>VZQC01005317.1:3028495-3332575 GCA_009823505.1 Rhizomys pruinosus | reverse complement strand
TTTCATTCAGTTACATTCTCCGGGTCACAGTTCTCCACTTAGGGAAGCCCAAGGCAGGAAACTCAGGGCAGTGAACCGGAGGCAGGAGCTGATAGTCCAAGTCATGGAGGAATGATGTTTCAACGCTTGCTCCCTGCTCATGCCCAGACTGCCTTTTTTTTTTAAAACAAATTTTTTTTTTATTAATTTTTATTATTTATGTATGTGTTCGCATGTATTGGTCTGCATGCAAAGGAAAAGTCTGTGCCCCCGTGTGTTGCCATGCCGCGGAGGTCAGAAGGCGGGTTTCGGCTTCCCCTGGAGCTGGCGTTCTCCTGGAAATTGGAAGAGTTTCAGATGGTTCTCAGCCACCATGTGGGCGCTTGGGGGATGGGATGGAACCCGGGTCCTCTCTAAGAACAACCAGTGCTAATTACTGCTGAGCCATCTCTAAAAAACCTTAAGCTAAGGTTTTTTTTTTTAATAAAAAAAAAAAAAACCTGTTTTTTTTTTTTTCCAAGGGGTGGGCACCAACTCATTGTGGGCTGGGCCCCTCCAGCCCCCGCTTTGACCATTCAAGAAAATATTCCACAGATGTGGGCACAGGGCCAATCCAATGGAGCCAATTCCCCAACTGCTGAGGGCTCCCTCAACCCAGGGTTAATTTCAACCGTTGACACTAAAGCTATGACCATGGGCCCACTTTCACACTTCTTTGGCTGTGAATTGAGTTCCTTGGTCAGAAGTGATGCTTTGAGGAATACCATGACGGTGGATAAGGCATTATGTTAAGTCCCTGGATGGTAGCTCTGGCAGAAGTCCGGACCTCACCATTGGGCACAGTGGGTCCCAGAACTCGTCCTGTGTTTATTTCTCCAGTCCCAGAATGTGTAATTGGTATAGATATAATTAGAAATTGCCAGAATCCCCACATTGATTCCCTGGGACCCTTTTTTTGGGGAGTGATGGCTATTATGGTTGGAAATGCCAAATGGAAACCATTGGTTGCCTCTACCAGGGAAAATTAAAATAGTGAACCAAAACCAGTATCGTATCCTTGGAGGGATTGCAGAAATTAGTGCCACCCATCAAGGATTTGAAAGATGCAGGGGTGGTGATTCCTACCACATCTCCATTTAACTCTCCAATTTGGCCTGTGCAAAAGACAGATGGATCATGGAGAATGACAGTTGACTATCGAAAACTCAACCAAGTAGTGACACCAACTGCAGCTGCTGTACCAGATATGGTGTCCTTACTTGAGCAGATTAATATATCTCCTGGTACCTGGTATGCAGCTATGGATCTGGCCAATGCTTTCTTCTCAATACCAGTTCAAAAGGACCACCAGAAGCAATTTGCTTTCAGCTGGCAACAGTATACCTTTACTGTCTTACCTCAAGGGTATGTTAACTCTCCAGCCTTGTGCCATAACTTGTTAGAAGGGATCTTGATCGCCTGACTCTTCCACAAAATATCACACTGATCCACTATATTGATGATGTTATGTTGATTGGACCTAGTGAACAGGAGGTAGCAGCTAGTCTAGACTTGTTGGTAAAGCATATGTGCATGAGAGGATGGGAAATAAATCCAACTAAAATTCAAGGGCCATCTACCTCGGTGAAGTTTCCAGGAGTTCAGTGGTGTGGAGCATGCAGAGACATTCCTTCTAAGGTAAAGAATAAGTTGTTGCACTTGGCCCCTCCCTCCACCAAGAAAGATGCACAACGTTTATTGGGCCTTTTTGGATTCTGGAGGCAGCACATTCCTCATCTCGGTGTGTTACTACGACCCATATATCAGGTGACTCAGAAGGCAGCAAATTTTGAGTGGGGTTTGGAGCAGGAAAAGGCTCTTCAACAGGTCCAGGCTGCAGTGCAGGCTGCTCTGCCCCTAGGGCCATATGATCCAGCAGACCCAATGGTGCTTGAGGTATCAGTGGCAGATAGAGATGCTATCTGGAGTCTGTGGCAGGCTCCCACAGGGGAATCACAGCGGAGGCCCTTGGGATTTTGGAGCAAGGCTCTACCTTCATCTGCAAACAACTATTATCCTTTTGAGAGACAGCTCTTAGCCCTACCATTGGGCTTTAGTGGAAACTGAATGTTTGACAATGGGCCACCAAGTCACCATGTGAACTGAGCTGCCCATCATGAGCTGGGTGTTATCTGACCCACCAGACCATAAAGTAGGACATGCACAGCAACAGTCCATTATCAAATGGAAGTGGTACATACGTGACAGGGCCCAGGTAGGCCCTGAGGGCACAAGCAAGCTACATGAAGAAGTTGCTCAAATGCCTATGGTTCCCACTCCTGTTACAATGCCTCCTGTGCTTAAGCATGCACCTATGGCTTCATGGGGTTTGCCCTATGATCAGTTGACTGAGAAAAAGAAGACTAGGGCCTGGTTTACTGATGGTTCTGCACGCTATGCAGGCACCACCCAGAGGTGGACAGCTGCAGCATTACAGCCTATTTCTGAAACAACCCTAAAGGACACTGGTGAAGGAAAGTCTTCACAGTGGGCAGAACTTCGGGCAGTGCACATGGTTGTGCATTTTGCCTGGAAGGAGAAATAGCTAGAGGTTTGATTATATACTGATTCATGGGCTGTAGCCAATGGTTTGGCTGGATGGTCAGGGACTTGGAAGGAGCATGACTGGAAAATTGGTGAGAAAGACATTTGGGGAAGAAGTATGTGGATAGAGCTCTCTGAATGGTCAAAGGATGTGAAGATACTTGTGTCTCATGTAAATGCTCATCAAAAGGTGATCTCAGCAGAGGATGAGTTTAATAATCAAGTAGATCGGATGACTCGTTCTGTGGATTGTCAGCCTCTTTCTCCAGCTATCCCTGTTGTTGCTCAATGGGCCCATGAACAAAGTGGTCATGGTGGCAGAGATGGAGGTTATGCATGGGCTCAACAGCATGGACTCCCACTCACTAAGGCTGATCTGGCTACAGCTGCTGCCGAGTGCCAGATTTGCCAACAGCAGAGACCAACATTGAGCCCCCGATATGGTGCTATTCCCCGGGGTGACCAGCCAGCAACCTGGTGGCAGGTTGACTACATTGGACCACTTCCATCATGGAGGGGACAGCGTTTTGTCCTTACAGGAATAGATACTTATTCTGGTTATGGATTTGCCTTTCCTGCACGTAATGCTTCTGCCAAAACTACCATCCAGGGACTTACAGAATGCCTTATCCACCATCATGGTATTCCTCACAGCATCGCTTCTGACCAAGGAACTCACTTCACAGCCAAAGAAGTGTGACAGTGGGCCCATGGTCATGGTATCCACTGGTCTTACCATGTTCCCCACCACCCAGAAGCAGCTGGCTTGATAGAACGATGGAATGGCCTCTTGAAGACACAGTTACAGTGCCAATTAGGTAGCAATACCCTGGAGGGTTGGGGCAAGGTTCTCCAGCAGGCAGTATATGCTTTGAATCAGCGCCCACTATATGGTACTGTTTCTCCTATAGCCAGAATTCATGGGTCCAGGAACCAAGGTGTGGAATTGGGAGTGATTCCAGTCACTATCACTGCTAGTGACCCAGTAGGAAAGTTTTTGCTTCCTGTACCCATGACCTTGTGTTCTGCTGGTCTAGAAGTTTTGGCTCCAAAGGGGGGATTGCTTTTTCCAGGAGATACAGCAAATGTTCCATTGACCCTGGCCACTTTGGGCTTCTACTGCCCTTAAGCCAACAGGCTAAGGAAGGAATAACAGTAAGAGGAGGAGCGATTGATCCAGACTACCAGGGGGAAATTGGACCTTTTCTCCACAGTGGGGGCAAGAAAGATTGTGTCTGGAAGGCAGGAGATGCTGTAGGGCACCTTCTGGTGCTACCATGTCCTATGATTAAGGTCAACGGGAAATTCCAACAACCCAAACCAGACAGGACAATAAATGGCGCAGACCCTTCAGGGATGAAGGTATGGGTCACTCCTCCAGGGAAAGAGCCAAAACCTGCAGAGGTGCTTGCTGTTGGTGGAGGAAATACAGAATGGGTAGTTGAAGGTAGTCATAAATATCAGCTGAGGCAATGGGACCAGTTGCAGAAATATGGATTATAATAGATGTTAACTTTTGTCCTATTTGGTTAAGAATGTGCTTGTTCATATATATATTAAGCAGATACTTGTGTTGTTCCGTTTTGAATGTGCAACTGAGATAAGTGTTAAGTGTTGTCATATTTAGGTTATTAGATACTGAAGGACTAAGTGTTCCTCAAGGACATTACCACCTACTCTAAGATATAATGCTTTGCTATTGCACATGAGATGCTTATAACACGTTAGGTGGAATTATGACCTTGCCATTGTTCACAATTGACATTTAAGCATAACATAAGTAGAGGCTATTTATTGGGTGTCAAGTTTACAAGGGGTGGACTTGTGATAGTTAATCCTGGGTGTCAACTTGACTGGACTAAGAAACAAATAAGAGAAAAAGGATCTTCGGATTTGACTACCTCAACCCAGATGGCCCATCCCAAATGTGGGTGTTACCTTCCGCTGGCAGGCAGTATTAAAGGCCATGCCAGAGGGATCTGGTCCCTTTTTTTCCTGTGGCTTGCCTCTCTCTCACTGGTGAGTTTGTCTTGCTGCTGTGATCAACCCTATGGATCCCAGTGTGTACTGAGACCAGCACATCTCCTGGAATCCATCGGGCCTTCAGCACTAGATTGGGACTACTGAGACATCCAGCCTTGCGGACTGAGCAGTTTCCTGGATTCTCAGCCTCTCCAGTGCAGCATGGTTACTGTTGGACTCCTTGAACTCTGTCACATGAGCAAATCAATAAATTGTATATAGCTATATATTCGTTCTGTTGCTTCTGTTTCTTTAGAGAACCCTGACTAATACAGATAGGAAATGTTGTTCATATCTTTTTATCATTAAGTGTCCTATAAAGTCCGAATCTGTCTGCTGTTAATGATGACATCCTGTTTGGTTTCTTTGTAGGGACAATAAGCTTGTCTCTCATATCAGCCAGTAAAATAGTGTCAGATGCAGTTAGGTCCAGTAAAGCATGCTGGGAATGACATGATCATTTCCCTAAACACACACACAGACACACAGACACACAAACATACACATATATACACATGCATCCATCCATATACAAACACATATACACATTGTCTATATACTCACATATAATACATCCACAAAAACACACAGGCATTCACACATACACACACATGCACATGCATATACATGTATACATACATACATACACATACACACATGCACACACATATACACATATACAGGCACACATACATACACACATGCACACACACATACCCACATACAGGTACACATACACACATGCACACACATATACACATAAACAGGCACACATATATACACACACATACATGTATACAGGCACACGTACATACACATACACACACATGAACACACATATACACATACATGCACACATAGATACACATGTACACATGCACACACATATACATGTATACAGGCACATATACATACACATATACACATGCACACATGTATACAGGCATACATACATATACACATGCACACACATACATGTATACAGGCACACATACACATACACACATACATACATATACACGTATACAGATATACATACACACATGCACACACATATACACATATACAGGCACACATACATACACACATGCACATGCACACACATATACACATATACATACATACACACATGCACATGCATACAGATACACATACATACACATATACACACACGCACACACATATACATGTATACAGGCAAACATACATACACATGCACACATGCATATACACATATACAGACATACCTACATGCATGCACACACATATACATGTATACAGGCACACATACACATACATGCATGTACACACATATACATGTATACAGACATACTTACACACATGCACATTCATACAGACACACATACACATACATATTCACACACATATACATGTATACAGGCACACAACATACACATACACACATGCACACACATATACACATATATAGATACACACATGCATGCACATGCATACAGACATGCATACACATACACATGCAAACACATATATACATGTATACAGGCACACATACATACACATACACATGCATGCACACATACATAACAGACATACATGCTGTTGTAGCAATGTTCTTCTTCCCAGGAGAGCAGCATGCGCTTGCTCAAACTCACACCTCGGTGGCCATTTGGGCGCTCCACTTCGCACTTTGGGCCCAAAGATGGACCAAAGAACAGAGTCTCTGAAAACTTCTGTATAATGGGGTTTCCTACAGAGCGAAGGGGTTGTTCACTTACAAAGCCCCAGGTGCTCCTCTCCTGTTTATTCTGGGCCAAGACCCCCCAGCAGTCCCACACAACATGGTCCTGGCAGGATCAGAGGGCACCACACAAGTCCTTAGTCCCCCCCTACGTGGGCTGGCTGGGAGGGAGGGAGGGGCCCTGGATCTGGAACTCTGCCTCTCCTTCAGGAGCACCATCCATGGAGGTGTCTGGTGTCTGATATCTGATGGCCAACCCATTCAAAAGAAAGTCTATGGGCTGGAGAGATGGCCTAGCGGTTAAGAGCGCCGACCACTCTTACAGAGGACCCGGGTTCGATCCCCAGCACCCACATGGCGGCCGAGAACGGTCTGAAACTCCAATTCCAGGAGAACTCCACTTCCAGGGGAATCCAACGCCCTCTTCTGACCTCCGTGGCATTGCACAACACGGGTGCACAAACCTGCATGCAGACAGTACATTCATACACATACATAAATAAATAAAATTAATAAAAAAAATTTTTTAAAAGAAAGTCTAATTTATCCCACACATACACATACTACATTCTCACAAATACACACATAAACATACATAAACACACAGACATACATAGACATATATACATATTTGCAGCAGAAAAAGACAGATAGACACATATACACATAAACACAAATAAACACACATATACACATACCCCAATACACACAGACATATGCAAAGGCACACACAAACCCATAGACATATACATACATACATACACACACCTCAATACACACAGAAATATGCAAAGCACATACAGATACACATATATGCACACACATCTGAGGACTAATGCATGTGGTTATTTCCCATTCACACACAATGCTTCCCGGGTCAGCCCTCCTGTTAGCAGATGGCAATGAAGACGGAGGTTAGCATACAAAAGTTTCACCTTATCGTGACATCATAGTCTTATGGACACCAAAGCAGGCTGGGACAGCTCCTCCAGGCCAAGGCTGAATGAGAAACTCCCGAAGCACAACCCCTGACAGTCATGGGGCAGAAGCCAGGGAAGGAGGCTCACTGCCACATGCCTGGTCCTCTTCCCACAGCAACATCTCCAGTGCTCAGTGCCTGGGAAAAACCTTGATCAAATGGGGATGTGTTTTCAGGAAGAGGTGACTATTATCCACCCTTCCTCATCAAAATCATAAAGTAATCTGTGGAAGGAAGAGCTCATAGCTCACTAAGTTCAAAACCACCCAGGACATCAGCCTGTCAGCTCCTACATGTGCTAACAGGCACACTCCATGAGCATACAGGTTCCCCACCCAGGGAAAAGGCCAGCACCAACACACCTGTATGTCACCTCCCACCCCTCACCCTCAATATCAACCAGGTACTTCTCCTCATAGACTCGAGCTAAGAGAAACAGAACTGGTCAGGGAAGAGCAAGCAATTGAAGTACTGAAATGGGGTCCTAATATCAGCCATAGAACAGAGCTAGTGGGAGGGAGCAAGGGGGGCTAAATATAATTAAGATGTATTGTATGAAATCCACAAAAATTCAATAAAATGTATTTTAAAACTCAATTAAAAAGTAAAACAAAATATTAAAACATACATCAACTTGCTATGTAATGTAGGAATGCAAAGAAATATTTTTTTTACCTGCATACAACTCTACTGTTAAAATGTGAATCCCTAAACATGTTTTGGAATTAACCTATAGTTTATTTTCAGACATCATAATTTTAGTATGTGTGTGGAGTGTATACATGCATATTTTGGAGCAATAAAAATTAAAGGGAACAAAAAAGACTGCTTCACAGAACTGACTGAAACAGTAAATTTCTGCCCCAAACAGTAAACTTCTGCATCAAAAAATTTAAAAAAGATTGAGAAAAAGATGCAAGACATGTATGAGGTCTGGTGGGGTGGGGGGCAAGGAAGGGGGAGTGGGCCTAAATTTGATTAAGAAATGTTGTATGAAATGCACAAAACTTCAATAAAAATGTAAAAAAAAAAACAACAAAAAAGTAAGAATAGATGTCAGAAAAAGAAAAAAACCAGAAAGCAACAGGATGTGACCATGTTGAAGCCAGTGTCACGTGGCTCAGTGTAACTGATGGACAGAAACTCCTAGGACACAGAACCCAAAGCAGAAGCCTGTAAGGTCTGAGGGATGGGAGAGGCTGTGGACTAGGGAGTTCACACTGCCTAGGAGGGTTCTGGAAAGAAGCTGCTGAATGGAGGGTGGAAAGCTGAAGTTGACAGCACAGTGTTTCACAGTAAAAGGCTCTGCACTGGGAGAGGAGTGTGGCTGAGTGCTTGCCTGGTGTTGTCAAAATGCCAGTGCGCGCACGCGCGCGCGCGCACACACACACACACACACACACACACCATCTGGCATCTCCACGAGGCCAGGTTCCAACAGGGCTTTTCTGTTTCCCTGTCCTGCGTTTCCTCGAGCCTTCCCCTGTCTGTCCACTAACTGTCCTCCATTCACCCAGTGGCCCAGGTGGAGAGGGAGGGTCACCTTCCCCAGTTGTGTGCACTGGAACCGAATCTGACCCAGCTCCCTGCTCTGCTTGACTGCTGACCCACGCCCCACTGGCAGGGGCTCCTGTCTGGCCTCCCTGCCTTTTGTGATCCTTTGTGTGGAAGCCGCCCCAGGGCTCTGTTGACCTGCAGCAGCAGCACCCTGCTCCCAGGGCCCCACAGCCTCTGCTCCGCCATGCAGCTGTGCCCTCAGCCCTTGCCCCTCACCTCTGTCCCCAAGTATTCTGGTCCTTTGGGTCCTGGTACTTTTTCTCTCCAGATCTCTCCATGGGTTTTTATCATTCACCACCAGCTTAGGGGTCACCTTGAAGAGGCCCACACCCCTGACCCTTCCAGCATCCTCTCATCCACGGTCTCTGAAGGCAGCTCATAGGCTCACTGCCCACCAGAATGTAACCTCAAGGAGGTAGGCTCCCGGCCCTCACTTTCAGGGATCAAAATCTGCAATAAGCATTTTTAAAATGAATGAATGAGGACTTGGTCCGTATCACCACCACATCTGGAAACTGCAGAGTAAAAGAAATGCAAAATGTCCCTGGGAACTGAAACAAGTTACCTACAGAGGTAACTTTGTAACTCTCAGTCCCTCATTGTCTCAAAGGTGGTATTGACACTAGAAGAAAATGAAGTGAAACTCAGGGTTCTGAAAGAAAATGGTGTTGAGTCTCGAATTATATACTCAGTGAAACTCTCAATAAAATCTGAAAACAAAATCTAAAATTTTGAGGCACGGGTAGATGGATCTCTGAGTTCAAGACCAGCCTGATCTACATAGTGAGCTCCAGGCCAGGTGGGACTAAAAGAAGACCCTGTCTCAAAAATAACAAAAACAAACAAACAAACAAAAAAGAGTAAGTAAAAATCCACCTTTTATAAATATTGTCTGAAAAATGTACTCAGAAATAAGAGGTAGGTGGGGCAGGAAGAGGAAGGGAGGGAGAGAGGGAGGAAGGGAAAGAAAGAGGAAAAAAGGGAGGGAGAGAGGGAGGGAGGGAGAAAGGGAGAGAGTAATGAAAAGCAAACAGAGTGGAACTAAGTCACCATCCCGATAAAATGCATCCAAGACTTCAAGCCTAGCCAGTAATTAGTATAAATCAGAATAGGAAATCAGAGGGCTTCAAAAGAAAAATATTCTGCAATAAATTACACAATTAAGAAACAGAAAAGGCTTGGCTGGGTTAGAGGCCTGACATGGCAGGATAACAGGCCATCCCTTCTCTCCATCACCTCGTCCAGCTGTGTCCCAGATTTTAAAGTTATAGCCTCCTCTTTCAAATGCAAAGTAGACTTTTGAGGTATAATCTACAGCAAAGTGAATATACATCGCGCCAGGTGGCCCCTCTACTGACAGCTGGTGTGCTCCTGACCAATCAAGACACAAATTTGCATCTACATTCTGTTTGCATCATTCCAGAAAGTTCCTTGAGCTCCACTTCAGCCACAGCCCACTTCTCCAGGTGACCTTGGATTCTGAATCCTCCTTACACACGGGGTTACACGGCATGGATGGAGGGAGAGTCATTTCCTCAAACCCATGTTACATACCTCAAGCTCTTTCAATACTGTTTGTCCATTTTCTTACTAGTGGTCACCTCAATAGTCCAAGGGTGTTTTATAAAGAGTTTTTAAAAATGTTATGAACAAAGCTATTGAGACTGTTCTTATGTGAGTCTCATGGATATACATTTTCATTTCTCTTCAGAAAACCTAGAATTACAACAGCCAGCTCATAGGTTGGGGGTGTATTTGGCTACGAATAGGAGTCAACTGTTTTCCACAGTGGTTAGAGTGACCATCTTCCACTCCAGGAAGCTTCACATCCTCACCAGCATGGAGCACTGACTTGAGAGTGGAGCGCATACAGCGGGGTGTGTGCCCCGTGTTTGCTTTCCCAGGCACGGTGAGCAACGTACACTACAGCTAGCTTCCCGCCATGCTGCCTTTTCTGATTCTTACCTCACTGGTTTGCTTCCGGCTGTTAGCCTTCTCTACCTGCATTCTTGAAAAACCTCCTCCTTTGTCAAATGCAGCATTACAAATATTTCTTCCCAGTCTAGGTCTTGACTTTCTTAGTGTCTTCTGAAGTTGTTTAAAGTCCCATTTGAGAAATCTCTTTTTCTTCTTGTCAGATGTTTTCTTGTGTTCTACTTTTGTTGTTCACCTTTCCCCCCTTTTCTTGCCCTCAGGTAGTCTTTAAAATTCTATTTTGTCTCTGTTGTGGTGCTAGTGGTCTGGTCTGGTTTGCAGTGTGCCTCTCTCATCTTTCAGGGTACTACAATGTCTCACGTACGCCCCACACATACAGCCTGGCACGGAGAATGTGACAGCAATGTCCCCTCATTTCCTCCTCTAGGATTCTGGGCTGTGAATTCCACACTGTGCTGCTGTATTTTTAATTACACATGTCTGTGTGTGAATATGTACATACATGTGCCAGTACCCATGGAATCTGGAAGAGGGCACCAGAGCCCCTGGAGTTGGAGATACAGGTAGTTGTGAGCCACCTGACATGGGTGTCCAGAACTGAACTTCGATCTTCTGAATGAGTGATCTTCACCCCTAGTCAATGAGTCATCTTTCCAGACACTGGATTATTTTTGAAACAGCCAGTTGTCTTTTAAAGAGAGTGAAGTAATATGACAAATTTTAAAGTCTCTTTTTTTTTTTTTTTTTTTTTTTTTTGAGACAGGGTCTTCCTACAGCCCTAGCTGGCCTGGAACTCACTCTAGACCAGGCTGGCCTTGAACTCACAGAGATCCACCTGCCTCTGCCTCCCAAGTGCTAGGATTAAAGGCGTGCACCACCACACCCGACTTAAAGACAGTTCTTTTTTTTTTTTTTTTTTTGTCTTTTTTGAGACAGGGTCTTCCTACAGCCCTAGCTGGCCTGGAACTCACTCTAGACCAGACTGGCCTCGAACTCACAGAGATCCGCATGCCTCTGCCTCCCAAGTGCTAGGATTAAAGACGTGCACCACCACGCTCGGTATTTATTTATTTATGTATGTGTATCAATGTACTGTCTGCATGCAAGTTTGTGCACCCGTGTCGTGCAATGCCGCGGAGGTCAGAAGAGGGTGTCGGATTCCCCTGGAACTGGAGTTCTCCTGGAATTGGAGTTTCAGACGGTTCTCGGCCGCCATGTGGGTGCTGGAGATCGAACCCGGATCCTCTGTAAGAGCGGTCGGCGCTCTTAACCGCTAGGCCATCTCTCCAGCCCAAGACAGTTCTTAGCCACCATGTGGGTGCTGGGAATCGAACCTGGGTCCTCTGCAAGAGCAGTGGGTGCTCTTAACTGCTGAGCCATCTCTCCAGCCCCTTAAAATCTCTTTATTGTGTAGTTTCCACTTGTAGTTCTAATTATTTCTCACAGCTTCCTTGGGAATTGTTCAAAGTCACTTCACAGAGAAAGGAGGTGTTTGTTGGTGGCATCAGAAAGCCTGCCAGACAAAAGTTGTTGGATGCCGTTTCCTGTGGGGAGTGGGAAGTGAGCAGTGTGAGAACACATGCACTTTTAAATTAATTACTTTAATGTGTGTGTGTGTGTGTGTGTGTGTAATGATAAACATGTGGAGGTATAACCTCAACTTGCAAGAGTTAATTCTTTTTTTTTTTATTTTATTTCGGTATGTGTATCAATGTACTGTCTGCATGCAGGTTTGTGCACCCGTGTCGTGCAATGCCGCGGAGGTCAGAAGAAGGTCTCGGATTCCCCTGGAACTGGAGTTCTCCTGGAACTGGAGTTTCAGACGGCTCTCGGCTGCCATGTGGGTGCTGGGGATCGAACCCGGGTCCTCTGTAAGAGCGGTCGGCGCTCTTAACCACTAGGCCATCTCTCCAGCCCAAGAGTTAATTCTTTTCTACCACGTGGGTCCAGGGATCCAACTCCAGTGCTCAGGCGTGTCGGCAAGCCCTTTCATCTGCCGAGCCATCTCTCCAGTCCCACGTGCATTTTAAATTTAGACTTGCTATAATTTAACTTTTTTGATATTATGAACAGGCTTGGTACAATTAAATAAAACCAATAAAAAGGTGGACAACACAGCTAAATGTTCAGTGCTGCCTGTTTAGGAAAAAGAGAGCAAATCCCCACTGAGGCCCATGGGCCACCTGGCCTCTCCCTTCCTTGTCTTGCTCATTATCAGGCCTGCTCAATTCTGTTAGCAGCTCCCCCCCCACCCCCCCGCCCTGGACCTTTACCATAGGCTAGCTTCTCTAAGTTACCAGACTTGGCCACCCTCCCCTGCCCTCTCCTGGGGCTGGAGGCCAGGGAGGAATGACACTTTTGCCTGCAGCTCTCAGCTTCAACATCACCTTTTTGGGCAAATGGAAGGCAGCACATCACGGCCTGAGCGCATGGAGAGGAAGTTGCTCACACTGGTAATCAGGAAGCAAAGAGGAGAAGAGGCAGGGCCAGTGTCCCAGCATCTCCTTCAAGAACACATCGACAATGACGAACTCCCAGAGCCCCACACTGGACTAACCCTTTAAGACATGGGCATGTGGTGGACATTACAATCTAAGCCTCAGAACGATACAGCCAAAGTGCCCTGCAGAAGCCTCCGTGTCAAGCTGGAGCCAGGGGAAACTATCGCAGTTGACAGCAGAGCTTAGGTCTGCTGCAACCATTGTGCACAGCTGATGGTCCATCCTAGGCCTCCTCACTAGACGCAGATGCAGGCTATGCTGTGACTGCACTAAGATTTGCTTTTCCAACATACTAAAAGAGGCCTCCTGCTGCAGACTGCTGGTCTGTGCAAGTTGGCGACTTCCCCTTTCAGAGCAAGGCCCACCTCTCTCTGGGTGACAAGGACATTCTTCCTATGGTATCCTAACACCCAGCATGGAAGAACTGTCCCCCTCCCTCACAGCCTGGCTCCTGGGTCCCCTGCTGAGGTTGGCAGAGGTAAGAAGATGGGGTTATTTGACTTCTTCCCACTATTCAGAATGCATAGCTACTGAAAGCTGAAAATGGACTTGCAATGCCTGTGTGGGACAGCCACATGGAGGGTAAGTTTACTCAGCGTGAGGAGGAGGCAGGCTATGCCACTCAGCATGTTCACAGATGCCCCAGGATCTACCCCGTGGGCAGGACATCACCATGACAGCCACAGCCCTCACCCTGGCTCCAGTCACACAAACTGACTTTTGTTCCCACTGGACTGACCAGGTGTCTGCTTTTCTGTGCATTTTGTCCAGCTCCACACTCCCCTGCCTCCTCCATGGAGATTCCCTGTTGTCCCATGCCAGCTTAGGTTACACAGCCCTCTAACCAGAGGAATGCTGTGTGTGTGTGTGTGTGCGCACATGTGCATAAGGGCACGTCATGTGCATTATACACACTTCAGTCAAATACACAGGGGTCAAAAAGTAAAAAAAAATTGTAAAATAATAAAAATTAAAAATTAAAAGAAACAGTTTCAAAGTACCTGTTGTAATGTTATAATGTTATGGTGACTTAAATCTTCAAAAAATAATTTAAATTGTGATTTTAAAAAATACCACAAGATGCTTGTTTTGCCTCTATTTATTACTGTTAGATAATTAAGATCCCATATATATGTTTTCTGTTTATTAGATACAGCCTCCTGGATTTTCATGTCAAATTATCTCATTAAAATGCTTTTTATTTTATAAAGGTAACAACAATGATGACTATAAAACAAAACTCAAAAAAAGGAGATAAGAGGTATGAGATTGTTTTGATAAAAGAAGCTTAAAACCTGCTTTTCTATGAGAAAGGATTTTTGTATTGTAAGATAAAAATTGCTCCAAACTGAGAATAGATGAGAATAATGTCAGAAAATTAAAGTATGTTGTAAAAGAATTGAAAAAAATTTAAACAGGTAGGTATGGTTATTAAAAAGTTGATTGTAAAGATTGTTAACATTTTAATGTCAGAATTGTATATGCTATCTCATGACTATAATCCCACTACTCAGGCACCAGAGGCAGATGGATCTCTATGAGTTCCAGGTCAGCCAGGGCTGCACAGTGAGTTGCTGCTGGACAACATAAAAACCCTCAATCATAAGGTTAAGCTTTAGAGACGCTGAGGTTTTAAGACCAAATATTGATCTTCCAGAGGACCAGAGTTCAATTCTCAGCACCATGTTATGTGGCTACCAACAACAGGTAGTTCCAGCTCTAGGAGATTTGATTCATCTGGCCTCGGTGGGCTCCAGTACTCATGTACACAGACACAGGTGACTGAAAATAGAAACAATCTTTAAGAATGCATAGTTAGATATTCAATACCTTGAGATACAGACAGAATTGCTTACAGAGGTCAGTAAGTCATAGCCTTGGTCTCACCTAGTTGGGTCAATGTTTTTGGTTTCCATTTGAATAAGGAAAAGGATCTATTTTTTCAATTTCAGCTATATTTTAAGTCATTTTATGATTCGTAGATTTTTACATGAAATTGAATGCTGTTATTTGTTGGCTAAATTCAAGGATTACTAACAATCTATTATACATTTTCTTTTTCATTCTATAAATTACTCTCTGCTAGTTTTCATTTAATTTTCTTCCCTGTGAGGAGTTCATGTTTAAATCAAGAGCCTCGAGTACTGGCTGGTGAGCTATGGGTGTGGGAGAATGCATCATTTTCTAACTGATGCCAGGCAGCTCGTATCTGGCCAAGTGCAGTGGGAACAGACGCTATTAGAATATGCACACAGGAGCTGAGCAAGGCGGTGACTGTTTCCGAGAGATGTTCAGGAGCCCAGGGCAGGGGGAAGGCAGGACACCTCCATGCACATGAGCCATGAGGAGCGTGACAAACAGGGCTGCAGGTCATTGTCACGCATTGCACACCTAGAGCTTCCACTCTGCCAAACTCAGGTAGCCAGTGAGGACTGGGGAAGTATTAGGGTGCAGGTGTTTGTTCTTTTCAACAGTAGTCCAAAGTTTCACTGGCTTTGAAAATAAAAGCTCATCCTAAAACGTAGTTGGTGCAAGTGTCCTTCAATGGTGAGGGAGCAACAGACTGTCTCAACTGAACTGAGGGGAACTCGATTGTCCTCTGTAGACTCCCAAGAAAGCCTAGCTGCCGGCCTCCCTGCCTTCTGCTCCCACCCTGCAAGGGTGCGCTCCTGGGAAGAGGCCAATGGAGTTTAGGTTTGCTTAACAATCAGGCAGCTGCCACTGTTTCCAGCTGTTATAGACGAAAGCCCAGTTGAAGCAGAAGATGACCTAGGTGACTCACTTTTAGCAAAGCCATTTAACAATTGGTTGTTTGGAAGGAGAATTTTTAAAACATAAAAGTCTTACTAAAAGCATGTACTCTATTGAAGAAATATCATAAAAGATCTCTTTAATGTGAACACTATTTCATACAATGAAAAACTATTTACAAGGTGTCACTTCCACCCAGGCCACCCGTGCTGCAGTGGATCCCGCCAGGCAGCCTCAGCTCCTGCACGTTTTCCTCATCCTCTGTGGCCTCCGTGGCTCCAGGGATTCAGGGAACCTGTCCACTTACATTCTGCTTAGTGACTATGGCTCAGAAAGCATGCCACCGAAATCCTCCACAACCCAGAGATTCTGGCAACCACACACAGGTAAGATGCACAGATTAGGTTTTTCACCAATAAATACTAATTAACAAATAATCCAGTCCATATCCACTCGAAGAAACTTTTCACTTAGGAAATGTCTATTTCTCTCTGGAACTAGAGTGTTCTTCACACCAGAACGCAGGATGTTTTGTATACAAATATAGCATGTTTGGGCCAGGGATATAATTTCTTGTTAAAGAGTTTATTTGCCTTCACACGCAGAATTGCTACATACATTCACAGTTTTAATAGACTGCAATTAGGTATTCCAGTTGTGCTTTAAAATCCCCAATATTATTTTCATTAGTGAGTGCAGAGCATGTCTTGTCTGACTACTATTGGTCCTAGAGTTGTAACTCCACAGTGGCAGGAAAGTCCCTTAGTCTCCAGGTTCGTCGTCATCGTTGGCTTTCTCGGGGATGACTTCCAGGCTCCGGCGGGGTTTCTGGACTTCCATGTTCTCAGTACCAGGTTTATTCAGTCCACACGAAACAGCAGCATAATGGATTTGCTTCAGGTTCTCCAAAGTCTCATTCTTAGCATATTTCAAAAGATCCGCTTGTCCCTAGAGCAAAACACGCAATTAAACAGGATTAGACAAACCATGACTTATTGCTGGACTCCACGGCACAGATCTGCTGAAATACAAGTGTTTTGAGTCTGCCGTCAGAGCATTTACTTCATATTGCTACTGCACCTGAGGAGCCAGCTTACTAAGAACGAGTTCCTGCTTGGCTTCAGCCCTGCGCTCCCAGTGCTCTCTGGCACTCCCACTCACCACATGAACCACCACCCTCTAAATATTTCATTGACAAATCTTGGTTTTCCTTTTAATGATTGTTTTTTTTAATTTTATTCTGAAATGAGAAGCAGTCATGTCGTTTATTCTAGATTGAAGCATCCTTATGGGGCCTATGGGGGGACATTTTATATTTAAGCTACAACATACAAACAAAACTCTGAGACATTCCTGGGGCAGAATAGATTGCTCAGTGTGCAGCTGCCCACATGTTTCACAGAGGACTCCAGTGATGTGGCTTTTGTAGGTCTTCACCATACTCAGGCCTGCTCCTGTACATACCCCTGTAACTCAGGCCTGCTCCTGTACATACCCCTGTAACTCAGGCCTGCTCCTGTACATACCCCTGTAACTCAGGCCTGCTCCTGTACATACCCCTGTAACTCAGGCCTGCTCCTGTACATACCCCTGTAACTCAGGCCTGCTCCTGTACACACCCCAGTAAACCAATGGTCCAGCAAACTGCACTTGGAACCTTTGGTTCACCAGTGCCCTCTGTACCTGGGCTGAGAAGGCATTTCAGCACATCTTCCAGGAAAAGTCACGCAGCAGTACCAAACCACAGGACACAAACACAACAGGGAGTGGCTTATGTATCCTTCCCCAAACTCACTTGATGGCTACATCTCACATAACCAACTGCAGTGCTGTATTAGAACCAGGAAATGGCATCTCCCAGACTTGGGAGAGTCATTATAGCATCTGGGGCAGATCACATAGATGCTCAGCCACTACCCATATGGCAAAAAAGGAGCCTCAGAGGCAACACACCTGGGTTTGGGAGCTGCTGAACTTGGCTCCTAACACTGCTGTTCTATTTAGTGTGTCTCAAAGGACCTAACTTCAGTGCAAGTAAAGAGCGATTCTGAAGGAGAGGGGAGTTTGCTGAGGCAGTTTTCACAGCACAGTGTTTAGAAGCCTTTAAAGAACAGTGGCTGCCACTGAATAGGTTGAAGGGTTTTGAAGACTCTTAGCAAGCTGGCTCTGCAGTGTTTTATGTTGAAAAGCTCAGATCTTACTCAGTTTCACAGTGTTTTGAATTTTGTAAATTATTCTATTTGAAAGGCTCTAATAACCTTAAGTCAAAATATTTTAGGTTCTCACTTGGGCCCAGAAAATAAATTTTTTTTTGGGTCTTTTTGAGACAGGGTCTCCCTGTAGCTCTGGCTGTCCTGGAACTCACTCTGTAGACCAGGCTGGCCTCTGCCTCCCAAGTGCTAGGATTAAAGGTGTGTGCCACCACGCCTGGCATAGAAAATAATTTTTATAACAGGTCACCGACAGACATGGATTGGCCCAGCTGCGAGTTTGGCTGAGCCACAGAGCTCAATCAGAGCCGAGAGCAGCCAGAAGACAGATGGCACATTCTAAGTCCCAGAGCCAGCACCAGGCTGTATTCAATGCTTGGATAACCACAAAATATATATCTATTTAAAATATATTAAAAATATTTCAAGGTACATCTGTTAGTGCTGTATCTTTTTTAAATCAAAATGAACATTCATAATTCACTGCTTTTATTCAGATTTGTAGGTGAAGCAACAGAGATTCTAGATTTCAGTTAATTTTTCAAAGCCCCTTTGCCAAACTCTCTGTTAGGTAAAAACAGTGACTCTATATCAGAAGTAAGTGACCCAGTGTGACCACAAAAGCATTCCCTGACTTCTACTACTACCTGTGCAATGGCTTCAGGGGTGGGTGCTGAGGGCTAGGGGCAGAGATAGCTACTTGCCATTCCCAGACTGTTCTAAGCTACAAGCAACAGGAATACGTAAGGACACTCACACTCTCTGGAAGTCTGATGGAAGCACAAAAGGCCCTTGATATTTTTGTTTTAATATGAACAAGACTGTAAGTCATCAGAGTTTGGTTTAGACCTCTGCATGACTGGGGTGTACACTGACTTCTTGGAGGACCAAAGGCTCCACCCTGAGCAGGCCACCTGAAGAGTACAGATTAGACTGTTTCTCTGGGTTTCTTATCCACTGGGAATACAGAGAGGAACACAGCAGGTTGTAGCACCCCCATTGATACTGTTCATTGTCCAGAGATGGCACTGACTCTGGCAGAGGCCTAGACATCACCAAGGCCTAGTGAAGACAGACTACTGTCCTGTCATTCTCAATCCCAACCCATGTGCTGGCTCTTATTTGGTGATCTGATTTGAATGTGTCTAATTTTCCCACTAGAGCACTGAGCTTTATCTTCCCTGCAGGTCTCCATGAGACCGTGGTACCCTCTGTGTTCCTGAGTTCCTCTACTGTTTCACATCAAGTGTCTTCTGTAATACAAACCAGACAACTGAACCTGAACAACTTACCACACATCTCAGGGCAGGAAATAAGAGCCAGGCCAAGAGGAAGTTGCCATTCCTATACTGGTTACACATCTGGTTACACATGTAGTAGGCAGTCACAACTATGGGGCCTTTAGTAAATACTTTGTGCTTAGTCATTGCTACAGGAGATGAGAGACTCATCTACAAAGCAAGCATGTTTCAATTCACTCCATCATAAGGATTCAACCAAATGCCCAAACCTCCTTCAAGAACCATGGACGAAACTATGGTGACAGGAAATGGGTGGGTGGGTAGCAAGGGTGGGAGTGAGGTTGAGAAGAGGACTTCGAGGGCATTGGGAACAGTTTGTAGGATACTACAATGATGGACACAACCAAAACATAATTATACATCTTAAATACAGTCAAAAATAAATTTAAAATGGTAGGTTGAGGATGAGGCTCAGTGATAGAGTGATTACCTGGGCTCAATCCTCAAAACTTCCAAAAAAAGGGGTGCATGTCACTATAAGCTTTCTGATCTATTTAATGTATAGCACAGGGTGAATTTTAATACAAATTATGGTCTCTGAGCAATAATGCTGTGTTAATGGAAGTTCCCTACCTATACCAAATGTACCACTCTAGGGGAGGATGTTGGTAATAATCTGGAAGGTGTTACATGTGAGTGGACAGACTATGGGAAAGCTCTGAACCTTCCTCTGAACTTTGCTGTGAAGTTAAAAACTGCCATAGAAAATAAAAACTTATAAAACATCCTGTGGAAACTATTTAATACATTTTTTATAGCCACAATTCAACCTAGCTCAGAAGGGCTTTAAATGGATTACAGTAGTTAGTAAATTTGAAACTACAGAGCCTACAATATAATACATCAGAGATGATACAAGAAAAACTATGTATCAGCAAAGCCTCTGGGAATATTAGCCACCATTTATTAAGTGAACACATTGTGTCAGGTGTTGTATTCAGCTGTTTGTCAGGCAAAGTTTAGACCCAAGCCACAGTCTAAATGGCAAATTACACTGAAGCACATACACCTTTCTACATGGGTGCCTTGACCTCCTTTAGGTAAGTGTGGGCCCCAGCTGTCGAGAAGTACATGGAGTGTAGCTTCCACTGTTTCAGTGTACTCAGCATGCCACCAATTGTGCAGAAAATTCATGCTTCCTGTGGCTAAACACAGAAGCAGAAGTACAGACCTCCAACTCCTCTATCTTGAATAAGCCATGAGGGAACAAAAGAATTAGGGCTGCAGGAGTCATGGCTGGGCTATAAAATCCCTCCTCCATCCTCTGATGGCTCCCCTTCTAGAGACCTGGCATAGAAACCTGAAGTAAGGAAGACTCCTAGCTTGGTCAGATCCACTTCCCCCTGAAGTCTCAATAAACCTCGCACTTGAAACAAAGTCACCTACAGCTAGAGTGACAGGGCACCACCTGCTTTCTATAGGACATGAAAATTGTTTTCTGTCCTGTGGCTTCCCCTCACAGGAACTCGTGTGGTTGACAGGGTGTGTGTAATTAAGAATGAAGGAGGTGCTGCCTTGCCTTCTCTCTGCCCCACCTCCACCCCACGCACGCTGAGCTGCTAGGCGAAGTTGAGGGCTCTGGAGAAGAATGGAAAGAAGACTGTATTCTGCTTCGAATTATGTTCCTTAAGCCAAAGATTTATTTCAATTGCATGGTTCAGCACCCTGATACAAGAACCGTGGGTCCATCTGTGGACTGTCCTGAGTCTTGACACTCCCCAACTTCTGGCTTCTCATTACATAGATGCAGTTAGTCCCCAAATTACCAAAGGTTTCTACAAACGTCAATACTTTAAAATTTCAAATAAAAGACTCAATTTCATTTAAATTCAGAAGGAATGCCATTCTCCTGAGAAAAACTTCTGTTTTCTTCTACTATGATGGAAGCTTGGAGACAGCACTGCAGGGGAGGTAGTTTTGAACTTGGCCTTGACAGAAAGGCAAGGAAAGATCTTGGCAGGTCCAAGAGCTGTCGAGGGTGATGCCTTCCACCCAGAAGTACTCATGGCTGTTCTTGGAGCCCAGCCGTCACTGCGTGGAATGGTGTCCAGATGGTAATAGTTACTAAGGTTCAAGTCTGACTGCATTTTCTGTCATGAACCTGTTCACAGGTTAGCAAGGCTTACACACTGTGGGCAGGGCCTTGCCTGACCCCAGCTAGTTGCTCTCCTGGCAGAGGTAGGGTGGAGCCTTCAGCACTAGTCAGACACTAGAAGCAAGCAATAAGGTGAGCCCAGAAGGCAAGGCAGAGTGAGGAGGCCAATGAGAGAGAAGGGGCGGGGTGTGCTGAGCAGGCTGAAACCATAAGGACCTCAGGAGAAGCAGGGTGTCCACGCCCTTCCCTCTTGTAGCTGACCTCTCCCACACACCTTCTGAACATCACCCTAGCTGAGGAATCACAGTAGGGGTCTAAATGTTTGGGGATTTTCTGTGTTTAAAAGGATCAGAAAGAATAGCCTGCTCAATGATGAACACTACACTTAGGATTTTTTTTTTTTTCCTGAAAGGCTCTAAATTTTCACACACTGCTTAAGTAGAGAAATGGTTTCCAGTCAAGCATAGCTTTTCAGGAAAACTGGCAACATGTGATATCACTTGTAGTAGTAGAGTAACTGAAACATTTAAGGATTGATACTCTAAGAAAAAGTTATTCATGGACCATCACAGTAATTACTGGAAAAAGAAGTGAATGACAGTCTTCAAGTTTCCCAGGTAAGTACTGTACTTCAGATAAATGAAGAAAAATCTAGATTAATGTCAGTACAGACACCATCTGGTTTATTGATTTATTTTTGGCAGAAGTCTTACATTCTTAGAGAGAATAAGTCTCCAATTACTTTTGGAGTTTCCCTGTCAGCTTTGTTCCTAAGGACAGAGCAGTACAGACCGTGGGCAGGGAAGCTGGGCATTCATCTGAAGACAGCTTGGGTTGTGATCATCTTGCTTTAAGTCATGATATATACACTGTAAAAGCCCAGTATTCCAGTTCCCAGGTGAGATGCCAGTTGTGTGAGGACTGCTCTATATTCCAGGTCAGATGACCTTCCTCCAAAAAATCAGTCTCTGAGTAGTCCTGGCCAATACCACATAGAACAGGAAAATCATCTGGCTGTACCCAGTTAACGCATAAAATCACTGGGGAAAAGAGGCCTTTAAGTTACCTGTTTTGAGGCAGTTTGTTACACAGCAGCAGGAAACTGGGACAGCCAATGACAGTGGCCAGCTCTTGGACACTGTGGATTGGAGCAAGAGGAGAACCAATCTGAGGGGATCCTAAGGGATCCAAGGGGACTTAATATAGGAGCAGACCTGCCATTGTGGGTCTGCTGATCTGGAGCTAAAAGGCTGAGCTGGGCTGGGAACACAATAGAAGGAGTACTTGAAACAAAGCTCATAAAGAATAGTCAGTCTTGTTAATTAATTAATTTAGGTCTTTTTGAGACAGGGTCTCCCTTTAGTCCCAAGTGACCTGGAACTCACTATGTAGACCAGGCTGGCTTTGAACTTACAGAGACCCGTGTGCCTCTGCCTCCCAAGTGCTGGGACTAAAGACGTGCATGGTGGCCTATATATCTATATATCTATAGATATCTATATATCTATCACATTTGTCTCAAAATTATGACCTCTGAGAATAAACTTTATGTTAATTCCAAAATATGTCTAGGGAATTCACATTTTCCCCTTTAATTTTATATTACTCTAAAATACCATTACATACCTTCCACACATATACAGTAATTACCAAGTCTGAAAATAAGTGTTAGGTTGATTCTAGAGCCCATTAAGAGATTCACATAAAGACTGGGTCAAAGAACTGACTGATACAGTTAAACTCTACCCAAAACAACAAGCCTCTGCAGTGAAAAACTTTGGAAAGACTGAAAGATGCAAGACATGTATGGCAGAAGGCATGAACAGGGGTGGGTGGGGGGGCAGGGAGAGGGGACTGTTTCTAAATTGGACTGAAAGATAATGTATGAAATACACAGATCATCAATAAAAGTATTTAAAAACAAGACAAAACAAAATAAATGAAGTGTATTTTGAGTTAAAAAAAAAAAAAGAATAGTCAGGTCAGGTCTTATGAGGAGAGATCCAGGTATAAAGCAGCAGGGACTGCGTGGGGAGAAGGGGCCAGTGGTGAGAAGAATGGGGGACGCATGAGTGTAGGCCAGCAAAGCACTGGCCCTCGGGGGACACAGTGGTCCTGGGCCACCAGGACTTTAGATGGCTTTCTGGCCCTCTGAGCTGTAATGTAGTTTGAGGTCAGGGCTTCCTTAGGGCTCTTGTTTTGTCAAGACCTCCTGTGCGTGCATCCAGTACCTCTTACCCGGTCTCTGCCAGCTGGTCTGAGTAAGTTTCTGCTCCTGGTAACCAAACAGACCAGCTACAGCAGGACTCCTCCACTATGAGGTTCTGCCATCTTAAGGTTGCAATGGACGACATGGTGACTGCTCTCACCAGCAGAGAGAACTCTTTAGCAAATGGAGAATAAAGATAAGGGGGTTCTTGACTATGCTGGTGGGAAGTACCTTACAGATCCCTCCTCACATTCCCCATGAAAAGAGCAAGACCATAAAAATCTGCAAGAACAAAAGCAAGTCCAGAACACCAGAGGCCAAACTAAGAAACGGCTGTGAAATAAGTTTAAACAGGGTCTCCCTATATAATATAGCCTAGGTTGGCCTCAAGTGTGCTGTCTTCCCGCTCTGGCCTCCAAGTGTTAGGACTGAAGGCATGCACCACCAGACTATGCTTAATTCAACCTATTTTAAAAACTGACAGTAGCTATACTGGCGAGTCAATATGGAAGGTTATCCAAACTAAAGAGATACGAACTGAGTGATGGCCCTTCTCTACCTTCTTCTGGTGGAGCTGAGGGTAAGATGATGCAACAGAGGGAGAGAAGAGACAAGTGGCACCAGGAAGGGTAGGAGCAGGGCCGACATGCAGCTAGAACACCAGCATAAACATGGAGGACAACTGTGCCCTATGGGACAATGTCCTGAGAGCAGAACCCCAGTGGCCTGTAGAGCCATAGGGCTTGTCGGATAGTCTGCTGCAGTTCACGGAGGACACAGGGCTTGTCGGATAGTCTGCTGCAGTTCACGGAGGACACAGGGCTTGTCGGATAGTCTGCTGCAGTTCACGGAGGACACAGGGCTTGTTGGATAGTCTGCTGCAGTTCATGGAGGACACAGGGCTTGTGGATAGTCTACTGCAGTTCATGGAGGATACTGTGGCTAGACTCTGAGGGGCAGAGGCGTAGAGGGAGAGCTATAGCAGCTATTTAATTGTAGGACATATGTTCAAGGTAGAGGCCATGATGGAAGAGAGGTACAAGAAATGTCAGAAAAAAGGGGCTGTCAATGTAGTTCTGTGGCAGAATGCTTGTTTAGCCTGCATGAGGCCTTGCATTCCATATTCAGCACCTAGTCCCCAACCCCACCATTGGACAGGGTTAATCTAATGCTGTAGAACAGAGCAATATTCCTTTAAAATGTAGCATTATTCTTCAAGATATAGGAAATGCTCAGGAAATTTTAAACAAACACCAAAAAGAGAGTATGTGTCTTATGAGACAAAATCAAATAGCATATAAATGGAGTTACAGAAAAGGAACTAATTGCTAAGATATTCCCAAATTAATATGAATTATAAATCTATATATCCAAGAATACTAACAAATCCTAAGAAGACAAAACATACACTCACATCAAGAGCCATCATAAAGTGTCTAGAGAGATTGCTCAGTGGTTAAGTACACTTGTTGCTCATGCAGAGGACCTGAGTTCAGTTCCAAGCACCCAGGTCAGGTGGCTCATAATTGCCTATAACTCTAGCTCCAAGGGAGCTGATACCCTCATTCTGGCCTCTGGGGGCACCATCACATAAGTGCACATACATACACACATAAAATTAATCTTAAAGAAAAGATCCATAATATTTTAAAAAATATACAGAAACTATGCTCAGTCTCCATCACTTACTAATATGTCTAAGCTATTTTTAAGTCTTGACAAACATATTTCAAGTGAGTGAAACTCTTGAACACTACTGAAGGAAATGCAAAACAGGAGTGTTTTGTTGTTGTGGTCTGTTCACCACTTTCATTTTATCATAAAGTGTAACACACAATGTCTGTGAGGGGCACTTGACACAGCATTTGCACTCAGTATTTACCCAAGAAGAAGACATGCATATGAGGAACTGTATGTGAATACTCAATGCATCTCTATTCCTAACAACTACAAACTGGAAACAATCAAACGTCCCCCAAACGGTACCTGTACAGTGTGCTACATCTGTAAGACAGAACACTATTCAGGAGTAAAGAATGGGTTCATAAAACAAAACCAAACAGGAGGACTCTAAAAGCAATGACAATAGATGAGAGAACCCAGCACCTGTGCACAGCACAGAACTCCACTTGCACAGCATTCAACAGGTGAAAACCGAGCAAGAAATCAGATCAGTAGTTGCCACCATGGGGGGTTTCACTACAATGGGGGTACAAAGGAATTTCGGGGAATGGCAGGGATGCTCTGTTATCATTGCAGAAGAGGGTGTACAATTATACAGACTTGTGAAAACCAATCAAACATTTAAAATCAGTAAATCTTATTTTATGTAAATTGTATCTCAATAAAAAGTTAGCAAAGAAAAAAAATCTAGATGCTTGTTAGTCTAATGGGAGTGAGGTCTGGAGGGCTGGATCAAAGAAGCAACTGGAAGCCTGTGGCCATGGATGATGACATCCTTCCTAACATTCAACAGAAACCCTGCAATGGGAAATTTGACATCCTCCAAGAAGAGGAAGCTGGGCCCTCAGACTCAAAGGAGCACATCTCAGATCCAGCCGAGCTACATCTCTTCTCTCTGCCATTCCCATAAGCTTCAGAAGAGTGGGGTGATTTCTTGGAGAGAGTGGGGTGATGGTGAGCCAAATAAACAAAAAACTGACTTTATACCAAAAAGTATCAGGACCAATGTAATAGTGAGCATCTGGAAATGGAAAAGGGACAACATGCTACCTCCCCACCTAGAAATATTAGACAACACTAATAGTCTCATTTTTTGAACACTCAGGATTTCCTTGATTCAGCCTCTCAGGTGTTAGATTATAGGTGTGTACCACATCCAGCTCCAAATGTCCTCATCTTTCAAAGTAGAAGGTAAACAGGAACATTTAAAAGTAAAATATACAGCTTGCAAAACTCAATAAAATACATTTTCATAATCTCCTTTCTTCACTTTAGAGGGATTAAAAAACAAGTATCTTTTATAGTTAAAATTATTTGCCAATTCATTTAGCTTTCTGATTTATTTTTCTTCTGTTAAACCAAAGAAATGAGTTTGGTACATTTTTTAAAAAATTAAAAAGAGCAATTTTAGAATTATTGGGCTGGAGAGATGGCCTAGTGGTTAAGAGTGCTGACTACTCTTGCAGAGGACCTGGGTTTGATTCCCAGCACCCACATGGCGGCTGAAAACCATCTGTAACTCCAATTCCAAGAGAACTCCAGTTCCAGGGGAATCCAACACCCTCTTCTGACCTCCGAGGCATTGCAAGACATGGGTGCACAAACCTACATGCAGACAGTACATAGAAATAGTAATCATACACATAGAAAATAAATAAAAAAGAATTGTATCTAACCATATACCTTATCCTATCATAAATGAGACATGAGTGATTGTGAGATGCACTGTATTTTATGTACCATTAAGGGAAAAAAAAATCACTATTCCTCCATCCCTCCTTGTATCATTCCATATACCACCCACCCACACATAGGGTATAAAAAGGTTCCTGCTAGAAGTAACTTGGATTTAGTAAAGGTTCTTTTCTCAGAAAGGGGATCTCAGGTCATTTAAAAACCTTATCTTTTCTATATTAAAAATTATAGTGATGATGTTACCAGCAAGACATTTTCTGTCAGAGTGACCAAAGGCTCCCTGCTTGCCACAGACTGAAAGCCCCTATACCAAGGATGCCTGATCACCCTGCCTCAGTTTGTGGTTCAAATGAATAGGTGATGCATTAGGAAAGATGTTTGGGCCCCTAGAGCAATGATGCCTCAGAGTCTTAGAGGAACTTATGAACTTAGCAGATCTGAGTGCTTTCTACCTTCAGAGTCTCTGGTGTAGTTGATGTGAAATGGGGCTTAGGAAGGCACAATTTAAGGACTGTAGTAATTCCATAGCTTGGCCTTGACAGACCAGCGTTCCCACACTATGACTTCCTGGCCTTCTCCACATCTGGGCTATCTGGGTCCCTAAGTCTGTGCCACCAAGAGGCACCTGATTCCCCTGCACACCACACAGTCCCTGCTGCCATTCCCTAGGTTCAGTGGAGATAGAATGTAGGAGTCAGGAACTCAGAACATCACTCTTCCTCCCAGGAAAAGGCAGCACAACCCAGGCCAAAATTGCATCTCAGGCCTTAGGAATACTTACTGTTCCACAGAAGTTTAAACCTTTAAGGAGGAGCACTGTTGTTCTAGTTTGCTTCTCCATTGCTGTGACAAAACACTGTGACCAATACCAACTTGGGGAGGAAAGAGTTTATTTGGCTTACATCTCCCAGGTCATAGGTCATCACTTAGGAAGCCCAAGGCAGGAGCTCAGGGCAGGAAGCTGGAGGGAGGAGCTGAAGCACAGAGTGTTTTGTCACAGAAATGGAGAAGCAAACTAGAACTGAAATTGGGACCAGGATCATGAGGTATTGCTGAGACAGACTTGACCAAGGTGTTGTTTGAAAGACTGTAGAAGTGTTTAGAATTTTGGGCTAGAAAAATGATTGAGTGCTTAGAGTTTGTTGCTGTGGAGCTTGGAACAGTTATGCTGAAAGAGTCATAGATGATGGAGGCCTGGCTTGTGAAGTTTCAAAGAGAAGCAGAGACTTCAGGGCTGCTTGCATGTTTTGAGTTGAGAATCTGTGGGTTCAGGTCCAGTAAGGCTGAAGAATAAGCTGTGATTAAGAAGAGACCAGAACCTCAAGTGAAACCTTTGTTTTACAGGCCAACTGATGCTGGCTACCTGGGACTGAAAAATTGAGAGACCAGCATCACTGTGGTGAAAAGAATTTCTGGGAAGTATTTCCTCAGGGTCAGCACACAGAAGCTGTGGTCCAGAGGAACCCAAGCCTCCATCTCAAGCTGGAAGCAGGACTCGGTAATCTGTAAGAGTCTTCTGGATGGTTCTGGTGTTGAAAGCCTGAAGGGAGAGAGAGTGAGAGGCCAGGAAAGGCCATTGGTGAAAGTGCACCTCGGTTGCATTGAAGACCCCAGAATTGCAGGGTCATAAAGAGAATCTGAGGCTTTGTACCAGGAGGAGTCAGAAGAGCCCGTTGGTGAAGGTATAGCCTCAATTTCAGGAGATGCCAGGACTATGGGATGCCCACCAAGAGCAGCAGCAGATGTGAAATGGAGATGGCCTGGGTCTTCGAGATGAGCTGTGTGTGCTGTGGATGGCAGTCAGAGAGGTGGAAATGCTAAAACCCTTTGGAGCCCAGAAGATCGTGAGTGAATCCCAGATGTCCAGCCTTGAACTACTTTGCTGGACTTAGGTCTTGTTTAGGTGTGGCCAATTATTCCCTTTAAATAAGACAGTACTTGGTTTGGTTTGGATTTCATAGGAGCCCACGGTCAAGAGACTTTTAAGAGACTGAGAACTTTTAAGTGTTTGGGATTTTTAAGGACTGTGGAGCTTTTAAAGTTGTACTGTCCTATGTTGTGACATTAATGGTAACATTGTATCTTGGGGACAAGAAATGGAAAGGTTGTGGTTGAATAGTTAAATAGTGTGGTTAAAAAGTTGTGGTCAACTGTGCTGGATAGCTTTAGTGTCAACTTGACACTCCTGGGTTGAGGGCGCCTCAACCTATCTGTAGTGTTCCTGCCTCAGCCTCATAAGGGCCTAGATAACAGGCCAGGAGACACACCTGGACCCGTTCTCTACTTCTAATGAAGAAATTCATAGAATTTCATCCTAAAATAGGGTATCTTGGTGTGCATATTAGTTTTAAATGAAGGCCCTAAAAGAGCAGCAGATGCTGGAAAAGGCTTTACTCACATCTGCTCAAAGGTCAGACCCTTGAAAGAATAATGCAACTGCTTTTGGTCCTTCCCTAAGTTTTCAAGGACTAACCTCCTATTTGCAGGAACGAAGATTAAAGAGTGCAAGCAAGCTATCAGTCCATCTCCAGTCCATTTGTCTCCCTAAGATCTGAGCTTTGGCCACTGATTCACCTACAATCATGTTCTGCCCTCAATTATCATACTGCATCTGGACTTCAGCGAGCTATGGGGGACTCACACTCCTGTTAGTATCCTCCACGCACAGCAAGTGACTGTACCTCTTCTAATATTGTTGGTTTGTTACAGCAAAGCTAAAGCTGCAGAGGGTGAAGGGGCAGTTATCCCTCTGACCTCACACTAACAAGCTCCAAGGTAGGGCCTAGCTGGCCAGCTTCTGGACCGAACGAGAGGAGTAAGGTTGGCCACTGAAAGTGTGGTTCCTAAGTCTATATTTGCCTATAACAAAACAAAAGCAAAATGAACATTTGTTTTTACCACAGGGCTTAAAATACTGTGCTGTTTTCCTTAGCATTGTAGGCAATGTATGGTATACCCCATCTGTATTAGTCACTTTTCTGTTGCTGTGATAAAATCACCATGACCAAGGGAACTTATGAAAGGAAAGAGTTTATTTGAGCTTATGATTGATGATTCCAGGGAATTAAGAGTTCATTGTGGCAGGAGCTGGAGCAGAAAGCTGAGGTTCGCATCTTCCAATGAGCACAGGAAACCAAGAGAGAGAGCAACTGGACCCTACAAGGCTTGTTGAATTCACTAAGCCCGCCCCCAGTGACGTACTTCCTCCAGCATGGCCACACCTTCTAAGACCACCCAAAACAACACCACCAACTGGGGACAAGATGTCTGAATACTTGAAGCCTATGGGGGACATTCTCATTCAAACCACCACACCATCTATGACAGAGAATGACTCAGCAACTAACTTGTAAAGCCAAATCCCCTTTGGTTACAAATTCTTATGCCTGCTGTTTATTGAACTGCAAACAATTGATGGTACATTATAAACATATCTAAAGATATACGCATTTTAAAAAGTATACGTGTGGGACAGTAAGTCCATAAAAAGTCAAGAAAGTGATTATAAAAATGAGCAGGGGTTGACATGGAAAAAGCAAGCTGGATAGCTTTGGAAAGGGGACCTTTTATTAAATCAAATTAGCAAACTGATGCCAGCTGTGGGATGGATCTTCTTTACAACCTGAGGGGGACAAGGAAACTAGGAGAAGCAGCTTAATGTGTCTTCATAGATTTGAATCTAACTGAGCACAAAGTTTGGAGGCGAAACCAGAAATACTTTGACATTTAGTTGCCCACGATCCAGAAAGAAATAACGTCTGCATCTTAGTCAAATTCCAAACATTGGGAAACACCAAGAACTACTGCTATCAAACTCAAAACAGTTTGAGGCCACACATATAGCATTGTTTTAAACACCATTTCATAGTACATATACCATAGGAAAAAACCCTGGTAGAAGGTACCTCAGAAAACCAATACCAATTTTCTCTGGATGGCAGAATTATGTGCACCTCTGCTTATTGCTTTTTAAATTTTTCTCTTAATAAAATGTTACTTTGGTGAAAGATAGCTCAGTGGTTAAGAGCACTGGCTGCTCTTGCAGAGGACCTGAGTTCGATTCCCAGCACCCACATGGTGGCTAATGACTTCTGTAACTCTAGTTCCAGAGGATCCAACACCCTCTTTCTGACCTCTGCACCCACTGAACAACACAGGTGCACTTACATACATACATGTAGGCATGAAACTCAAACACATAAAAATAAATACATAAAAAGAAAATATATTACTTTTAAAACAAATATGAGTTAATTTTAAAGCAGTCATGCTGAATAAGTATAGAAGGCTTCTCCCTTGAAGGACATTTTCTTATGAATGACAATTCCTTTTTATTTCTCCTTTGACTATGCTCCACACAACTATTTAATTTTTTTTCTGGGTTCCAGTATTAACAACATTAGGCCTATGATTGAACTTTAAAATATTAAATTACATTGAGTGACTAAAGCCTTTAAATACTGATAATTTCTCTATATTCAATATTTTCAATTTCATACATTCCAGAACTTCAAAATGCTTCTAGGATAAAATGAGTAATTCCTTTATCTCTACCAGAACCCAAGGTGGGCCCTCTAAGCCCCAAGGCCAAACTACTGTCCCTAAAGCCCCTCTGGAGGGTAGAGTTCTTTCATTTCTATGACCCCACTAAGGCCTCAGGGGCTGATAACACAGATCACAGGAAACAGGATCCTAAGGGAAAGACACAGTTGAAAATGGCTGCTACACCACAGCTTTCTAGGTACTACCTTTAGGATGGTAATATTCCAGGTAAAGCTCTCCACAGCTTTCTGTAGTTTTCGTTCCTTCAGACCCTCCTTGGTGCCTATGCTGTGCAAGTGTTCATGAAATTCCATGGCTGAAAGAAAAAAAAATGAAGTATATTACTTCCCCATCCTATCAGTAGCAATGGAATGGTAATATATACATTCTAGGTATAGCCAGAACAATTTAATTCCAAGCTGCACTAGAATTTCATTCATAACGTGCCCATTTAAGAATGTGACAAAAGAAACAGGAGACTCAGGGCATCAACAGGCAAGGAGCATCTTCAAGGTCAGAGACTGTTCCTCAAAGTTCTGAGGGTGGTCATTACTATTTGCTCCTATTTTAGACAAAGTCTACCAACAAGCAGGAACAGAGGATGGGACTGACACAGGCATCTAGAATCTCAAAGGGTAATTTCATGTCTGCTGAGGATCAAATCCTAGAATAGGGATGAAAAGAATGCAAACCTACCCACTACTTGTCAGTCAAGGTCAATGTGAGGTCAGCTGTCAAACTTAGCTGCTATAAAGGAGAGAAGCAACTCCATCTTTCCATTACATTATGATTCTCCAGTACCCACTGTCATTCGAGACAGTCCCTCTAATACAACAGTAGAGTGATGGTTCTTTTATTTGTGCTCACTATAACTCATGGGCTGTTGTTCTTCTTTCATATTCCCCTATAGTCGATCCCTTTCTGCCCAATAAGAACGTTTTAAACTGGTTCCCACACCATCCTCAAACCACCACTGGCCTTTGCCACCTTCTTTGCTTTCTGACAAAAGATACTGTAGACTCCAAGCACATTTCTCATCCAGGCCTTCCAGAGCTAGATGCTTTCTCTAAGAAAAGGAGACAAAGACAGAGACAGGGAAAGACAGACAGATAGACAGACAGACAGAGATACTCCCTCCCATCTGGGTGCCATTTGTTTCTAAGTTTTTATTCTTTTCTTGGCCTTTCCACTAGGTAGACCTTAGAGCACATTTCTAAATGGAAAGATAAGATCTTATAAATACTTCAAACTCATTTTTTTTTATTTTATTTTTGTATGTGTATGAGTGTACTGTCTGCATGCAGGTTTGTGCACCCGTGTTGTGCAATGCCGCGGAGGTCAGAAGAGGGTCTCAGATTCCCCTGGAACTGGAGTTCTCCTGGAATTGGAGTTACAGACGGTTCTTAGCCGCCATGTGGGTGCTGGGGATCGAACCCAGGTCCTCTGCAAGAACAGTCAGTGCTCTTAACCGCTAGGCTATCTCTTCAGCTCCTCAAACTCAAATTTAATTTAAGTATGTTATGTAACTTTTGAAAATGAATGCTTATTTTTCTTTCATAGGTAGAAAAGTCTTCATTCTTAACCCATCGATGTGATTAGTAATAGTAAACTTAACCCATCGATGTGATTAGTAATAGTAAACTGCTGGCGCAAATTTAAATTCTCCTAGCACTTTTTTTTCCTTAAAACAGATCTTACTGAGAATGCCCAGTAAATTTACTGTATTGTTGGGTCAGGTGGTTACATCACTGACAAAGTACAACAGGTCCATGTTGGCTCACTTTTTGTTTGTTCATGTGTATATACTTTTGTTTTACAATTATGTCAAGACCTGGCATGATTCTAAGGTGCCATGTCAAGGCATGCTCAGGTAAATCTTCGTTCTCTCCTTGTCTCCTCTACCTTGACTTTTCCCCACTCCTTATCTACTTTTTATTAATGAGTGATTATCTCTCCATTGTACTTCTCCATACAAACAAGCTCATGTTTATGTAGTCACAATCTTCCCTTTCTCACAGAAGAACAGCACAATATATATGCTGTTCTCTATCTCTGTCTTCTATAACTGCACAATGGCACTCAGTCCATGTTGGTGCAGAGCCCTTGCTAATGATCTCCCTAAGAGCCACCTGTGCAACCAGTGCGTGGGTAGCCAGTCCCCTAACTTATGGAGGCTGAGCAGTTTCAAATCTTTTGCTATGACAAACATTATAAAATTACTGTGAAGTTTGTAAGACAGATTCTATGTATTTGTAAACATTATAAAGTTACTGTGAAGTTTATAAGACAGTTTCTATATATTTGTTTATTTTATTTTTGTGTAAAGCTAAGGCCTCAGGTTTAATAAATAAGTACTCTATCACTGAGCTGTACCACCAGCCCTTTTTATTTATTTATACCAGTTTTCATTATTTATTTATATTTTAAGGTTTTGTTCATTTTATTTTCAGTGTGTGTGTGTGTGTGTGTGTGTGTGTGTGTGTGTATGCCATGGTGCATATGTGGAGGTCACAGAACAATCTGAAGGAGCTGGTTCTCCTGTTCCACCATTTGGGTCATGGAGGTAGAACTCAGGTTGTTAGACTAGTCATCTTAACAGCCTTTTAAGTTTTATTCTGTGACAGAGCCTCACTAAATTGACCAGGCAGGCCTGCCTGGAAGTTGCAATCCTCTCCCTTAGCCTTTTTAACAATTGGGATTACAGATGTGTGCTGCCAGACTTCCTGTGCTATTTTGTCCACTTTTGCTTTTTGGTTGGGCACTCTACTTTCTATGTGACACTACTTCAAATCAACCAACTGCAGTGACTGACAACTTTATTTCTTATTGTCTTTAAATATTAAGCAAAATCTTGCACCCCCATATGATAAATATAAGCTGCCAATGAATATTTGTTCCCATTTCTCCCCCATGAAGTAGGAATCCTGGTCTTGCCATCTAACAAGGATGGACCCACTCCCCAGTTCCAACTAAAAAGAGTAACTGGCACAATTCATCCTGAAGTCCTAGGCCCAGCACACTGGCCATTTTGTTCCTCTACCTTCTCTTCTGCTAATGATGGTACCTGTGAGCATCCCAAAGTGATTTATTTACCCCACCCCACCCCTGTTCTGCTGGTTAGCTCATGTAACAAGCTGCATCTCATATGACTTTGTTTTTCTTTGATGGGCATGCTTGGCTTAATACACTAAAGAAAAACAAGACACACGAACATGAAAACAGGCCTGAGGAGATTAGTAAAGTGCTTGCTGTGCAAATATAAGGATCAAAGTTTTATCCCCAGGACTAATATAAAAGAGCCCATCATGGTGGCACAAACTTGTAATCCCAGATCTGGAAAAGTGGAGACAGAGGATCCCTGGTGCCAGCTGGCCAGCTAGTTTTTGTCTACTTGTTGAGCTCTAGGCCAATAATTGACATGGTCTTAAAAAACCAGGTGGACAGCATCTAAAGAATATGAAGCCAATGATCTCTGGCCTCTACACACACATGCATGTACACCCACAAACATATGAACGTGAACATATACACAGTACACACAACATGGCCAGGCAGAAATCATTAGCATACATGCACCCATGTATATACCTATACAATACTTCCCCTCCCCTCTGGGGTGCACTCCCTGGAATGGACGCAATGACTTGGATTGGTAAACTGAAGACCTAAAAAAGGCACCAATATACTGGTTCTTCTGTTAAAGTTTTATACTAGCTCTCCAAAAGAGATGTGCATATTTCTAAACACAAATTCTTAAGTCACAAGGTCCTATTTCTGACAGTCAGGAGACACTCATGTAGACACACATGTAGCACAAGATTTGGTAGATGGATTCCATATGTGAAATATAGAAGAACAGAGGTGGAGTGGGTTAAATAAATCATGTTGGGATGCTCACAGGTAGTACATGAAGAAGGAGATTGAAAATGACATCAAAAGATGAAAAGACCTCCCATGCTCATAGATTGGAAAAATTAATATAGTAAACGTATTAATATAGTGTTCATTTTACCCAAATTGATACATAGACTCAACTCAATCCCAATCAAAATCCCCATGAGCTTCTTCACAGACTTGGGGAAAAGAAATCCTTAAATTCATATGGAAAAACAAAAGACCCCGAATAGCTAAAGCATCCCTGAGTGAAAAATGCAATACAGGGGGGATTGCTCTACCAGACTTCAAGCTGTATTACAGGGCCATAGTCATAAAGACAGACTGATACTGGCACAAAACAGACCAGTTGACCAATGGAACAAAATCGAAGATCCAAACTTGAGCTCATAAAATTTCAGCTGCCTTATGTTTGACAAAGGGGCAAAAAAGACCTCAATGGAGGAAGGATAGCATCTTCAGCAAATGGTGCTGACACAACTGGATCACCATTTGTAGAATAACAAAATTAAACCCCTACCTCTCACCCTGTACAAAAATAAACTCCAAGTGGATCAAAGATCTCAACGTGAAACTGAAAACCCTGAAGGTGACAGAAGAAAAAGTTGGCAGTTTATGGTAGTTTGAATGAGAGTGTCCCCCATAGGCTTTAAGTATTCAGACATTTTTGTCCCCAGTTGGTGGCATTGTTCTGAGAGATCTTAGAAGGTGTGGCCATGCTGGAGGAAGTATGTCATTGGGGGCGGGCTTAGTGAGTTTAACAAGCCTTGCAGTCTCCAGTCTCTCTCTTGACTTCCTGTACTCATTGTGAGATGTGAACCTCGGGTTTCTGCTCCAGCCCCAGACACCATGCCTCCCACCACAATGGACTCTAATTCCCCGGAACCCTCAATCATAAGCTCAAATAAGTTTCTTTTTTTTTTTATTTTTTATTTTTTATTTTTATTATTATTATTTATCTTTGTATGTATATGAATGTACTGTCTGCATGCAGGTCTGTGCACCCGTGTCGTGCAATGCCGCGGAGGTCAGAAGAGGGTCTCGGATTCCCCTGGAACTGGAGTTCTCCTGGAATTGGAGTTACAGACGGTTCTTAGCCGCCATGTGGGTGCTGGGGATCGAACCTGGGTCCTCTGCAAGAGCGTCGGTGCTCTTAACCGCTAGGCCATCTCTCCAGTCCCATAAGTTTCTTTTTATAAGTTCCCTTGGTCATGGTGCTTTATCACAGAAAAGTGACTAATACAAACCTATAAGACAGACGCATAGGAAAAGACTTTCTAAATTAGCAGCTGTGCTGGAAATAAATTCTGACAAATGGGACCTCATAAAACTCAAAAGCTTCTGTATAGCAAAATAAACAATCAAGGAAGTGAAGAGAAACCCCACAGAGTGGGAGGAAATCTTTACCAGTGATACATCTGACAGAGCATTAACGTCAAGAATATATAGACTACTCAAAAAACAAGTAAGAAAACAAATGACCTACTCAAAAGATGGAGTAAAGAGCTGAACAGAGACTTCACCAGTGAGGAAGTAAAGATGGATGAGAAACATCTTAAAAAGTGTTCTACATTATTAATAATTAAGGAAATGCAAATTAAAGCCACTCTCAGATATCATCTCACTCCAATATGATTGGCTAAGATCAAGAAAACAAAAGACACCAAATGCTCAAGAGGTTGTGGGGAAAGGAGAACATTCATCCACTGCTGGTGGGAATGTAAACTTGTACAACCATTATGGAAAGCAGTGTGGAGAACCCTTAAAAGACTCAAAATGAGCCTACCACCTGACCCAGTCATACCACTCCTGGGTATATACTCAAAAGACTCATCCTACCACAAAGATACATGCATATCCATATTTATTGCAGCTCTCTTCACAACAGCAAAGAGCTGGAAGCAACCCAAATGCCCCTCAACAGACGAGTGGATGACAAAAATGTGGTACATCTACACAATGGAGCACTATTCAGTGGTAAAGAAAGATGACATCATGAACTTCGCAGGCAAATGGCTAGAACTCGAAGCCATTAATCTGGACAACATTATTGTTATATTTCTGTTTATCTGAAAGCAACTATGCTGTTATAATGTAAATCACTTAACGGGCTCTAGAATTGACCCACCACTTACTTTCAGACTCTGTAATTACTGTATATGAGTAGAAAGTATGTATTCATATTTTAGAGTAATATAAAATTAAAGGAGGAAAGTGTGAATTCCTAAACATAAAAAAAAGACTGAGAGAAAGATGCAGGACAGTTATGGCAGAATGGATGATCTGGGGTGGGAGGGAGGGAAAGGGGAATATGTCTAAACTAAACTGAAAAATGATGTCTAAAATACACAAAACATCAATAAAAGCATCATATTAAAACAAAAGAGCTGCTGGATAATTGTTCTGAAGGGGTACAAAATTAGAGAGAATGAGGGTAGTGGGATGGTTCAGTGGGATGGTTCGTGCAAGCTCAAAGACCAAAGTTTAGATTCCACCACCCCCAGCACTGATGTAAAATGTTGAGTGAGCCTGTGAACCCAGCATGTGTTAGGTGGGCACAGGATCTCCAGAGCAAGCTGGCTAGGCAGACTGGCAGTACTGGCAAGCTCTGGGTTTCAAGTAAGAAATTCTACTTAACATATAAGGTGGAAAGTGATTGAGTTAGATCCATGACATAAAACTCTGGCCTCTACACACAAATGAATGCAAGTATCTTGATTATAACTTACCACAAAATTGAGCTTAGCATGTCACAGGAGGCCTTCTGTGAGCTTTGTTTCACTGTGGACATAAAGGCTTTGTTTGGGGTAGATATTAAGTAACCTTCCTATTTCCAAATATTTACAGCAAAAAAATCCAAACCAGGGAAAAGAATCTTATCTTATTAAGAACCTTAAAAGCAGAGCTTCTTCTCCTTTTATGAAACATAGGATTCCGTCCGGGCTGGAGAGATGGCCTAGCGGTTAAGAGTGCTGACCGCTCTTGCAGAGGAGCCGGGTTCGATCCCCAGCACCCACATTGCGGCTGAGAACCGTCTATAACTCCAATTCCAGGAGAACTCCAGTTCCATGGGGAATCCGACACCCTCTTCTGACCTCCGTGGCATTGCACGACAAGGGTGCACAAACCTACATGCAGACAATACATTCATACACATAAAAAAAATAAATAAAATAAAAAACATAGGATTCTGTCTAAAGGAGTGAGCTTTACAGTTTCAGATCAACAAAAATGTTAAGGCTAAGTCACACAGCCTACCCCAGATTAGCTCAGTTTTGTTTTAAAACTGCTTGTTCTTTAATTACAGAAAGGGTTTAGGGAAGAAGATGGGTGGCCTGCGGTGGGTGGGAAGCTGTGGCTGATGACCCCAGAGGGAGCCTAAAGTAGTCATCCTGAGCTTCAGAGGGCATGTGTCTCTAAGTGGGGTCTGTAGAAGCTTATCATAGGATGATGGGGATGGGCCTCATTCAGAAGGGACTAGAGCAGTCAGTAGAATCATAGAACCACTGACAGTGCACCTGAAAGTGCAGATTTTCCACCTCTGGGGGATTCTGATGAAGGAAGCGAGGGGAGGGTCCAGGCATGGGCATTTTCAGCAAGTACTCTGGAGGGTTCTAAGCAAGAGTGCAGAGCAAGAATTTTCTCTGAGACCTAGGAGAGTGGGGAGTTGGGACTAAGACCAGAGAAGGTATGTAGTGTGTGCAGAGGGCCAGATTCACATAGCAGAACTTCTGGAGAAAGATCTAGGGATTGTGGGACTGCCAACTTTGTAGAGACAAGGGGAAGGGAGGGAAGGTTAAAATTTTGCCTTTTCTTTTTCTAGTCACTGCCTATCTCACACAGATACTGATTTCTAAATTATTTTGAACAATATTATTCTGTTTATTTTTATTAAAAAGAATCTAGCAAGAAACTTAATGAATATTTGCTTTAAGAGGTAAAAAAAGATCAGCTCAGACTTTTACCATGTAGCCTACAATGCCTCAGCCTGAATTACTTTGTTCAGAAGCAAATCCTGGCTACTCTCCTGGCTGTTCCTCTGGTCAGCTGGTAGAAGTTAGTTCTAGTCCCAGCTTCTATTAACTATTCTGGGAATCCCACTGGCATGAAAGCACCCCTTTGTATTTACACAAGGTAAATCTTTTTGCATATTCTATACTCACCAGTTACCACTGTATGTTTTCTGATGGGTCTAGATTACAGATGTTTAAGTGACAGTGCCTCCATTTCTGCTGAGTCACACAGAAGCAGTGCCCACCAAGTGCCCTCACACACTGGCTTTTAGTTAACACTTGTCCAGTAAAGTCTCTTTAGTTCTTCAAATGTCAGGAAGATGTCCAACTACCCAAAGTAGCTTCTCTTCTGAGCTCCTAAGAAGCACAGAATCCAGCTGGTGACACTCCATCACCAGATACATCTAAGAGCTGTCACCACTCGGCAAAGATGCACACCAAGAAGGCTTCTGGTGGGGCCTTCATGTCCTCACTTGCAGCATTAAGAGCTAAAACAGAGGGCTTCCAAGCTCCAAAGCTCAGGCATTTTTTATGGGATTTTAAGAAACCCAGACAGTTTTGAAAATAACTGGTATTTTATTTATCCTAAGAAAATTCCTTTTGTGATGATAATCTGCAAAATCAACATTTAGAGGTTTCTAAATTATGGGTCTCAAGCCAAGGGAGTCTCAGTATTTTCACAGAACATCATTCTTAGGTGCATGGCCTGGGAGAATAACAGAGTAACAGATAGACGCTTGCTAGTATAGATGCTGCTGCTGTTGCTGTGTTGAAATGGTGATAAGAATTCCCACTGTGACTGTAATTTTCGGGCTGGAGAGATGGCCTAGCGGTTAAGAGCGCCGACGCTCTTACAGAGGACCCGGGTTCGATCCCCAGCACCCACATGGCGGCCGAGAACCGTCTGAAACTCCAATTCCAGGAGAACTCCAGTTCCAGGGGAATCGAGAGACCCTCTTCTGACCTCCGTGGCATTGCACGACACGGGTGCACAAACTTGCATGCAGACAGTACATTCATACACATACGGAAATAAATAAAATAAAATAAAATAAAAAGGTCAGCTCAGGGCTGGGCCCTGGGGGTTCTATTATTATTATAAAAAAAAAAAAAAAAAAAGAATTCCCCACACGTGAACGGTAATTTTCAAGCTCAGAAACAGAAACCAGGACAACAAAAATGGAGAAATGAAGACACAGGGCTCCTGTATTCTCTCAAGAACAAGATCTATTTCCTTGCACATTTCTAGTGTCTTCTAATATAGCTGCATATCTTGAAGTTAACTATAAACAAAATAATTATAGGTTTTTTAATTAGTTTATGTCCCACACACGAGTTTGGGATTATAAAAGTCTGGGGCTAGAGATGGCTCAATGGTTAAGAGCACTTGATGCTTTTGAAGAGGACCCAGTTTGATTCCCAAGCACCGACATGGTGGCTAACAACCATCTGTAACTCCAGTTCCAGGGGAATCTGACATACTCTTTTGACCTCTGCAGGCTTTGCATGACACAGATACTCTTACAGAACGCAGGCAATACATTTATATACATAAAAAATAAAATAAATGAGCCTCCTGGCTGGTGGCAACATGCCTTTAATCCCAGCACTCAGGAGGCAGAAGCAGTTGGATCTCTGTGAGTCCAAGGCCGCCCCTGGTCCTACAAATAGTGAGTTCCATGACAGCTGGAGCTAACAGGGAGACCCTGTATAAAAAATACCAAAAAATTAAAATAAAATAAATATGAAAATTTATATATATATGTATATATAGTATATATTATATATCATAATATATATATATATATATATATATATAAAGTCTGAAAGCATGGCTTTGTTCATATTTTCTTTAAAAGGAAAATGTCATACCATGGAACACCTGTTAAAGAGGTAGAAAAAGGTCACCATAGTGTACACCTTTAAGCCCAGAAGTTAGGAAGAAGAGGCAGATCTCTTTGAAATCAAGGCCGACCTGGTCTACATAGCAAGTTTCAGGCCAGCTAAGGCTGAAGGGAGACCCTGTTTCAAAAGAACAACCAACCAACCAACCAACCAACCACCATCACCACCACCACCACCACCACCAACAACAACAAAAAGAGATGGCTCAGTAAAGTACTTGCTGTCTAAACATGAGGACCTCAGATTGATTGCAATTCCAAAGCCAAGTGTGATGGCACATACTTGTAACCCAGTGCTAGGGAGGCAGACAGGCAGAACCTTGGAGCTCACTAGTAAGCCACTCAGGCTTAGGTGAGTTCTAGGCCAGTGAGAGAAAAGGGTGATCTGAGTGTAATGTGCTGGACTGCTTAGTGGTCAGGTCATATTTATTACGTTTAAAAGCATCAAAGCTTGAAGGATGAGAACATATTAAATGAATCCAATAAAACTCACAGAGACAGACTGATGCTTAGAAGTCAGTGAGTGGTCAGGTTCTCACACATGGACAAGGCTGGGCTTGGGGTGGCTGCTCTTTTGATAAATGAGCTGTTTCTAAGCAGTGGTTGTTCTGTGTTCCAAACTCTACAATTAAAATTCCTTTGATTCCATTGCCTGTAGTAGGTCATCTTACTTCTAGGATGTTAACCAAGGAGAAATTTGCTCAGTTCTTCATGGTAATCATGCTAAGGAAGTAAGCAGTTGGCTGCTACACGGCAGAGAAAGGACAAATGGGAAATCCTTAGCAAGATGATGTCTATGACAATTTAATGGAGTTATGAGCTTGATTCAAGGGAGGGAATACATAGGCCATGTGAGAAAGAATAAGATTAGAAAGTCTACAGTAGGGACTGCACAAATCATTTAACTTTTAGTTTATAGCTATAGAGTCAAAAATATAGAGTAAAAGCTGGCATGTTCATATTAGAGTATGTGATTAGATTTTTATATAAACAAACATTTTGGATTGAGTGTGCGTATGTTACACACACACATGGCTGTGTGGTATGTGCAAGGGCATGAGCAATTGTGTGTATGAATGAGGATGTCAAGGGTTGAAGCTGGGTGTGTTCTTCACTCAGTCTCTACCTTATTTTTTGAGACAGGGTCTCTTACTGAACCCAGAGGGTATAGATTAGCTATACCGGCTGATGAGGGGCTTCTGCCAATCTCTTCCTCACCTCAGTAGTGGAGCTACGAAAGCCCACAACACCCAACTTTTATGTGGGTTCTGGTATCCAAACACAGGTCCTCATGCTGGCACAGCAAGCACGTCACTGACTGAGGATCTTCCCAGCCCAGCTATTGCTTCTTCACATGACCTTTCTTCAAGGGTATTTGTTTCACATAATTATCCAAATATTACTTCAAAACACTTTCCTTTTTATTTATTATTTTAACTTTATATGTATGGGAATGCACCAGTGTCATCCAATGTCCATGGAGGTCAGAAGAGGGCACTGGATCCCTTGGAACGGGAGTTACAGATGGTTACTAGCCACCATGTGAGTTCTGGGAACTGAGCCGGGGTCCTCTACCACAGCATCTCTTCAGCCCCCAAATACTTTCTAATATAAACATTTTAAGGGGATATTTTCAGAAGCTTCAAATTTAACAACAAAATGAAAATAATGCTGATAGATGTGATGTTTAATAAAAATTAATAAATGGGCAGAACGTTTTCAAGATGATATAATTAAATGAACTCAGAACAGCTACATACAACTATGTTAGAATGTGCTGAAGAAAAATGTCCAATTTTACTGCTTCTATTTGTCATCACAAATAACAACAAACTCATGAAAACTAGTAAGTTCTAAATATAAAGCACATTACATACATACACATGCATATATATTTAAGAAGATCTGAAGAAGCATCTCTAGCTGTGAAAGATGGGGCCAGTCAGAGCCATGGCATGATTTCTTCCCACTGAAGTCACTGCCATTTTTCTTAGCTAAATATAAAACAGGTGACCTTTCAAACATCCTGGTTATGATTTCCTTTACCAAGCTGAATGAGAGGAGACTAAAATACATCACATAGCATATGACCAAAATTTTTATAAGGAAACATAATTTTATAAAAGCACTCATGAGAATGCTTAATTAATTTGAAAAATGCTCTACTTAAAGATTAGGGGTTTTTGGTCTTCTAAACTATTTAAAGTGATTTTGAAGTTACTAAATTAAGGGGAATTGGCTCTTATATCCATGGGTTCCAAGTCTATGGATTTAACTTAAAGACAGAAAATACTGCAGGTGAAACGTGTCATGTCATAGGTATATTTGGGACCTAACTGAGGAGCTCAGCTCCTCAGCAATATAAAAAGTACTGTGGTAGAGTACCATACTACCCTGAGAACAAAATGTGGCTATCTGATCATTTTTGCAACTGACATATAACACATGTTTAACTACATGGCCTAAGTTAATTACACTCTCTGCTCCAGTCCTGGGGTCTAGTGTGGGTGTATTTTGTATTTCATCCTTGTCTTTGTGGAGACATGGAAATGCCTGGTTACTTTTCAAACAGTTCCAGTTGGTAGTTCCCTTTTCTTGGCCTTCTTCCCCAATCTTGGCATTAAGAAAAGCCAACTTATTTTAAGATGGATTTTGAACTGTTAAATCCCATTCCATGAGACAGAATAGATAATCCAGGTCTCTTAAATATAGCCCTGAAACCAGATGTATGGCAAGCATCCTGTGATACCAAGTCCACAGCAGTACAGTTTGTGAATGAATTACATGAAGACAGCATCTCTTCCTCTGCCAGCATTTTCCTTCTGGGTAAATCTAGGTGAGATGAAGTTGCATAACTCTTAGTCTTTTGTGGAATTTAACTGCTTTGCCACCATTCTAGGACATGGCCATGCGGTTTACTTGCACAGGATAAAATAGGAAACACTGGGTTAAAGCAAGACCCCCCTCACTTATGTCATAGAGAAATACAGAAGACTGCTTCACTGAAATGATTATTTATGAGTAGATTCCCCCCTTCTCTGTCTCTCTCTCTGTGAGGAGATATAATGCTTACCCAGCATGTACAAAATCCTGGGTTTGATCCCCAGCTCTTCCTCCTGTCCCCTCTCTCTCTAGGTAGGTAGGTAGGTAGACAGGTAGGTAGGTAGACAGGTAGGTAGGTAGATAACAGATAAGTAGACATACAGATGACAGACAGATGACAGACAGACAGACAGCTGCTATTGTTTGGACCATCATTCCTCTGGAGTCTGGAATGGTAACTGCAATATGCAAAGTCCACCTGGCCAATCCTATCAGTGATCCTCTTTCATTTCCATCTCATTTTGCTTTTAAATTTTTAATTTTTTAAATTTTTTTATTAATTTTATTTATTTATGTGTATGAATGTACTGTACTGTCTGCATGCAAGTCTGTGCACCCGTGTCGTGCAATGCGGAGGTCAGAAAAGGGTCTCGGATTCCCCTGGAACTGGAGTTCCCCTGGAATTGGAGTTTCAGACGGCTCTCAGCCGCCATGTGGGTGCTGGGGACCGAACCCGGGTCCTCTGCAAGAGCGGTCAGCACTCTTAACCGCTAGGCCATCTCTCCAGCCCTAAATTTTTAATTTTTAAGAAGGTCATATAGGAGTAATATATGTATATAATTTATACCCCTTCCTTTCCCCCTCTAATTCTTCCTTCTCAAATTTGTGACCTATTCTGCAATTATTATTGTTTTACACAGACACAGACACACACACAATCTACTAGTCCATTTAGCACTGCTCATATGTACACATGTTTAGGGCTGGTCATTTGGGATTGGTTAATCTATCAGGGGGCTTATCCCTAGAGAAAACTGACTGCCTTCATCCATGTTTCTCCCAGCCACACTGGTATGTTGACTAGTATCATTATGCAGGTCTTGTTTTGTCAACAATACTGTAGAGATTTCATGAGTGCAGAATCCCTGTCATTTCTAGAAGATGGTATTTTGCAGAAGGAGTCCTGGTCTTCTGGCTCTTGCAATCTTTCCATCCTCTCTTCCAGAATATTCCCTAATCCTACAATTGTACTGTATATTTACCAGGTGGGGTAGGACACTCCATGGTCACTTATTTTTTTGTATGTCAAGCAGCTGCAGATCTTGGTAATGGTTTCCCTCTGCTGCAAAACATAGCTTCTTTGATGCAGGGTGAGAGCTACACTTATCAGGCTGGGCTGGCATGTAAACTCTTATTTAATTTCTTGACAGATAATATGCTTACGTGGTTCAACAAGTTAAAAAGTATAAACCTTTAAACCAATATACAGTAACAGATATATGTAGTGTGCATGGGCATATACATGTACATACATACATACATGTTATGGTTGTACAATGTATCAAAGCAGGATCTTACAGTCAAACATTTAGGATTTCTGTATTACAAAGAAAACTATATGTTATTCACTAAGTATGTAATTGTATCTGCTATGGCTTTCCCAAGTTGGGCCCAATCTACACAAGCCAACCATGTGACAGTCACCAACTGGTTACCCTCTATCTTCACCAAGTTATCACTATTTGTATATCATGAGATGCTGAACTCTCTCCTTTAGCTTGAATCTGATGGAGGGGAGTTGGTATCTTTTCAACATGCCTCATTCCTCCCAACAGGTCAGCACTCTATTTGACATAAAAGCATTGGAAGGCCAAATGTCCATATTCTCTACCCACTGTCTAGCATGTGTGCTTCTGGCTTCCAAATTCATTCTATCTCCTCAACCTTCCTCTTGGAAGTCAGCTAGACACATTATATATAACTTGTCCCAAATAAGCCCCAACTTCTCCTTCTCAAACCCACACTTGCCTAGGTTTTCCTTAGTAGTAAATAGCAGCTCCATCCCTCTAGGATAGAGCAAAGTCTCAAGTTATACTCACTCCTTTCTTTTTCTCATCCTACCTCATATCCAGCCCATCATAATTATTAGTCTAACCTTTAGGTTGTTGGTTTGGGCTACACAGAAACAGAAACCATTCAATGTATCCTAGTACCTGGGTTTGTTTATTCAAAGTTGTGTAGGAAACTAACTGCTTGTTACATACTGCCTCACACATGATCTTTCAGAAACTGGTCTTGGTATTTGGGATGTGCTGTTGATAAAGGGATGTTCAAGCCTCAAGGATTTTATACTTTAGTTTAAAAAAACAGATAACCATTCATGAACATAAAGTAATTCTAGGGTATGCTAGAAGGTAATGACTGTTACAGAAGATAAAGTAGAGCAGGGTCAGGGATCACATGTGAGGACACTTAGGGTTTGAGGGTTATCCTAGTTTCATTTGTGTTACTGTGATAAAATGTCCCAACAAAAAGCAAGTTAGGGGAGAAAGAGTTTATTGGCTCATAATTCCAGGGAAGTCAGAGTGGCAGGGATGTGAAGAAACTAGTCTCATCCCACTCACAGTCATGTATGGAGAGAAATAAATATACATATGCCTAATACTCAGCTAGCTTTCTCTTAAACAATTCAGGACTTGGGCCCAGGGAAAGGTGCCACCCACAATGGGCAGATCTTCTCACATCAATTAATGGGCATCAAGACAATCTTCCACAGACTAAGACGGTAGGGACAATCCCTTATTGAGGTTCTTTCTCCAAGTGATTATGGTTGTATCAAACTGACAATTAAAACTAATCATCAAAAGGGTAAAGACATCAGCCTGAATCATAATCTTGATCATATCCTAGAATGTTCTGCATTCTTTCCAGCCCTTTCTTCTTTATAGAGAATTTTCCCACAAAAGCAGTTCATCCCTGTGGATGATAGTCAGGTCTATATGTAGGTGTGCTCTCCACCCCAAGCTTCACTAAAGTACTTTGACAACTCAAAAGCTATTTCCACTTGACCATCCTACTGTGGCCAGTCTGCATACCACACCTAGAATAGGACTTCACAACCAATGTCTTCTAGTCTTATACTTCGGGCAGCCATATTCATTCTATTGTTGGGAGTAAAAGAGAGGACTCTACTAGTTCATCCTGAATAGATCCCTGCTCAGTGACCCCACTGCATGTAAGTTTTCTGAAGTGTTCAAGACACTAACAGAACTTGAAACAAGGGTTTTTTTTTTTTTTTTGGTCTTTTTTAAGTCCACTTTTTATCATGAAATATTTATGTTTGTGCTGGATAGCTTTAGTGTCAACTTGACACACCTGGGTTGAGGGAGCCTCAGTTGGGGAATTGGCTCCATTGGATTGGCCTGTGGCCACATCTGTGGAGTATTGTCTTGATGGTCGAGCAGTGTGGGAGGGCCCAGCCCACAATGAGTAGTGCCACCCTGGGCAGGTGGTTGTGTACGGTATAAGAAGGCAGGCTGGGCATGAGCCAGGAGAGCAAGCCAGTGAACAGCATTCCTCCATGGCTTGTGCTTCAGCTCCTGCCTCCAGGTTCCTTCCCTGAGTTCCTACCTTGGGCTCCCTAAGTGATGAACTGTGACCCAGGAGATGTAAGCTGAATAAACCCTTTCCTCCTCAAGTTGGTGTTGGTCAGAGTGTTTTGTCACAGCAATGGAAGACAAACTAGAATAATGTTCATAGGCTCTTTTAATCCAGTATTTCCATAGAAAAACAACTTATTAATTTAGCTTAAGTTAAACTAATAAAAAGCAAAATAATTCTAGAATATTTAAAAATAATTCAGTATTAGCATCATTTGGTACATAGTAGAGTAAACAACATGAAAAGAAAAAGATAGGCATGGATGGAGAAATCCAGTTAGGCATGTTTTAATAAGCATACTATTCATTCTTCAAAAGCCTGAACCCTTTTATGTAGCCATAATCACTATAAAGCTATTTAAAAGTTTAGTTCTCGAGCCAGGTATGGTGGCGCATGCCTTTAATCCTAGCACTTGGGAGGCAGAGGCAGGTGGATCTTTGTGAGTTCAAGGCCAGCCTGATCTACAGAGTGAGTTCCAGGACAGCTGGGGCTACAGGGAAGACCCTGTCTTGAAAAGACCAAAAAAAAAAGTTTAGTTCTCACAAGTAGGATTAATGAGGTTTGCTATAATCTTAATCTAACACTCATACTTACAGGCAGCAAATTTGCTCAACATTTGCTCAAACAGCTTCTTTTGTCATAGATGGTAAAGGTACAAGACTCAGCTCAATTATACTTTAAATTTTTTTAAATTTTATTTATTTTTGTATGTGTATGAATGTACTGTCTGCAGTCGGTGCTCTTAACTGCTGAGCCATCTTTCCAGCCCCCTCAAAACCGAGATTTTAATCATGGCATTTTTTTTTTCAAAATTTTATTCAAAGCTAGCAAAGTTAACAATGTTGATCTAGTACACACTGGGCCACTAAATAAATCTGGAAATTTTTTAAAGAAGGAGAACAGAGATCACGTTCTCTCATTATAGTGTTTCTAAAGGTAGAAATCAACAACAACAAAAATAACTAAAAAAGAATTAGAATTTAACCTTCTAAGCAATGCATGGGTTAATAGATCACAATTCAGACTGGAAAACTCCTGAAAAGGAAGATTAAGACATATCAAAATTTGTGGAATATAGCTAAAGCAAAAATTATTAGCCTTGAGTACATATAGCAAATAAGAAAGCCTGAAAACAAATGAGCTAGGCATCCAACTTAAAAAAAAACAACTAAAAAGCCAAAGAAAATGTGAACAAGAACACCACTTAGACCAAAGCAGAAATAAACAAAATAGAAAACAAACACATAACATGGAACATCAATAAAACCTACACTACTTCCAGTAAGAGAACTATAAAAATGTAAGGGTATTTTTCTTTTTAACATTTTTGTTGAAATTATGTGTTTCATATATTGTTTCTCAGTGCAATCTAGACTCATCCTGTCTTCCATGCCCCCCACCCCACCCAAGTTCATGCACCCTGCTATCCCTGCCCTGTATATTTTCCTGATTCTTTTCAAACTTTTTTTTTCAAAGCAGAGGATTATTGTCCTTGGGGGAACTTTACTATTTCGGTCAGTTCCCCATCCCTCTGCTGTTGTTCCCTCCAATCTGTACCACTTCAACATATGCATATATATATATATATATATATATATATATGTCACACCTATACTAAACTTATATCATCTGTACACAAACTGTCATTTCCATATCATATTTCAGGATTTACATTTTTCCTTTTTAAATTTATATTACTATAAAATATGTCTATGTATCCTCCACCCATATACCAAGATTCTACAGTCTAAAAATAAGTAATTCTAGCACCTGTTAAGGGATTTACATTATCAGAGCACAGTTGCTTTCAGGGAAAAGGATAGAAAAAAAAAAAGCATTGAAACAAGGGCTTTGTAACAGTAAGTTATACAATGCGCTAACCTGAATGGTATTTAAGAATGGCCCTATGGACAGAGAATTTCTAAGGGGTCAAAGTGGTGTTATTGAAATCTGTTGATGACCTCCTTTGCCAGGGACATGACTAGTGTTTCTTGACTCTGACACTGGGATGTTGTACTTAAAAATCAATTCCATGTGTTTATTCTTGAATTAAAGTTTCATCGCTGGGCCCAACCTGAATTTCCAAACCAAATTTCTTCTGTTTTGTAATTGAACATTTCCCTTAAGCCAGGACAACATGTTTCTTTTTTTTTTTTTTTTTTTTTTTTATGTGTATGAATGCATTGCTGAATGCAGGTCTGTGCACCCGTGTCGTGCGATGCCGCGGAGGTCAGAAGAGAGTCTCAATTTCCCTGGAACTGGAGTCACAGTCGGTTCTCAGCCACCGTGTGGGTGCTGGGGATCGAACCCGGGTCCTCTGCAAGAGCGGTCAGCGCTCTTAACCACTAGGCCATCCCTCCAGCCCGACAACATGTTTCTTAAACACTGACAGCACATCTTTATGATGAAGCCTTCTGAGCTTTGCTCACCTAAAACAGACTATTCTGTTGGCAATTATAATCCCTTAAATGTTATGTTATGTTATGTTATGTTATGTTATGTTATGTTATGTTATGTTATGTTATGTTGGGTTGTGTTGTGTTGTGTTGTGTTGTGTTGTGTTGTGTTGTGTTATTCCCTAGCATTTGAGAGCTGGAAAATCCTTAGAGATCGTCTAGGCTAATTTATCTTGGATTTGATACTGTATTAGTCAGGGTTCTCTAAAGAAACAGAAGCAACAAGGAATGAGTATATATAACTATATACAATTTATTGATTTGCTCATGTGACGGAGCTCCAGTAGCGCCGAACTGGAGAGGCGGGAATCCAGGGAACCCGTCTCAGTCCGCAAGGCTGGATGTCTCAGAGTCCCAGTCTAGTGCTGAAGGCCCGAATGGTTTCCAGGAGATCTGCCGGTCTCAGTACACGCTGGGATCCGAAAGGTTGATCACAGCAGCAAGACAAACTCACCAGATGAGAGAAGCAAGCTGCAGGAGGAAAAAAAGGACGAAGCTCCCGCTGCCGTGGCCTTAAATACTGCCTGCTGGCAGAAGGTAACACCCACATTTGGGGTGGGCCATCCGGGTTGAGGTGGTCCAATCAGAAGACCCTTTTCTCTTATTTGTTCCTTAGTCCAGTCAAGTTGACACCCAGGATTAACCATCACAGATACTTACTAGGTATATAATACACACACACACACACACACACACACACATATACACACACACACATATATATATTTGAATATTCTAAATCATCTTGTATTTGTATGAGAAAAGTAATTTGTGGACTTGAATTATTGTTGTTCTTAGTTGTAGCAGGCAGTTATAACAACAACCAAAGCAGTTCTTTCTCCAAGTGGTAGAGCAGAAAGCAGTAGAGCTAAGGAGGACCACATTGGATTCCTCCTTCAGCATCTGCTGAAACAACTGAGTTGCTACTCAGATTGAAAGGATTAAAACTCAGTTCAGAGACTGAGTTTACAAAGGAAAAGCAGAGGAAGATGTGGCCAAAGAGTACAGCCTTGGGATTCAATCGTGGGGCAGGTATTCCAGGAAGGGCTAGCACCCCCCAACTTCCCTTCCCCCTTCATTTGTGGCACAGGGGAAAACATAACCAGGGAAAGTTATGTACAAAGGAATCACTGTTCTCAAAAGATAGCTTGCCTCAGTCACACATTCAGCCCATGTCTGAGACCTAGCTGTCACTTTGTGCTTGTGAGGGCAGAGGAAAAAGACACAGGGACCCAAGGACCAGATGTGCTCTTCTCCAGAAAAAGAAGTTCTCATACCTGAATGTGCTCACAACAACACTGAGACTGGCTCAGGAATTTCGATCTTTTTTTTTTGTTGTTCTTTTTGAGACAGGGTCTCCCTGTAGCTCCAGCTGTCCTGGAACTTGCTATGTAGACCAGGCAGGCCTTGAACTCACAAAGATCCACCTGCCTCTGTCTCCCAAGTGCTGGGATTAAAGGCGTGCACCACCACGCCCAGCCAGGAATTTCAATATTTTAGACGCAATGCAAACTGTATCTCCAGGATGTTTTGCCCAGTGTCACAAAATATCACCAGTGTGTAAGGTGATGGGGAATCTTACAGTAGGCAGGAGATGAGTGAGAGAAGCCTGGTGATAGACACAGGCTTCTAGAGACCAGTTACTTGTCAACTTCCTCCTGGGAATGAGTTGACACCCTTGTGATAATTTCATCTGTACTCCTTTATCAGTAATAAAGAGGGGGAAGGAGGCAGAGGCAGAGGAGGCAGAAGCAGAGGCAGAGGCAGAAGCAGAGGCAGAGGCAGAGGCAGAGGCAGGGGCAGGGGCAGGGGCAGGGGCAGAGGCGACAGGAGGCCTTGCTACTTCTTGACTTCCCAGAGCTTCAGTAATTATTAGTTAACTGGTAGGTGTCTAAGAGGGGATCTGGTGAGTCTGTAAGAGGAAGATCATTGATGCTCACTGACCTCCTTTCAGGGGTGAGAACACACATTATATCTTCCAAGGGGGTCTGGATGTTTGACACATCCTTCTGAGGCCTTGTCTTCAAATGGGTACTCTTCACTTTCAGAGTTGGTAAAGATTTAGAAAATCTTTCTGCTCCCCTTGAAATTCATGTGGATGGGCTGCAGTTTATGTATCCTGTAACATTATTATGAGGTTACTTGTTCAAGCCTTTAAGTAACTGAACCCAAATCATACCCAAGTGCTGCTCATACAATTGATCTTAGGCCACTGCACCTAAGAAGCCATTAGGGAATTGTATGCCACTATAAAGTGGGAAAGTAAAGTGGAGAGAGGGTCAATTAACTAACCTAAAGTTACACATTAGGATGCCTCCCAAAAAGATAGCTTTTACTTCCATAAGACAGAGCTGAGCAACACTCAGATATCAGAAAGCCAAAGTTACAAGGCTCCTAGGTTTCCTTTTGCAAGTCTTTCCATACAGAACACTTGTGAAGTGCTTTCTGCAAGAATTTGCCATTCTGGTCTAGATATTTATGTGAGAGAGCCTTGTGATGATGGTGACTGGCTCCTCATCTGGTGACTGCAGCTCCTAGGAACACTGTGAAGTCTGAGGAGCTTCCCAATGGATAAAAAAGGCTTCTGACTCAAAACCAGACTGGGTCGGTCTGTCTGTCATTCTCCCCTCACAAAAGGGTCCTGAGGCCCGATCTACTTTTGGTGAGACAATCTATCCAGCTTGGTCACAGGGGAAATGCCAACAAACATTAAGTGGTGGAGGTGGTGGGGGCGGCGTAAGTAGTATACAAATAGAAGGTTGGAAACCCAGCACGAATGAGCACTAGAAAATGAGAACTGACTACAAGGAGATGAAATGAAATTATTAACATCTACCAAAGGGAAGGGACACAAACATACACCCAGCAGGCCAGCAATACACAGGTTGTGGGGTTTCCTAACTCAAGGCTCCTGGTGAGTCTATAAGAGGAAGATCATTGTATTAAGTCACAGCCTCAATACATACATACATACATACATACATACATACATACATACATCAAGATAACTCAGTCATCATCACAAAAATTCAAATAAAATTTTGAAAACCAAATTTAAGATAGCAGAGACACATAGGATTATATAAGTTCCACTTAAACAGGTCAGAGTAAGGGCAGAAACTGCTGTCATTATCTGAAAGATTGCCTTATACTCCCCGTCCCTCAGAAATGTCTCTCTCTCTCTCTCTCTCTCTCTGTCTCTCTCTCTCTCTCTCTCTCTCTCTCACACACACACACATACACACACACACACACACACACACACACACACACACCACCCCCCTGAAAGCCCTCAGTTCTTCTGTTTACAGAGACTGGGTTTGCTGGAATTCTTTCCCTCAGAGTTGGTGCTCCCTGGTCAGTTATTCTGAGAGAGGAGAATCCCTCAGAGTCATTTTGAGAGCATCCTCCTGCTGACAAGGAGCCAGGCTCTCACACCCAGCCCACAGGCTTCAGCTTACCCAGGGCCTCTGCAGGCCATGTGTCCCAGGCTTCTAGGGTGCTGGCCACAATGCCAGAAATACCTCAGTTCCCATGGCAGCTTCTGCCCTCTGATTCCTTCCTGAATTTTCCTTCAGATTTCAAGTTTACTTTAGTCGGAACTCTTCCAGAACATTGTTTAAGGAGCCAAGTAACTGCTACCAACTCTCCCTCCTCAAAAAACTATCACATTCAACTCCTTTAGCTGTTTTTCTTTTCATTTTTTAGTACTTATGTTTGTATTTCTAGGTAACATGATTAAGACTGTTAAATTAGAATTTTCTTTATTTTCCCAGTCCAGTTTTCAGAGAGCTGTCTTTTCTCCCCATTTCACTCCAGTTTCCTGAGGAACCTGCATCTCCATAACCAAGCAGGTTATGGAGCCTGCAGAGAGAATCAGACTGCTCCTCACCCTCCTCCCCAGCATCTCTGTAGCTTTCTTGAGGCAGCAGGTAAGTCAATTATCACTTCTCCTGGCTGCTTTTCAGCTTCTGAAATATTGTTGTCACTATTTTGTCTTTATGGATTTGTGTCTTATAAAAGAAAAAGCCTTGTGGTCATTTTAATGAGGTTTCAGGAGGGAGTGGAAATTAAAGGTATTTTAATTCTTTAACAGGAAATACATCATTGATTTCTTTTATTTTCCTATAGAGACAAATTTTTCATTTAAAAAATCACCTAATAAAACATGTGTTTCCTTCTATATCATTTTTCTGTCTTTTGTGAAGCAGATCAATTCAGGATGAGAAAAAGTGTGGGTCAAAATGAGGCTATGGTTTTGGACATTGAAGAGAAAGAGACAGAGAGAGATGAGAAGTGGGAAAGATATTTTCCCCTAGATGAAATTGGCAAATTGTATCAATGTTTATAAGTATTTTCAAAAAAATTCTTATGTTCTTAAAAAAACGAATTCTTATGTCCTCTTTCAGGCTGTAGGTTCCTACTGAGCTCTCCCACACATTCCCTACCAGTTTCTCACTTAAGGGGTGTATGGAGTTATATGTTCTCATCCTTGGAAGATCTATCATTTAGTACTTCTTGGTCTTGGACACATGGGATCCAGATGCCACCTCCTGTACCACCTTGACATGACACACTATATAGCTAGCACTGTCAGCTGGCACTACTGAGGAACAAATGCCCCCATGTCCTTTCCCTGTCCCAAGTTCCCTCTTTTATTTCCTCACCCCAAGTTGGGATTACCCTGAGCACTGGTTCCATGCACCTCCCCAGCGAATGAGCTCCTTTAATCTCAGGCCTTCTCTGTATGTCACATTCTTCTAGCTGTTGCAGAAGAGGGCCTCCGTCCCTTTCTACACTTTAGTGTGCCATGCTATATATACTTCCTTCTGTCCCCTCCCTCCGCACCTCACTTTCCCATTCCCTAATTCTCCCTGTCTTTAAAAAAATTTCTCTCCTCTCTCTCTTCTCTCCCCCATCCCCTCCCTCTCCCTTCCCTTCTCTCTCCTCTCCTCTCTCCTCCTCTCTTTCTCTTTTTCTCCCCCCCACCGTGTGTGTGTGTGTGTGTGTGTGTGTGTGTGTGTGTGTGTGTGTGTGTGTGTAGGTCGGTCAAGGACAATCTGCAGGAACTGGTTCTCTCCTTCCATGTGGGTTCTGGGGATGGAACTCAGGTTGTCAAGTTTGGCAGCAAGGACCTTATCTGCTGAGCCACCGGCCTCTACCTGTCTTTTATTATCTTCCTCTTCATTTTTTCCTTTATATTCCTAGGATCCGTTTTCTTATAAAAATTTCTTAACTGGGCATGGTGGTGAACGCCTTTAATCCCAGCACTCATTAGGCAGAGGCAGGCAGATCTCTGAGTTCAAGGCCGGCCTGGTCTACATAGCGAGCTCCAGGCCAGCTGGGACTAAAGGGAGACCCTGTCTCAAAAAAAAAGACCCACCCAAAAAAATTTCCTTTACCCCCCCCCATTGTCTGTGCCACCAGTTTCTTCTCCAGGAAAAGTGGACTATGCAGAGGCTTTGCCACCCATTGCAGCTGCTCTGCAATGTGCTCTCCTACCTTTGGGCCCATGCCTCTGGCGCCTGCCTGCAGACTGCCATTCCAGCCTGGCTGGAGCTCTGCACTAGTCACGGCCCTCCTGGCCCACTCTCTCTTAACTGACACATTTCCTTCCCTCAGAATCTGTACAGAGCCAGGGTACACTTCTTGAGATTGGGATGGATGCTAGACTTCATTTCCATTTAATTGTTTAAATGAAGTTTTATCTAATAAGAATGAAAAATTGTGTTTTAAAAGCTAGAACTACTTCTCAATTCTTTCTTGTAGTATTCTGAAGACCTGTATCTTCCTTTGCAATATTAAAACTCTGAAACCAGAATAACACTTATCAAAAGTAAAATATGATGCAAATGTCTTTTGAGCCCAATACACATTAGCAATTCTTCATATGACTAATGAGCATACATCTTTATAATAACTGCAAACATGAGAAATAAAACAGTAAGGGACTCTAAAGTGTGTATTCCTGTGTAGGCAGCCTAGTGGCTGCTGAATCAAAGCACTTGCCTTGCCTCTGAAGATCTTTATGCCTGGGGCACCTGGAGCCCAACACTAGTCCCTCTCCACCCACTGACCAGAAAAAACCCTAGTACATAACACTCTTCAGCTTCTTATGTGGAGTAAGCACTTTCCTTTTATCAAAATCAAGCTGAACAACAAAAGCCCCCTGTACTAGAAATTATCGAATTTCATAAACCAGTGATTTTCAAGAATGACATAATCAAATAGTTAAATTAAGAAACAGTTCCTGCTTAAAATTCCACAAAGTCCACAATGCTTATACATGTGTTTAATAGAATACTTGATAAAAGTCGAATCACATTTCATTAGTTAGCATTCGCTCTTACTACTCTGCACAGAATGTTAGAACAGATGTCTTGGGTAAGATACAGAGAGTAACTTAATATACAATCTTGGTGCTGTAGGAAGTTATTATCCTGTTTAGAAGATGGAATACATTAATAAAATGCACAATAACTGAAGAAGCTCCATCAACTGAAAGAAATAAGCAGTTTGAAGGACTGAACAGAATGCTTTAGTAACAGATCCTAGAAACATGGAAAGCCTCAAAAACACTGGACAATGTTAAAAGTATTGCAGACTGACAGAGATTGGAGAGAGGTCTTCCTAGAGGGAGGGCTTATGAAAATCTGATGGGGAAGAACCCTCAGGGAGTGGCAGAGGTAAGGGCAGCCTGGAGGTGATAAGTCACATTCACTTCCTTTCTTTCCTTACTGCTCTCACAAGTACCTTCTTGATTGCCAAAAGCCCCAATCTGATTCCGCCTTTGAAAGGTCTCTGTACACAGCTGATGTGCCATTACCTTTCAGCTCAGACCTCCTATTCTGCTCAAACAAACCAATGGCTTCCCACTACCTCACAAATGGAGCCAAGACTACTGACTAACATACTGAGTACTCTCATTACTTTAACCATGTTTATTTTCTTTTTTTTTTAATTTTTTTAATTAATTTTATTTATTTCTGTATGTGTATGAATGTACTGTCTGCATGCAAGTTTGTGCACCCGTGTCGTGCAATGCCGCGGAGGTCAGAAGAGGGTGTCGGATTCCCCTGGAACTGGAGTTCTCCTGGAATTGGAGTTTTCAGACGGTTCTCGGCCGCCATGTGGGTGCTGGGGATCGAACCCGGGTCCTCTGCAAGAGCAGTCAGCGCTCTTAACCGCTAGGCCATCTCTCCAGCCCCAACCATGTTTATTTTCATATCTCTTGTATAATCTGAAGATTCTCAAAGGATAAAACTACACTCATTATTTTTCATATTTTGTTATGTAAGAGCTACCAAATACCAAATGAATCCCAAAGTTCAAAATGTAGTTATGATAAATTTTATATAATATTACCAAATCTGGATCCTGAAGAATCTGGTAAGACAATTCTCTAATTTCTACATGATAAAAATGCTGTTTGAGATTGCAGAGAAAACTAGTGTGCTGAATAGCTTTAGTGTCAACTTGAAACACCTGGGTTTAAGGAGCCTCAATTAGGGAACGGGCTTCATTGGACTGGCCCGTGGCCAAGTCTGTGGAGTATTGTCTTGGTTGTTGAATGATGTGGGAGGCCCTGCCCATTATGAGTATTGCCATCCCTCGACAGGTGGTACTGTATTGTAGAAGAAAGCAGGCTGAGCATGGGCCAAAGGAGCAGCCAGTAAGCAGCATTCCTCCATGACCTGTGCCTCAGTGTCTGCCTCCAGGTTCCTGCCCTGAGTTCCTACCTTGAACTCCCTAAATGATGAACTGTGACCTGGGAGATGTAAGATGAATAAACCCTTCCCCTCCCAAGTTGGTATTGGTCAGTTTTGTCACAGCAATTGAAGAGAAACTAGAACAACTAGCTTAGAAAGGACTACAAATAAAAGAGCATTTTGCTGACAGTGTTTTTTGCAGGCAAAAAAAGAAAAATAAGATGAGCTTTGAGAGTGTTTAGTCACTAACATAAATATTCATTCGATAAATACTAAAAATGATCATTTATTTTCCATCTACTTTGATTCTTTTCGAAGAACATTGAATTTTTTAAAGAGCACAGCAGTGATTAAAGAGTCTCTTGATGTAAAGAAACCTCAGAAAAGTAAGGTCAGACTTACCAAATATTCTGTTAGAATTTTCCAAAGTGACACTTGAAATTGGAGAACTGAAAGCACTGTGTGTATATAGACCCTATATAGCTCTGTCTGGCCCAGAACTCCCTGTGCAGATCAGTTTAGCCTTGAACTCACAAAAATTTACCTGCCTTTGCCTTCTGAGTGCTGGGATTAAAGGCATGTACCACCATCCCCTACCACTATATGCTATTTCTAATTTATAATAGGAGTGCTGGGCTACAATCCCATTGTAAGTCAACGAGTACCTATAGATGGCTATTTATATATGCAGATTTTATAACATAGTAAATCTGGATATTAAATCAGTAATTTGTCAAATTCTAATTTGAAAATTCTAATGCATTAAGCAACTATAACAGATGCCTATCCTCTTCCCTAAGAAACCACTCCTTTGCTCCTCAAGCCCCTTCTACCCCCATATTAGAAAGTCACAGGGAAAAGGTTTGGCAGCATAGATATCACTGAGGAAGAGATTAATGCAGGGGTCTTAATTATGGCTTCATGTCAAGAAATGCTTAGGGATTTTTTTTTTTTTTGAGACAGGGCCTTACTATGTAGCACAGGTTGACCTCAGGTGCACCATTTTCCTACTTCGGGATCCCAAGTGCCAGACTATAGGTGTGAACCACCAGGCTCAGCTCACACAGGATTTTTTTTTTTTTTTTGAGACAGGGTCTTTCTTGTAGCCCCATCTGTTCTGGAACTTGCTATGTAGACCAGTCTGGTCTTGATCACATAGAGAGCCACCTGCCTCTGCCTCTTGAGAGCTGAGATTAATGGGGTATGCCACCACACCCATTCCATTAGCTGGGAATTTTAAATAGGTATTAAGGCATTTTTATTTATTTGTTTTTTTAATTTTATTTATTTCCGTATGTGTATGAATGTACTGTCTGCATGCAAGTCTGTGCACCCGTGTCGTGCAATGCCGCGGAGGTCAGAAGAGGGTGTCGGATTCCCCTGGAACTGGAGTTCTCCTGGAATTGGAGTTTCAGACGGTTCTCGGCCGCCATGTGGGTGCTGGGGGATCGAACCCGGGTCCTCTGTAAGAGCGGTCGGCGCTCTTAACCGCTAGGCCATCTCTCCAGCCCCCCGTATTAATGCATTTTTAAAGCTCCCCCAGATGAATTTATTATCCATGGTTGAGAACTATTGAATTGTCTTTAGCTATGGAAAAAAAACCCTTGTTTTATCTAATTGTCTCAATAGAATATCAAAACAATGACATAATTTTGAAGAAAATAAATGATGCTATTAACTGTTTTAAAGAAATTTCACTTACCTGCCTTCTGGCAATGCACAATCTTTTCATATACAGCATCTGCATTTTCAATCAGTGCCTTAAGGGACTGGATCATCTGCAAAAGGAACATGTAGACATGCAGTTAAATTTAACAGCCAGGCCTCTTCTCACCATGATGGATGAAGCACTTCTAAAGACAGGCAGACATGATGCTGACAAACCTGTTCTGACTCCCACAGCTCAAGATCATGTATAGGTGAAAAATGATAAAATTTCACACCCCAATATAGTAAAACCCGGTAGTATTATGTTTCAGGTGTAGTTAAGCCAGGAAAACACTGAATTTCAACCATGAGACAATACTGAATCAAATATGTTCTGCTGTGAAAAGTTATAAGTAAATAAAACAATAAATGAATAGGTGAATAAATAAGTGTGCCTATCTGACCTAAGGTTTTTGTGGGGTTTTGTGAGACAGGGTCTTCTGCTATAGTCCAGGATGGCTTGGAACTCATTAGGAAGCCCAAGTTGGCCTTGAAATTGTTGCAATTTTCCACCTCTGTTTTCTAAGTGCTACAATTATAGGAATAAGCTACCATGCCTGGCTCTAATCTGAGTTTCAAATCACTTAAAAATTAATTTTTTACTTATTTTTATTCTTTTTTTTTTTTTGGTCTTTTTGAGACAGGGTCTCCCTGTAGCCTCAGCTGTCCTGCAACTCACTCTGTAGACCAGGCTGGCCTTGAACTCACAAAGATCCATCTGCCTCTGCCTCCCAAGTGCTAGGATTAAAGGCGTGCGCCACCACGCCCGGCTATTTTTATTCCTGAGTGTTTTGCCTGCATTTAGTACACCCTTGTGTTCAATGCCCATGGACACCAGAAGGGGGCATCAGAACCCCTGGAACTGGAGTTACAGATGGATGCTGGAACCCCTGCAAAAGCAGTCAATGCTCTTAACCACTGAGCCATCTCTTTAGTGCCCCTTAGATCATTTTTTGGTAATAATTTTTACAAAACGATTAGATACATTTTATAAACAGCTCCAAAACCTACATAACTTTCACCCGCTTCAGCAAAAATGTCTTCATCTGAAAATCAGTTAAAAAACTCACAGAGCTAGGGATATAATCAGTGGTAGAGCACTCACCTAAATTTTACCTTCATTTTCTTAATGACATTTATCATTAATTGCCAACATCATTATTTTATAGCAATTAAATACATGTAGATTGAATCATTTGTATAAGTTAAAGAAAACCTTGTTTTTATTGGTTACAGTTGTTTAAAATATATCCAACATGCCTCTTAAGTACACTAGATTCTTAAAGTTAGACCAACAGCTATATCCAACATGCCTCTTAAGTACACTAGATTCTTAAAGTTAGACCAACAGCATCGATCAACTTCTTTTGTTTAACAGTTCTCCATTATTCATTGAGGGCATAGGTAGGCAGTCCGATGTGCAGAAACTAGGATACAGTCCCTATCATAAAGAAGCCCACAGCTTAGCAGAGGAGCTTGCACTTTGGAATTCAGTACTTTAACATTCATTCTTCAAGCTCTGAATCATCCCTGTAAATTAAAATATTCCATTTTACAGCTTGACATATTGAACAGGCAGTGATAAAAATGAATAGTTAAGAACTCTATTATACTGATATGAAGTCATTTATGCCATTACAAATTTGCATACTGAAAAGGTTCAAAACGTCACCAGTAACCTTTTTCAGCTTTGATGTTAAGCCAAATGATAGATATGAAGAAACAAAGACTTTTTCAAATAAGGATGCAAGTTGTCACAGCTCAGTATTAAAGAACTGGCTAATTGTGGCCTATCATTAAAATAAAAAAAGAAAAAAAATATTACAAGCAATGAAATGAACCCAGTCATGAAGGAAAAGAGCAGGATGGGACCAAAATGTAAGGAGGGAGGCAAACAAAACAGCAGTATTGACATACAGGCTCACTCACACACCACCTGACAGACCTCTGGTCAAAATAAACTCACGGCATGTAGTGGCAGGAAAGGCTCACATTTACAGGTTCCAGTCCTGGTACTTCTATTCATGTGCTTTGTCAATGAGGATGATATTAAACCTCACAGAATAACAATTTCTTTCTTGTAAAAGGAGTGGATTAAAGACATCACACCTCATAACATGAAGATTAAATGAAAGGATGCTTGTGGAGGAGCGGCTCAAAGAAGGCATCTGCAAATGGTGGATGTCACAGCTAACTCAGGAGACCTGGCATGGCATCTTCTGCTAACCCCAAATTAGCTGACTAAATATGCCTTCTTTTCATCTGTTCACTGGACATGATGCCAGCATTCATTACTAATTTTAGCTTTACTTGCAAAGCCTGCTGCCACGAAGCTGAGAGAACCGACAAACCTCATTATTATTTTCAGAAGCACCTTCCAGGGAAAAGAATCACCAAAGTTAAAGAATTCTACTCATTTCAGTTGTAAACCATAGGTAAAGCTTGAGGAATGCACATCTCAGGGAAATGGCTGGGAAGATCTTCTGCCTCCTGTACTCTGTGGCATGTAGGATGTAGGATGTAGGATGTGGGGTGTGTGTGTGTGTGTGTGTGTGTGTGTGTGTGTGTGTGTGTGTGTGTGTTTAGGGGGGTATCTTTTGTCCCTTGGACACTCATTTTCTGAGATCTTCTTTGTGTCAGACTCTGAACTAAGTGTTTGTGGCAGAATAAAGAATTGTTGGGTTAAGAAGATTGAAGACAGATAAACAACGTCAATAAAACATGGCATTTCTATTAAAGCCAGTGAGCTATGGGGCATGATAAAGTTGGTAAGGTACTTGTGTGCAAGGATGTGCAGGCTGATGTCCACTTAGGAACCTGTGTGTGGCTCAGGCTTTAATATAGGATCCTTACTGATAATGGTAGTGCATGTGCCCCCAACTTCTGAGCAGTGTGTATACAGGAAGGTGGTTACTACTGTGTGGTGGAGAACAGACAGAGTTTGGTTTAGAAGTAAACAGCAACAGGCACTCACAGAGCATGTTATAGGGGAATTTCAGAGGGAAACAGCTTAAGAGAAGGGAGAACACACAATAAACAGTCAGCAAAACTAGGCAGAACAGGAAGAAAACAACTCTAGAAGTTAGCAAACACATTCATTCTGTCATACTATTAAATGTTTGTATCATTTCTTCTGGAAGGATAAACTGTCAGTTTATATATTTTTATAGTTTAAGGGTACATATTTACAATTAAATTAGTGTTTGGTAAAGATTAGTTCCTAGTCTTTGCTCAGAGCATAAGTTCACTAACATGCAATACTGCAGACTTTGTATACTCTTGTCAGAGCCCTTGGAGTCCTTCTGGGAAGTTTTCCAAGCTGAGTACCCCTATGAGGGCAGCAGGCAAGATGCCTCAGGCTACCAGGACAGAGCTAGGTGTGGGTCTTCCTAAGGGATGGCTGCTTTCTTCCTTCCGTTCCACTGGCATTATGACTGAATAGAGAATGCGTGGCTCTTGAGATTCAGCGAGGGCAGCAAGAGTTGAGGGGCCAAGATCCAATAGGAACCAATTCCTACCTGAGTCTATTACTTTATAACTAGCTGTAATTATAGTGTGAATGTTGGCTGGATCGATCAAGATAAAAGTAATTCAATGCTGGGTGTGGTGGTGCACACCTTTAATCCCAGCACTCTGGAGGTGGAGGCAGGTAGATTTCTTTGAGTTCAAGGCCAGCCTGGTCTACATAGAGAGTTCCAGGACAGCTGGAGGTACAGGGAGACCCTGTCTCAAAAAGACCAAAAAAAAAAAAATAATTCAATGCTGCTCCCACTGCCACCACCCCTTCCTCCTCCTCTTCCTCCCAAAGTATGTATGTCATACTATTTGACCAAATGCTCACAGTATCCACGTGAGTGAGGCATTTAGCATATCAGCTTCGCTGATGTGAACAATGAAGAGAAATCTGAGCGGCTACCAAGGGCATAGTACAAGTGAAAGCACTCCAATGACTAAATAATGGGTTTGATATTCCATTTGCCTTCAAAACATCTGCCTTTTCTACAGCACTATGATCAGCCTTTATGCCTGTTCTAGTTTGGTATTTTCTGTTGCTGTGATAAATACCATGACCTAAAGCAACTCAAGGGAAGGAAAGGGTTAATTTCACCTTACACTTCCAGATCATAGTCCATCATTGAGGGAAGTCAGGCAAGAAAGTAAAGCAGGAACTGAAGCAGAAATCATGGAGGAACACTGATTACTGGATCACTCCCTGGCTTATGCTCAGCTAGTTTTCTTATATGGCCAGACCCATCTACCTAAGGAACATGCTACCCACAGTGGGCTGCGTCCTCCCACATCAATCATCAATCATCAATCAAGACAATCTCTCATAGATAGGACCACAGGCCAATCTGATCTGAGAAATTCCTCAGTTAGGTTCCCTCTTGTTAGGTAACTCTAGGTTGTGTCTAGTTGACAATTAACTAGCACAAGGACTTGGTAGTAGTACTTGTATAGGTTAAGAGGAGGGGCATGCCAAACAGAAGGATCTAAAAAGCAGAGGGAACTGGGCCATTCCTGACGATGTACAGTAGTTTGTAGAATGGGAGCATCGTTTCCACTATCAACACTGGCTCAAAGTTGGTGCTTCTTTTCATATTTTCTTAAATTTTAAAATTCATTTTTCCATGCTGGGAATGACAGAAAGCTATATATGAGATAAATACACTGTGGCTTGGCTACAACCCAAATTCCATTTTTTGAAATAATGTATTAGTCAGGGTTTTCTAAAGAAACAGAAGCAACAGGACAAATATATAGCTATATACAAATTTATTGATTTGTTTATGTGACAGAGCTCAAGTAGTCCAACAATAGCTGCACCACACTGGAGAGGCTGAGAATCCAAGGAACTGCTCAGTCCGCAAACCTGGATGTCTCAGTAGTCTCAATCTGGTGCTGAAGGCCCAATGGATTCCAGGAGAGCCGGTCTCAGTACACACTGGAATCTGAAGGATTGATCACAGCAGCAAGACAAACTCACCAGTGAGAGAGAGGCAAGCCGCAGGAAAAAAAAAAAGGGACCAGCTCCCTCTGCCATGGCCTTTTATACTGCCTGCTGGCAGAAGGTTACGCCCACATTTGGGATGGGCCATCCAGGTTGAGATAGTCCAATCCGAAGATCCTTTTTCTTTTATTTGTTCCTTAGTCCAGTCAAGTTGACACCCAGGATTAACCATCACAAGTCCACCCCTTGGCAACTTGACGCTCAATAAATAGCCTCTCCTTATGTTATGCTTAAATGTCAATTGTGAACAATGGCAAGGTCATAATTCCACCTAACGTGTTATAAGTGTCTCATGTGCAATAGCAAAGCATTATACTTAGAGTAGGTGATAATGTCCTTGAGGAACACTTAGTCCTTCAGTATCTAATAACCTAAATATGACAACACTTAACACTTATCTCAGTTGCACATTCAAAAGGGAACAACACAAATATCTGCTTAATATAGGTATATATATGAACAAGCACATTCTTAACCAAATAGGACAAAAGTTAATATCTATTATAATCCACATTTCTGCAACTGGTCCCATGGCCTCAGCTGATATTTATGACTACCTTCTTCTAATACCCATTCTGTATTTCCTCCACCATCAGCAAGCACCTCTGCAGGTCTTGGCTCTTTCCCTGGAGAAGTGACCCATACCTTCATCCCTGAAGGGTCTGGGCCATTTGTTGTCCTGTCTGGTTTGGGTTGTTGGAGTTTCCCATTGACCTTAATCATAGGACATGGTAGCACCAGAAGGTGCCCTACAGCATCTCCTGCCTTCCAGACATAATCTTCCTTGCCCCCATTGTGGAGAAAAAGTCCAATTTCCCCATGGTAGTCTGGATCAATCACTCCTCCTACTACTGTTATTCCTTCCTTAGCCTGTTGGCTTAAAGGCAGTAGAAGCCCGAAGTGGCCAGGGGGAAGTCTTAGCTTCCAGTTCAATGGAACGTTTGCTGTATCTCCTGGCAAAAGCACTCCCCCCATTGGAGCCAAAACATCTAGACCAGCAGAACGCAAGGTCGTGGGTACAGGAAGCAAAAATTTTCCTACTGGGTCACTAGGGGTGATAGTGAGTGGAATCATTCCCACTTCCACCCCTTGGTTCCTGGACCCATGAATTCTGGCTATAGGAGAAACAGTACCATATAGTGGACGCTGATTCAAAGCATATACTGCTTGCTGGAGAACCTTGCCCCAGCCCTCCAGGGTATTGCTACCTAATTGGCGCTGTAACTGTGTCTTCAAGAGGCCATTCCATCGTTCTATCAAGCCAGCTGCTTCTGGGTGGTGGGGAACATGGTAAGACCAGTGGATACCATGACCATGGGCCCACAGTCGCACTTCTTTGGCTGTGAAGTGAGTTCCTTGGTCAGAAGCAATGCTGTGAGGAATACCATGATGGTGGATAAGGCATTCCGTAAGTCCCTGGATGGTAGTTTTGGCAGAAGCATTACGTGCAGGAAAGGCAAATCCATAACCAGAATAAGTATCTATTCCTGTAAGGACAAAACGCTGTCCCCTCCATGATGGAAGTGGTCCAATGTAGTCAACCTGCCACCAGGTTGCTGGCTGGTCACCCCGGGGAATAGCACCATATCGGGGGCTCAATGTTGGTCTCTGCTGTTGGCAAATCTGGCACTCGGCAGCAGCTGTAGCCAGATCAGCCTTAGTGAGTGGGAGTCCATGCTGTTGAGCCCATGCATAACCTCCATCTCTGCCACCATGACCACTTTGTTCATGGGCCCATTGAGCAACAACAGGGATAGCTGGAGAAAGAGGCTGACAATCCACAGAACGAGTCATCCGATCTACTTGATTATTAAACTCATCCTCTGCTGAGATCACCTTTTGATGAGCATTTACATGAGACACAAGTATCTTCACATCCTTTGACCATTCAGAGAGCTCTATCCACATACTTCTTCCCCAAATGTCTTTCTCACCAATTTTCCAGTCATGCTCCTTCCAAGTCCCTGACCATCCAGCCAAACCATTGGCTACAGCCCATGAATCAGTATATAATCGAACCTCTGGCCATTTCTCCTTCCAGGCAAAATGCACAACCATGTGCACTGCCCGAAGTTCTGCCCACTGTGAAGACTTTCCTTCACCAGTGTCCTTTAGGGTTGTTTCAGAAATTGGCTGTAATGCTGCAGCTGTCCACCTCTGGGTGGTGCCTGCATAGCGTGCAGAACCATCAGTAAACCAGGCCCTAGTCTTCTCTTCCTCAGTCAACTGATCATAGGGCAAACCCCATGAAGCCATAGGTGCATGCTTAAGCCCAGGAGACATTGTAACAGGAGTGGGAACCATAGGCATTTGGGCAACTTCTTCATGTAGCTTGCTTGTGCCCTCAGGGCCTGCCCGGGCCCTGTCCCGTATGTACCACTTCCATTTGACAATGGACTGTTGCTGTGCACGTCCTACTTTATGGTCTGGTGGGTCAGATAACACCCAGCTCATGATGGGCAGCTCAGGTCGCATGGTGACTTGGTGGCCCATTGTCAAACGTTCAGTTTCCACTAAGGCCCAATAGCAGGCTAAGAGCTGTCTCTCAAAAGGAGAATAGTTGTTTGCAGATGAAGGTAGAGCCTTGCTCCAAAATCCCAAGGGCCTCCGCTGTGATTCCCCTATGGGAGCCTGCCACAGACTCCAGACAGCATCTCTATCTGCCACTGATACCTCAAGCACCATTGGGTCTGCTGGATCATATGGCCCTAGGGGCAGAGCAGCCTGCACTGCAGCCTGGACCTGTTGAAGAGCCTTTTCCTGTTCCAAGCCCCACTCAAAGTTTGCTGCCTTACGAGTCACCTGATATATGGGTCGTAGTAACACACCCAGATGAGGAATGTGCTGCCTCCAGAATCCAAAAAGACCCACCAGACGTTGTGCTTCTTTCTTGGTGGAGGGAGGGGCCAGGTGCAACAACTTATTCTTTACCTTAGAAGGAATGTCTCTGCATGCTCCACACCACTGAACTCCTAGAAACTTCACCGAGGTAGATGGCCCTTGAATTTTAGTTGGATTTATTTCCCATCCTCTCATGCGCATATGCTTTACCAACAAGTCTAGGCTAGCTGCTACCTCCTGTTCACTGGGTCCAATCAACATAACATCATCAATATAGTGGACCAGTGTGATATTTTGTGGAAGAGTCAGGCGATCAAGATCCCTTCTAACTAAGTTATGGCACAACGCTGGAGAGTTAACATACCCCTGAGGTAAGACAGTAAAGGTATACTGTTGGCCTTGCCAGCTGAAAGCAAATTGCTTCTGGTGGTCCTTATGAACCGGTATTGAGAAAAAAGCATTGGCCAGATCAATAGCTGCATACCAGGTACCAGGAGACATATTAATCTGCTCGAGTAAGGACACCACATCTGGTACAGCGGCTGCAATTGGTGTCACTACTTGGTTGAGTTTTCGATAGTCAACTGTCATTCTCCATGATCCATCTGTCTTTTGCACAGGCCAAATTGGAGAGTTAAATGGAGATGTGGTAGGAATCACCACCCCTGCATCTTTCAAATCCTTGATAGTGGCATTAATCTCCGCAATCCCTCCAGGGATACGATACTGTTTTTGGTTCACTATTTTCCCTGGTAGAGGCAACACCAATGGTTTCCATTTGGCCTTTCCAACCATAATAGCCCTCACTCCACAGATCAGGGAACCAATGTGGGGATTCTGCCAATTTCTAATTATATCTATCCCAATTATACATTCTGGGACTGGGGAAATAACTACGGGATGCGTTCTGGGACCCACTGGGCCCACCGTGAGTCGGACTTCAGCCAAAACTCCATTTATCACCTGACCTCCATAGGCCCCTACTTTAACCGGAGGGCCACAATGCTTTTTAGGGTCTCCTGGGATCAGTGTCAACTCAGAACCAGTATCCAATAGGCCTCGAAAAGTCTGATTATTTCCTTTTCCCCAGTGTACAGTTACCCTAGTAAAAGGCCTCAGGTCCCTCTGGGGAAGGACAGGAGGAAGGCAAACAGCATAACTCTTTGGTATTGTGACAAGGTCCTTCCTCACTGGAACCCGGCCACCCCTTCATTCAAGGGGTTCTGGGTCTGTGAACTGTCTCAAGTCTGGAAACCGGTCAACTGGGCGGGATTCGCTACTCCTAAAATCAAATGTTGACTTCCTGTCATTCGTTCTAGAGCTTTTCTGCTTATACAGATCAAATAAAAACTTAGTAGGCTTCTTATGTATTTGGTTCCTGGGAACACCATGATTAATTAGCCAGTTCCAAAGATCATTTCGGGTCATGCCATTATAGGTATTGTTTTGCCTTTGCCACCCATTATGATAATTACTGTAACTACGCTCATCTGGCCTTCTGCGATTCAGTGCTGCCACCTGACGCCTACCCTGAGGTCCTGTTAGACCTACTACGTGTACATTTAATTTATGCAAACGAGCCACAACTTCTCTAACTGTAAGATCTGGCATAAGAAATAGAGCAAAAACAAAGCTCTTCAAATGTTCTGGTGTCTCTCTCAGTACTTTCCATCTTATAAATTCAGTGAGTGGCATGTCCTCTGGGTCCTCATATTGTGGAGAATGTGGTTTTACACTTCGAATCCACTCGAGCATGCCCATCTGCCTGACCCTCACAATCCCTTCATCAATACTAAGCCAAGGAATATCAGGCATCTCTAACTCGCTGTTAGTAGGCCATGTTTTAATAAATACATCAGCCAACCATTCAAATAAACTTTTAACACCTTTTTTAACCACTCGAGCTTCCATGTTAAACCTAGAATCTCTACTCAGTGGGCTCATATTGATAAACTCAGTCTGATCCAATTTTATATTCCTTCCACCATTTTTTTTGTCTTTTTGAGACAGGGTCTCCCTGTAGCCCTAGGTGTCCTGGAACTCACTCTGTAGACCAGGCTAGCCTTAAACTCACAAAGATCCACCTGCCTCTCCCTCCCAAGTGCTAGGATTAAAGGCATGCACCACCATGCCAGGCTCTCTAATATAAGTTTTAAACACAGAATGAAAGCAGATGGGAAGAAAAATTTCAACTAACAGTAAATAAAAACTTGATATTGTTTTATTAAAATAGAAACCATAAAGGCCTTTCATAAGAGGCACTTTGAAAGTAACAACCTATGTTAACCTAAAGTAAATTTGTTTATGGTACAGCCATGAGAAAAGCTATTACTAAAATATATATTACTAGGTTGCTATAGATTACTCCTTTATTTTCTGTTTTGAAACTTGCTTATCAGTAACTAAAGTCTGTCTTGGAATAAGCAAGTCTGTGGTTACAAATAAAACTTTTATTTCTGATTTTAGATCATTGTTTCATCTCAGGGACACAGACTTTGTTAATGATTTCAAAAGCAGTTTACTAATTGACAGAAATTTCAGTAATAAACATCTCCTGAGTTCTAGACTGTTTTTATCTTCTTTGAAAATTCCTCACTTCTGTGTCTTCTTCTGCCCATCTCTATGCTTAGCACTAGATGACATAGTGCTTGTTGTACAGTTGCTTCTGGTAATGCTGTATGGTCACAGGCATCCTACAACAGCTAGGTAGCAAATTAGCTTTGCTCTTTTACATGGATTCATGATATTTGCAACTAATTGTTAGGAATTTCCCCAAACTCACATAATTTTAAGATCATAATTTTCAAATATGTTAAGTTAATGCACCTGGTATTCCACACAGCATCCCTAGACTGCTGAGGCCTTCTTGGAAGTCCGTGTTAGACCAGATGGTACCTGTGCCTTCAGGCACCAACAGACTTGGGAAAGGAATTTGCCTCAGAGACACAAGGATAAGGAATAAAACTGCAAACATGAACTAAGGATGAAGTCTTCTGAATATAAGGTTGTATGTTACTTCTAAACAGAATGATATAAATGACAGCTTCTGCTAGGGTTGAATATATATCCCCTAAGATTCACGTGCTGCCAATATGACACTGTTAAGAGGTAGAGATCTAAGAAGTGATTAGGTCATGCAGGTTCCTTCCCTGTGGAAGGGATGAAATCCCTCACAGAAGAGCTTTCCTACAGTATCTGGAGAACTTGCCCTTCTGCCTTCCATCATGTTCTGATGCAGGAAGATGTCCCTTACTAGATGCTGATGCCCTGATCTTGGACTTCCAGTCTCCAGAACTGTGAGAACATAAGCTTCTGATTTCATAATTACCAAGCCTGTGGATATATCCTGTCAGGGCAGCACAAATGACGTGAAACCATTTTCAAAGCTCAGTGTCTGCCTGGTGCTGACAGCCCTGGGAAGCACATCAGTTCATTCATGCCATGGGACAGAAAATAAAGACCATATCTCTCATACACTTGCAAGCTTTGGTGCTTTTCTCTGTGCTCTTAAAATAATCTTGCTGAGTTAACGATATTTTTCTTAACACTGTATAATAATTTATTCCTGTGTAGATGAACAATTTCAAAGTCAAATACAGTAATACTGAGACTGAGACTAAGCTAAAAGTTGAGAGGTAAAATTCTTTTAATAGAGCTTAAAGTATAACAAAATGTCATAAATTTGAACTAACAGAAGCAGTTAGAAAGTTATTGTTAAAAACACAACTTAGCTTTAAATACTTGCACATAATGTAAAATTTATACAGCTGAATTGGGGAGCTGTGGGAAACCTTTGCAATGAAACTCAGTTCCTCTTTCCATCCCACACTGGGAAAGAACTGTGGCCACATCCTGCTGCTGGTGAGAGGACAGAGAATTAGTCATCTTCAAGGGGCTGAAGTTTGCCTATCACTAGGAGGCATAGTCATCAACTCTTTCAATGCCTACTATGAAAATACTCTTTAAATCACAATTCCAGAGTAACATATCCTGGTTTCTTCATGACCCTTCCCCTCTGCTTCCACAGTTTTCACTGTGCAAATTATAGAAAAGTATAGACTAAAACCTAAATCAAACATTAGGAAGAACATAAAGATTTTCCTGAGCTGTTAAAACACAGAAAGGAGCATAGTGGAATGTTGCCACACACAAGACCCTATTTTAGGCATAATGGGGCAGGACAGAGTTTAAAAAATGAAAAATATCCTTCATCTCAACTTACATTAGAGGAAAGTAGAGTCATGGACAGAAAGGGAGGGAAGGCCTGGATGAAATGTGGAAATCTACACTGGAGTTTGGGCTTCATCAAACATTCTTGACCATTTTAGGTAAAGATGTGCTGTGATCAAAGCGGAATTCAGAACTACAAATAGTCAATAGGAAGGAAGCAATGAGAGGCACGGGGAGAAAGCCTTGTGGCAATCTTTAGCTGCAACCAGGAACTGGCAAAACTTGGCTCTGGCATTTGGAAAACTGGAATCTTCTGTGCTACAGCAGTAGCTGAGACAAAAGCATGTCTGCATTTGTGAAGAAGGGGTTTATAGACAAAGGAGCCTCATGGTGATGCTCCAAAGTCACAACATTAACATGCAGAGAGGAATACCAAGTGCAACCGGCACAGGAGTGGCCAGAGAGAAGAAAAGACAGGAGTGTCAAGCACTCAGAGATGGAGGAGACAAGAATCTCTGGAAAGAGGTAAGTCCATAGCCCTGGGAACTCTGCATTGTTATTTGATTATGGGTAACTGTGGAGAATATAACTCCAGTACTAACAGTTCTTCAATAATGCTGCATATGTACCCCTAGAAATCACTGCACTATATAAAACTGCAAAAAAATCCCTGTAGGACTTCATAAGGAAAATGGAGTTAAGTACATAACATTGAAAAAAAAAAACTGTAATGGCATATTGAAAAAAAAAAAAAATCAAGTAAGTGCCATCGTTCTCCATGTTAAAGGGTTAAGGAATGAAAACAACTACAACAAATAGGGCATTTCACCTTGAAAACCCTGAAGTGAAACGGGTGTTGGAAGGTCACAGCTTGTGCTGTGGGCAGCTGTGAGGTGATGTGCAAAGAGGAATCTTGAAATCTCACCAAAAGTAGTAGCACAAGGTGTGGGCACCTATAGCTCACAACACATTCAGTGCACTGAGGGAACTGGAAAGCATTAAATGGGTGTCAGTGTACGTTAAGTTCATTTCACCCCAGACCCAGTTTTATGTTTCAATTGTCATCGTCCTCCTTTCCCTTTCCCCCTCCTCTTTCTTAAATCTTTTTGAGACAGGGTCTCTCTATAGCCATAGCTGGCCTGGAACTCAATATATAGAACCAGGCTGGCCTTGATCTCAGAGAGCTCCACCTGCCTCTCCCTCTCCAGTCCTGGGAGCATGCCATTACACCTGAACCTACCTAGTACTTTTTACAGACATTTTGCACAGGAAAATGTAAACTTTTGCAAAGTGTTTCCTAAGGGTATCATTTTGATTCAAATAAATTTGTATTTTCCAAACAAGTGCAATTGCAGCCTTGACTATAAAGAATATTTCCAAATCTTTCTCATTTATTTATTTTTTTTTACAAAGTCTAAGTTAAATTCAATTTTTATCATATTCAACCCAAGCTTGGTTGTGGCATCATACAAGCTTTCCTACTCTCTGCATTAACATTCTAACAATCCTATCTTGCTGGAGAATAGATGCCGAGTGCTATATAAATCTGCAGTGAATTAGGAGTGGTGAGTCCCCCATGGTTCCAACTCAGGAAGCCAAAAATTAGTTAACTTTTCACTCTTGTCTAACCTTTTATAATGTTCATGATGGAGCTAGCTCAGGGATCAGAGAGGTTCATCTGCCACATAACTTTTATCAAAACAACAGCATAACTTGAACCTCTTATGCACCAGATTTCAGACAAAATCTGTAGAGCAACAATATTCCATTTTGTCTGGTTGAACTTTCACATTATAAAAGACTCCTCATCCATAATCAATGCTTCTATCATGTAACATTCTAAATTAATATACATCTATATGCATTTCACAAATGAAACTTTGATGCAGTCTCTGAACTGACTCAACAAATTGATGATAAAGTCAGATGCTTATTATACGCTCTGAAATACAGGTCTTCTTATCAAAATAATCATGCACATTCGGTAAATGTTTAATGAAAATAAATAGTACCATGTAGTCAAAATCATTCATAACGCCAGGTTTCCACTTTCTACAAGTTGCTGTGGGTCCAATGGCAGCCAGTGGACCAACTGTTTACATCTGTGGGTCTTTCTGGGAGGCATTTCCAGAGTTAGCCACTAGAAGTCCTTAGCAATACACGTTTCTTAGGAAAGGAGAAAAGAACAAAAATAAGGGAAAACAGCACAAAGAGAAAAATAGGAAAGAAAAAAAAACAAGAAAACTACACTTCTCTCTGTCTCTGTCTCTGTCTGTGTGTGTGTGTGTGTTGGGGGTGGTAAAAATCACAGCAGCATAGTTTCCAAACTTAAAACTGAATGCACAGGATGAATTATCTTAGCAGTATCTATGAAATATATGAAAAAAATTTTATTTTATTAAATGAACTGAATAAACTATAGTCAAACTAAGCTTTGATTTAAAAGGAATTTTCTCCTTTTTTTCCCTAGCAGAAGTCTTTACGTGGTTGCAAACATAATGAGACCACAGACTGACACAACTCCATTGTGCAAAACAGTCTGAGGAAAACTGGAAAGGGCTCTGTAAAAAACAGAGGCTCTAACTTCCCCAAATAATTAGTTATAAAATCATTGTATAGATTTGAGGTGTTTTAAAAAATATTTATTTCCTTTATTTTATTTTATGTGTATGAGTGTATTGCCTGCAAGTCTGTAAGTGCACCCCTGTTGTGCAATACCCATGGAGGTCAGAAGAGGGCACTGGATACCCTGGAAGTGCAGTTGGCAATGGTTGTTAGCTGTCATGTGGGTGCTGAGAACCAAATCCAGGTCCTCTGCAAGAGCAGCCAGTGCTCGAAACCACTGAGCCATCTCTCCAGCCCAAGATGTTTATTCACTATAAACTATTAGCTAAATTAAAAAATTCCCAGATTTCAAATTTTTGCTTGTTTTTGTTGTTGTTTGCTTGTTTATTCGGTTTTGAAACAGGATCTTCCTATAGCTACAGATGGCTTGGAACTTGCTATGTAGAACAGGCTGGCCTCAAACTCAGAGATCCACCTGCCTCTGCCTCCCGAGTACTGGGATTAAAGGTTTGTATCAGCATTCCCAGTATAAATTTTAGCTTAGTTTTAACAAGAATATTAAGGATAGAAGTGGTTTTTCAAGAATACAAGTGTTGTTTCAAACAGAAAACTTTAAAAATAGAAAAAACTTAGATCTGATCTTGTACTGTTTCTAATCCTGCACAAAATGATATTCCTAAGGAAAACAAAACATGTTGAAATTTATGTAACATAACAGAACTTATATTCTAAGAAGGAACTCCAGGGTAACTATAAAGCTACCCCAAAAGCCACATGGTTTCTACCAGTGCAAGAAATGATTTATCCTTCTGTGTTCTTCCACATGGAGAACACCACTGCAAAGGCGAGTGTGTTTAAATTGCACTAGTTCTCTTACTACTTGATTTTATGAACAGTCTTGTATGCCCAGAACTTGGTAAAAGGCATATCATTTTTCAAGTGACTACTGTGGGAGCCTTGATGCAATATTCTCACATTAAACTAACATCTAGCATATGAGGAACTGTTTTGCAACTTGCTGACCTCAAAGATGAACACACACACAAGCTTCATCCTCTCTGGGGCCTTTGATCATGTCAGTCTATGAACACTACACTACTTTTCTAAACCAGAACAATGATATCCTTACATGACAGCTTCATATTATCCAAGGCAGCATGGAATTTAAGAACAATTGCATTCAAATATCCTGTACAGTCTTGAGAGGAGAGAGGGATGTGGCCAAATGAAGGGATTCAGCAACTTGGAAGGAACTTTCAACAGGGCCTATGGGCAGCCTTGTGCAGTCCTGTGAGGATGTAGTCTTCACTGGCTTTTTCCCTGTATGTATCTAGAAAGAGAGAAAGCTAAGCCAGATTCTTCTATGTTTCCTTCAGTCTCAGATGTTTAAGAAACAGTGGATTCAGAGGCTATATTTTGCATAGAGAAGAGTAGGAAGAATGGCTGGAAACCTGGCCTGAACCTTTCATAAAAGTAAAGGTGAGCTTGAGCAGGCAAAGACAACTCTGAGCAAGCTGCTTGGGAGAGTGCTCAGGGGGTCTGCATGCTCTGGTCACTGTTTTTTAAGTCACCAAGGACCATTTAGAGTGCTAATAAACTTGTTTAAAACTATTATTACAAAATTAATTAAATTTCAAAAGATACAATTTGAATTAAGCACAGTACTACTTATGCCTATTTATATCATGCCTTTATTCCAAGGGGATCAAGGTGATTTAGAAATTCCTAATTAACAAATGGTAATTCAATCATAGTCTCACTGTACTTTCATTAACTTCTCTCAGGTCTGTGATAACCAAGTATGGATGTTAGTTAAGAGATAAAAATAATTGGAGAGTTGTCCACCATGAAAAGTGATACTTTTAGCATAGCAGAATGTTCATGGTATTCTTTGCTCAGAGAACAGCAAGCATGTGAGTGTGGGTACAGCATTTACTGCATAAGCTCAGATATTCCTCCTGCTGCTAAGCACACAAATTGAGTATTTCCAGTGTCTTCCCCTTTCTAAGTAGACTATAGGCCTCGCCAGATGCTGAGAATCTTCTGCTTTTCACTTTGAACTTTACACTGAGGGTCTTGATCTCTACAATCAAAGCACAGCTTGATGACTAGCTGCGCTTTTAAGCTTGGGGTAATGTTCAAATATGCACACATACAGGTTTTAAAGCTTCTAGGGTGACATGTTTTTAGTCTTTGAAAATAAATAATGCTGGGGCTGGAGAGATGGCTCAGTGGTTAAGAGCTCCAACTGTTCTTTCAGAGGACCCGGGTTCGATTCCCAACACCCACATGGCAGCTAAGAACCATCTTTAAGCCAGGTGTGGTGGCACATGCCTTTAATCCTAGCACTTGGGAGGCAGATGCAGATGGATCTCTGTGAGTTCAAGGCCAGTCTGGTTTATGGAGTGAGTTCCAGGATAGCTGGGGCTATAGGGAGGTCCTGTCTCAAAAAAATAAATAAAAAAAGGAATGAAAAGAAAAGAAATAATGTCAATGATAATTACTAACATTTACTGAGGATTTACCATATCTGGGCTATTTAAACACAGTCACACAATCCTTGGAAGAGGTGACTCCATGCCCATTTTGCAGATAAAGAAATTGGCTTGCCCAAAGTGTCAGAGTGGCAGAAGAGACCAAAGCTTGCCTCATGATCAGGACTCATATTCTTTGCCAACATCCCACCAGTGAGTAAAATGGGAGCAAACCACCCATCTCTTCCTACAATACAGAGATGTTCCTCCTTTATCTGCCTGTTTCAAGTCATACATTATAGTACTTCCATGTTCACACCCATGTGCACCTACCTACCTGGGTGGTCCGTGTATTTATTACTGTACTTATTAAGATGTGTCCTTTGCAACAAAACATGCCCTGGGAGTCAGTTCACAGTGGCAGGAGAGATAAGAAGGAAGATAAACTTTCCCAAGGTGGGGTTGGGACTGGCAGGTAGGTCAAGGCTTCCTTCTCCAGAACCACAGGACTGCAACATGATACCTTATTAGGGGCAGAGGGTGCTGGGATGGTGAGGATGCTATAGCTGGGGGAAAGCAGCTGGCTGGTTTTTAAGGACTTTCTAGTAGACTCAACAGGAGCCCATGTCCACTCAAGGCTTAACTCCTTTCCTCTACCCCACATGCATAATCACTGACTATTAGTTCATATATGAGCATGCTTGGAAAAAATCCCAAGAGAGTATACACACAAGGGATGTTCACTTTAAGATGGCATTCCTTAAGTCTAAGCACAGGTTAATGACCCTAGAGTGGAATGTTTGCAGACACACATGACTATCTTCTTCAACCAATTCTCTGGAGAGGCCTTCCTGCCTCTGCCCCTACCTACTTGTCCAGCATCTGGAGATGTCCAAGCACCTGAGCTATCTTTACTGTCCTGGCCTAGGGAGACTACCAGAGACTCCTCACTGATACAGGTCAAGAGTCTGAGTTTACCATCTACTACTAAAATGGTAAGGGCATCTACTCACCCTCAGAAAGAGACTTCACAAAATAAGAAGGAAGTGACTGACATAAACAGTGGCAGGGTGGGACCTACAGGCAGCTCCAGTGCACCCTTTCTATTCCCCAGGAACAACTTTCCTAGGACTGGTCTCCACCTCCATTGCTGGTTACAAGCTCCCTGATTACTAGGGGGCTCCAGAGTGTGGTCAGCAAAGCCTAGATTTACGAATCTGAGAGGAGCCCTCCTTCCTGCCTGAAAGGAGGTGAAAAGAAACTAGGGGTTTTCAGAAACACCGCAGAGCAGTTTTAGAAACTCCACCCAATTCCCCTTTTTCTACCCAGACATTCAGCACCCCACCCCAAGAAATGCTTGATTTGGCTGAAAAAAGGAGCATGATTTAAATTAAATTCTTGGACAGGCTCGTTTTTAAGGTCTCATTATTAAGCAGCACAACTGTGATTATATATATCACTAAATATGTGTGAAGCTGAATTAGTATTCTAGTTTGCTTCTCCATTGCTGTGACAAAACACTCTGACCAATATCAATGTGGGGAGGAAAGGGTTGGAATCTCCCTGGTCACAGTTTATCACTCAGGGAGCCCAAGGTAGGAACTCAGGGCAGGAACCTGGGAACAGGAGTTGAAGCACAGGCCATGGAGGAACACTGCTTACTGGCTTGCTCTCTTGGCCCATGCCCAGCCTGCTTTCTTATACAATACACAACAACCCTGCCCATGGGTAGCAACACCCATAGTGGGCTGGCCCATCCCACATCACTCAACAACCAAGACAACCCTTCACAGATGTGGGCCCAGGCCAGTCCTATGGAGGCAATTCCTTACTTGAGGCTCCCTCAACCCAGGTGTGTCAAGTTGACACAAAAGCTATCCAGCACAATTAGGCACAAGTTTTATTGGATTTTTACATAAAACTCTCCTTAACTGTCGCCATTTTCTACTGAATTGCTTGTCTCATGGCATTATAAAAAACATAAAGCAAGGCTTGGGAGGTGGCTCAGCAGGTAAAGGGATTTGCTGCCAAGTCCAATGACCACTGAGACACACAGAGTAGAAGAGAAATGACTCTGCAGGTTTTTCTCTAAATCTCCAGATGTGCACCCACCCGCACATATGCACACATATACAAAGTATATAAATGACAATTTCATTTTTTTTAAATAGCAAAAGCTAATTCCCCATTCTCTTCTCTTCTGGCTTGCACCTCATGTTTTTTTTAGGTCAAGGCCATAGCAATTAGGACCCCTGCTTCACTATGTGAGAAGGACTCAGGCAGAGAGAATACTTCCTTCTTACTAGGTCATTAACTAGAATCATGTTATTGTGGATCAAAAATTCAAAATTTACTGGGTATATTAAGGAAAAAGAATGGCAAAATTATAATTGAGGCCGAAACAAATTTAGAAATCATTGTATCAAAATACACTAAGGACATTTTCTAGACCCTCTTTTTGATGGGCTGGCACACTGTCTAAGAGGGTGGGAGAGTAAATATTTTAGGTCTTAGGTTAGGCATAGTTTCTGACGTAGCCCCCTAATTCTTGTACTAAGAAAGTTATTGATAATATTTAATAGATGTGGTTATGGACTCTGAAATGTGAATTTCACACAACTTTCACATTATGATTTTTTCAATTATTATAAAATGTACAAACCATTCTTATCTCGTGGTCTATACAAAAACAGAGTTTTGCTCCATTTGGTGACATTTAATTGCAAGTAGATATGACAATGTAGACTGATATATAGAAACCAAAGTGAAAAATGAAATACAATTTCTATTTTTAAAGCAGAATATTTGTTCAGACATATGTAAGCAAAAGAAAATTTTGGTTATGGAGAATTCTACCATACTAGAAAGACAGAGCTTGGTTACAGAGAATGAGTTAAAAATTAATGGGTGCCCATTCATTATATTTGATGAAACAGTCAACCAACCATTTTTAAATTTCATTTTGGTACAATATAAGTGATTTAAGAGCTAAAATTATTTCATGACATATAATGGCATAAGTAATGGTAAAATTCCAGTTTACCTCTTACCAGTGTAGAAGTATAAAGAAAACTAGAAAGATCTATATTGATTTCAAAGAAGATAAGGATTTCTGCAAATTGATACTTTCACAAAACCTCCATATAAAATTGTATCACATTTACCTCTAAAGATTTGGAAGAGAACTAAATGTTTTAAATTACTGAACATACTATTTTAAGTTAATTAATATTAAAGCTTATAAAATTAAACTTAACTCTTAATACGTCATACCATCTACCACTGAATTTACTTGAGAGTAACAATCTTTTTTTTTTTTTTAGCTATAAGTGATAATCCATGAGTATAAGCATCCGAGAGTAACATTCTTATGGTTCAGCATTTAAAATGCCCTAATTATATTACAAAAGACTTTAGAACCACTGTTAAATGCTATTTTTGTTCCTCATGAATCCATCTTATAGTAGAATCAGCTTCCTGGTATTGGAAGTGGTTATTTTAGTGAGAGTGGCATTAGTTATCTCACAGCAAAGGGGAGGGATGAGTAAGAAGTATGGTTACAACAAAGCACAGGGGCTAGGGAAATGGCTCAGTTAGTAAAGTGCATGTGGCATCAACATGAAGAGCAGCATTTGGATCCCCAGTCCACATAAAAGGCTGGGTAGGCAATGGATCCTTGTAGTCAGGGTGCCTGGAGACAGAGACAGGATGGCCCCTAGAGCTAGCTGGCCAGCCTAGTCAAATCACTGAGCTGCAGGCTCACTGAGAGACCCTGTCTCAAAAACTAAGGTGAAGAACAATTGAGGAAAACCCCCAATATTGACCTCTGACCTCCACATGCACATCCACTCAGGTGCAAGTACACCTGTACAAACACATGAACAGCATCCCCAAACCAAAATAAATAAATAAATAAATAAATAAGATAATTCCAGCATTTGGGGCTGAAGTAGGAAGATCACCAAAGTTCAATACCAGCAAGACCCTGTCTCAAAAAAGGAAAGAAAACAACAAAAAGAGAAGAGTGAGGGTCCTGGCACACCCACTGGGGAGCAGGCAGAGTGCAAAGGGTGCACTGTTTAAGAAGACTGCACAGGGGCTGGAGAGATGGCCTAGCGGTTGAGAGTGCCGACCGCTCTCGCAGAGGACCCGGGTTCGATCCCCAGCACCCACATGGCGGCCGAGAACCATCTGAAACTCCAATTCCAGGAGAACTCCAGTTCCAGAGGAATCCGACACCCTCTTCTGACCTCCACGGCATTGCACAACACGGGTGCACACACCTGCATGCAGACAGTACATTCATACACATACCAAAATAAATAAAAATTTTAAAAAATTTTTTAAAAAAGAAGACTGCACAGAGTGAAGGAAAAGTTAAGTCCTCCTCTCCATGCAATTTTCTTTAAAGGAACTGTTTGGTAATGCTGAGTTTGTTTCTTTTGTTAACTGAGGCCAAATGTAATATATCAACAAACAAGGCTCTCGAGCTTTATCAGAATGTCAATTATTTTTTATAAGAATATACTTGGGGGGAGGTCATTATTCAAAGAGCTGCAGAAAGACACTTAAAAATTTTCCCCAGTCCATGTCTAGGTACATAGATAGGAAATTAAGTTATAATACTATCCATAAAAAGAAGTGGAAAGGTGTCCAAGTAGGTTTTAACAATTACATTTACTTGAAAACAATTCTGAAATACATGATTTGCCATGTAAACTAGCAATTTCAAAAGCTTCACACTATTGATCAGATTCCTTATTCTGCTCCTTAGAGAACTGCCTTCTAAATTGTGAGTTCACATCTAAGAAGTACATGTCCATGAATATAGATGAACTCATCATTACATTTACCAATAAATCTATGCATCATGATTAACTCTCTCTTCTCTCTCTCTCTCTCTCTCTCTCTCTCTCTCTCTCTCTCTCTCTCTCTCTCTCTCTCTGGTGGATATGTATGCACATGTGTGTGCATGTGTGTGTGTAGAACAGAGGTCAACCTGAGTGTTCTTTCTCAGGAGCCCTCCACTTTGTTTTCAGAGACAGTCTTTCATTCACCTAGAGCTCATTATGCTTGTTTGGCTGGCCAGTTAGCCCCAAGGATCCCCATCAGTACTGGACTACAAGCCCACTACCACCATGTCCAGTTTTTAATTTAAAAAAATGTAGATTCTAGGCATCTAAACTTGGGTCCTCTTGCTTTCACAGCAAGTACTTTACTGAGCCTGAGCTACATACTCGGTCTACCACTGATGATTTCTATGTAATTTCAATCTAACACTGCTGACTTTCTAAACAGAACAGCATATGCTTTACTAAATAGCACAGAAATAGGTAGCAACAGATTAATTCTTACATTTCCACAGTCAGGGAGTGATATGGACATGAAGATCCTAAGTAATAAAACTATACCATAATTACCAGTGAAGCACCTTTTGAACTCTAATCTGAATATGTACCACAGTGACATATTAATGATTTGTCCAAACTATAAATCTTTGACAACAGAAAAATATTTCTATAAATAATTCTTATTGTTAATTGCAGGCCACACTTTAAAGCCAGTAATGCTAAAATAAAATTTGGACAAAATATCACCATTACCAAGTTAGAGAAGATCCTGTATTGCATACAGCTCACTACGGCCACGGGTAGGCTGGGTGGGCAAAGGCAGTCCACGTGAAAAAAAAAAAACTACCACAGGCTTCTCATTTTCTGATCTTGTCTGAAACTGCCTTATGACAACTAACACCAAGAAAGTGCTTTTCCTGGGTCCTACATTGGGGTGTGTCCTTGAAGGTGCTCAATGTTTTATAGTTAAAGCCACATGGGAAGCTCGGGGGTTTCTAACATGGGCCTCTGCATGCTTTGGGTGATGAATGTGAACATATCAATTTCTCTTTCCAGGAAGGGAGCACGAGCTGGCCCAGCCACTCGTGTGCTAACAGCACAGATCAGAAGATGGAAAAGACATGACCCTTCTCTCTGGGTCCAAGGTAATAACAGGTAGCTGGGTCATTACTCAAACTAAGAGCAAAGAATGCCTTAGTGAGCTAAGGGCTGCATGCTCCAGGTAAGCTGGTTTTCATTTTTGTCAATTGGAACTGATTTGGAACCTACAAACTGCATAAAAGTATACAAATTATTATATTCCAAAAGGTGATTAGGGTCTTTTGTTCCTTGGAGCATTGTTTACCCCTGTGAAAATAATTCCCACAGACAGGACCATCATAATCCACAAAACCAGATGCAGAGACAATGCCATTATTACAATAATAACAAACCTTGAGACATATATTTTGGATGCTATAAAATCATTTTAGCAATGTTTGGTGGTTGTTTCAATATCAAAATGAAAGGTTTTGGTGCTGGAGAGATTCAACTGCTACAATGTATGTATAAGTTATATGTCTTTAAAGTTATCCCTACACCACCTTCTTTCTTTTCTCTTGACAATTACTAGGTTTAATATAAATTGTTGACACAGATATAACAAACAGGTGTCACTTTTCCAAGATTCTGGGAGAAAAACATTATTCACCTGGCCACAATCAAGGCAGCAGAGAATATTATGGCTCTATTTCTCTCAATGACTATAAAATAACCCTTCTCACACTTCCTCCTGACTCCTAGTTGAAATCCCCAAGCCTCTCTCTAGGTGTATTTCAGAACAGAAGCCTTTTGTGTGATCTAGAAGATGAGGTGCAGTGGGAGAGGGGAAAGTCAATGGGATAAGGGAGACAAGGCTAAGGAGTTGCTTCTTTTCATGCTACTACCATATTTATTCTACATGCTGCTGCAGGGCTTCCCACCTATTCAAAGGGTGTGCTTCATAGCTTAGGTGAAAAGCACCTAACTCATAAATGCCAAGCGATTTCTCATTTTCACAGGATTTTTACTCACTCAGATTCTGGTGTGAAAAATCATGATTTATGAAGGAACTGTCTTCTAAATTATCTTGTCATATCAAGGAGTCCATAAAACTCATCCCAGAGTTATATCCAGAATGGTGGAAGAGATTTCCCTTTCCCCGACACAGGCAAGGAAGGCCCCAAGGTGTTTAAAATTCCCAGATAGGAAGAAGAAGAAGGAAGAAGAGGTAGCCCTCAGTCTCCTATGGGCAGATTAGGGTGAGTTTTGAGGCAGCTGGACACCTGATTTCAGTGAGTCACTGCACCAGTAGCCTCCCATCCTCACTGCTTCTCAAGCTTCAGGTGTTCAAACGAAATAGAATATACTATTGTCAACATTGGACTTTTGCTTTTTTTTTTTTTCTTATATTGGGGTAAGGGAGAGCAGGAAAAGGAACTATCCTTCTTCCCCTCCAAAGTGCTAGACACTTTGAACCCACATTCTCATGGGTCTACTGATGAGAGGAAACTTTATGTATGGGGGAAAACTGGTATTTTTTTTTTCTTTTTACCACTCAGACTGGTAATTTTTACTTTTTTGGCAGCTCAGATAGTATAACAAAAATTGGCAGCTCAGATAGTATAACAAAAATTATGTATTTCTTTCTTCACTACCCTCTGCAGGTATCTAGAGGCACTCTATGGAAAAGCAACCAGATATGAGAGGGGCAAGACTGAGCACTCCCACTAAACAGCATGTATACTCAGAAGACAGGTGACCAAAACGAATGAAAATCTGGGGACATTTGCTGCCCCAAGTGATAGAAGATAGCTACCTTTTCTTGCCACTTGTTCTGAATATGAAATCTGAACTCTGACTCTGTCACACAGGCAAAACATGGTAAAAAGGCTACACTAGGATGATGACCACACGAGGAAAGGACAGGAGTGCTGTCTCCTGTACTCATTCAAGTATGTCCAGAATCTAGTGGAGACAAAAGTTCAGGGAATAATCTGGGTAAGGAAGCGAAACATTTCCACATAGTTTCAAAAAAATAACCAGTATGCACGGCAGACCAAAAGGAAACACAAGCATTATCCATAGAGTAAGTATAGAAGTATAAAGATGAATAAAGTCTCTTTTTAAACAAAATTTCTTTTAGGGGTATTTGACAGAGAAAAGAAGTTGGCAAACAACTTTGAAGGCACTTTCAGCCACCACACGATATAAATACTTTCAAGAAGAAAAAAAAAAAAAAAGAAAAGCTTTGAAGAAATTAAGCAAGAGTATAAAATCTAATGTTCAGGGCTGGAGAGATGGCCTAGCAGTTAAGAGTGCCGACCGCTCTTACTGAGGATCCAGGTTCGATTCCCAGCACCCACATGGCGGCCGAGAACCATCCGAAACTCCAATTCCAGGAGAACTCTAGTTCCAGGGGAATCCGACACCCTCTTCTGACCTCCGCGGCATTGCACGACACGGGTGCACAAACCTGCATGCAGACAGTACATTCATACACATACAGAAATAAATAAAATTTTAAAAAATTTAAAAAAAATTAAAAAATAAAATCTAATGTTCAGTATAGGAAGCGTTAAAAGAATTTCTCTGCTTGTTATACTGAGACTATAATACACTGTAGCTTTATAAAAAATGTAGCAATAGGGGGCTGGAGAGATGGCTCAGAGTTAAGAGCACTGACTGCTCTTCCAGAGGACCTGGGTTCTATTCCCAGCTCCCACATGGTGACTAAGAACCATCTTTAACTCCAGTTCCAGTGGAATCTGACACCCTCTTCTGACCTTCGTAGCATTACAAGACAGGGGTGCACCAACCTACATGCAGACAGTACACTCATACACATAGAAAAATAATAAATAAAAAAATTAAAAAAAATGTAGCAATAGCCTTTAATTCCAACACTGAGGAGGCAGAGGCAGGTGGATCTCTGTGAGTTCAAGGCCAGCCTGGTCTACATAATGAGTTCCAGGCCAGCTAGGTCTACAAGGAGACTCTGTCTCAAAAAGACAAAAAAATGTAGTGTAAGTTTAGAAAGAAGTTCTCTAACTTTTCTTGAGCTTTAGATTTCTTATAAATTGTATTCCCCATATATGTATTCTACTAGACTCAGGGAAACAGAGTTCAAAAAATAAGCAATCATTTTCTGTCCTTTTTTTAAATTATTTTTTTTATGTGTATGAATGTATTGTCTGCATGTAGATTTGTGCACCTGTGTCGTGCAATGCCACGGAGGGTCAGAAGCGGGTGTTGGATTCCCCTGGAACTGGAGTTAAAGACTGTTCTCAGCTGCCATGTGGGTGCTGGAGATCGAACCTGGGTCCTCTGCAGGAGCAGTCGGGGCTCTTAACCGCTAGGCCATCTCTCCAGCCCCATCTTTTCTGTCCCTTTAAAAGCCACATAAAAGTTCTAAATCAAGAAGAAAAACTGTGGCGACCCTATCAAATACACTGCCTCAAACCACTGCCTCCAGTTCTCCCAGGAGTCCTGGCACAACTCACATCTCCCATCAAAGGAAGATGTGCCAACAGCAGGCTCTGGTTTGCCATGCACCAACATGGTTGGGAAACACACAGCTATTGGTTCACAGCTTGCTTAGACATTTTGAATTAGGCTATAACTATGATGGACAATACAGTGGCTTACTTCACACAGGTTGATCATCCCTCATCCAAAAATCCTAGAACCAGAGTGTTTCGGATTTAAAATATTTATAAAGACTTTACTGGCTGAACATCCCTAATTTAAGAATCCCAAATTTGGGGCTGGAGAGATGGCCTAGCGGTTAAGAGCACAGACTGCTCTTGCAGAGGACCTGGGTTCGATCCCCAGCACCCACATGGCGGCTGAGAACCATCTTTGACTCCATTTCCAGGGGAATCCGACACCCTCTTCTGACCTCTGTGGCACTGCATGACACGGGTGCATAGACCTGCATGCAGACAGTACATTCATACACATAAAAAAAATAAATAAAATAAAATGAAAAAAGAATCCCAAATCTATAGCACTTCAAATCTGGAACTCTTTGAGGACTGACATGATAGATTTTGGAACACTCCTAATATGTTCTTTCAGATTCAAGGTGCTCAGTCTGCAGCACTGATCACATCTCATCTGATGACACTATCTGACAATATGCTGAATCCATTAAGGGTGAGAAGGATTGAATTTAATTGATAAAAACTGCTATATGTTGAAGTCTCTTTCAAGGGGAGTGCCAGTGCCCCAAAACACTCTCTTTCCCAACTGTTCTGACTTAATATCTGTGCTATGTGTGTACATGTTGTAATATATTTAAATATCTGCTCCTTGGTGGTTTCTGGGAAAACATACAAAGCTAGAAAACTGGATCAGAAATAAAATCTTATAATCATCACTGTGTGAGGCTTGAAACATTTTATTTTATTTTATTTTTTTTTTTTTTTTGGTCTTTTCGAGACAGGGTCTCCCTGTAGTCCCAGCTGTCCTGGAACTCACTCTGTAGACCAGGCCTTGAACTCATAAAGATCCGCCTGCCTCTGCCTCCCAAGTGCTAGGCGAACACATTATTTTTTCAGGAATTTCCAAGCTCCCTGCTCCTGACAACACAGGTAATGTGTTGTGAACATCTCTTTTCTGCTGGCAACTGGATCAATCTGCAGAGGCTCAGGTATGTGGTTTTGATGAGTCCACAGAGATTGTTTTTGGAAGCATCATGTGCTAGGCTAGAGCCTCTCTAGCCACCAAATTAAACCAGAAACTTCGGGTTTCTGATCTTTTGGCAGGATACACCCATATTCATAACCATCCTCTACTCTCTCCACTCCCTCCCTCTTGTCCTCTCTTTACTTCAATCTTATCCCGAAGCATAAATATTCTGTGGGAAAAAAGGACAAATAGCATTGGTAAAATTGATACCTCCAATTAAAATAAACATTTAATGTCAAGATCTGAGGCAGGAAAATGATAAAAGGAGCCATGAAGGAGATGAAGATCAATAATAGCCTTATTGGAGATCACTAGGCAGGGCAGTGGACTGCACTAACTATGAGACGTGATCTACCTTCTCACCGCATGTAGCAATGACAAGAGAAAGTACATGAAGCCACATCAGCCACGTAGACAGAAGGTTCCTGATCTAAGTGCCAACTGCCAATATTCTGTGTAATGAAAGCCTTCATGTCCCATACTTTATTAAAGAACTTTGCTTTCATTAAGGAATATTTTTTTAATTTTTTTTTATTAATTTTATTTATTTTTGTATGTGTATGAATGTACTGTCTGCATGCAAGTCTGGGCATCCGTGTCGTGCAACGCTGCGGAGGTCAGAAGAGGGTCTCGGATTCCCCTGGAACTGGAGTTCTCCTGGAATTGGAGCTTCAGACATTTCTCAGCCGCCATGTGGGTGCTGGGGATTGAACCTGGGTCCTCTGTAAGAGCGGTCGGCGCTCTTAACCACTAGGCTATCTCTCCAGCCCTCGTTAAGGAATATTTTAAGTCATGTGTTAGAAGAGACTATTCAGAACACATAAAAGTGCAAATTATATTCTAGATAATATATCTTATTTCTCCTCTTAAAAATATTATTCTCCAGGCTGGAGAGATGGCTCAGCGGTTAAGAGCACTGACTGCTCTTCCAGAGGACCCGGGTTAGATTTCCAGCACCCACATGGCGGCTAAGAACAGCCTTTAAGCCAGGTATGGTGGCCCACACCTTTAATCCTAGCACTTGGGAGGCAAGAGGCAGCTGGATCTCTGTGAGTTCAAGGCCAGCCTAGTCTACAGAGTTCCAGGCCGGCTGGGGCTACGGCAAGACCCTGTCTCAAAAAGACAAAAAAAAAAAAAAATTCTCTACTAGGTAAATGGATTCCCCAGAGTATGCTTTCTTAATTAAATGTAAGGGTAATTAAGATAAAGATTTCTGTGAAGTTGAAAGGAAAAATTGAAACATTAATTTCAAATGGAAAGTAGAGACAAAAGAACTCAGTAATAAGGATGAAACTTGAGAAATCTCTGAGCAGGTGGGCTGGCCATGTCTGTGACTATGTGAACGGCCTCACTACCACTGAGAGGGCTGAGCAGCTTCTTTGCTTTTCTCTTTTCTCACTTTTTCTATCCTTATGGTTTCATCTTTAATTGAATTATAATGACTGAAGTCATTTCATATTACAGAAAAAGTGCAACAAAGCAAAAAATGCTGTAAAACTTCTTTAAAACTTTCCTTTATATAATGCTTCACAAAAATCCTAGTTTCCAATGTTTTCTTTCTGTAGTTGAATGATGATTCTCTGATCTCATAAAACTTTTAATAAATCAAACCTACAACAGATGGTAAATCTGAATCCAATAAACAAAGACAGCTAAAGAGCTGAAATATCCCTCTCATTAACATGGGAAAGTTGGTAAAAGTGTGGTCTGGAAAGATGATGAATTAGATCGGTCTCTGGACAGGAAAGGTGCTATGTACGGAGACCCTAGCAGATCCATTATTAACACTGTGCAATGCACAGAGCATCCAGCTACTCACCAGAATTTTTAGACAAATCATTTGGATGTTCAAGGGAGCAAAAGCTCAGTTTCTGGTTTAGGTATCAAGAAGTCTAGGAAACCACTCACTTTTGAGAGTGAGTTGAAGGGCTGAAGAGATGACTCAGTGGTTAAGAGCACTGGCTACTTTAAGATATAGAAAAAAAAGAGTGAGTTGGATTTCAGTTGGTGAAGGCCATTTGATTTCAGAGTGTGAAACCTGCTCAGAAATGGAAGCACAGACTCTGGGGATAACAGCTTGACTGGAGTAGACAGTAGGGAGTCCTTGCAGAGTTCTAAGTGGTAAAGTTCTGTGCTTAGAACTGGACTCTGAGAGCATAAGAGGGAAAGAAACTAGCACTTGGGAGGCAGAGGCAGGCAGATCTTTGTGAGTTCAAGGCCAGCCTGGTCTACAAAGTGAGTTCCAGGACAGCTGGGGCTACAGGGAGACCCTGTCTCAAAAAGACCAAAAAAAAAAAAAAGAGGGAAAGAAACTCAGAGCCACCTGTTGAGCACCTTCATTTTCGGGTAAGTCAGTGGCAACCCTGTGGCCCATCAGATTAAGAGTAGATCCAGAGTAGAGCCCACAGGGTTTGTCTCTCAGTTTTCTCTACAGATTAGATCAGGAAAGTTAATAATAAATTGTGTATATAAGTGATAAGACACCAGCAAAACCAGGGTGTCTCAGTAGCCACAATCTGCAGTTATTCATGTGAAGCTCTTGAAGTCATATTTTTAATTGAAGGTAGAAAATATTTCATTTTGTTTATTTGACATATAGCAAAAGGTGATTTGATGTATTTAAAATAAGAAATATTATAATCAACAGATAAAGTTCCACTCAATGATATTTTATTGCATATCAACATATCTTTTGTTTGTTTGTTTTTTTCTTGACAGGGTCTCCCTGTAGCCCCAGCTGTCCTGGAACTCACTCTGTAGACCAGGCTGGCCTTGAACTCACAAAGATCTGCCTGCCTCTGCTTCCCAAGTGCTAGGATTAAAGGCGTGCGCCACCACACCCGTCTTCAACATATCTTTTATGTTACTTCAGAAAACAGAAATTTAAATATTTTACCGAAATTTGCATACTAGTTGCAATCAGATATCAAAGCTGAATTCATTCTTTTATAGAACCAAAAGTTGGGCTTTTTGTTTTTTTTAAATATTTTACTTATTATTTTGTGTGTATGAGTATATTGCCTGCATGTATGTAAGTGCACCTGCATCATGCAATGCCCACAGAGGTCAGAAGAGGGCACTGGATCCCCTAGAACTGGAGTTATGAGCAATTGTTAGTCACCATGAGGATACTGGGAACTGAACCCAGGTCCTCTGCAAGAGCACTCAGTGCTCTTAACCACTGAGCCATCTCTCCAGCCCTCCAACTCACTCTCAAAAGTGAGTGGTTTCCTAGACTTCTTGATACCTAAACCAGAAACCAACCATTTGCTCCCTTGAACATCCAAATGATTTGTCTAAATATTTCAAGATGTCTATTTGTCAACTATCTAAATATCATCATCTTTCTCAGCCTACCTTCATATGGCTTATTAAACAGGTGCTGAATCCATCAACAAAATGCAATAACTCATTACTTACTTTATGCCTGTTTTGTTGAAACAAATGTCTGCTCTATTCCACTTCAGACAAACCTAACGTGGCATCTTAAGTATTTTTTTTTAATTATTTCAGCAATAAGTATCCCTCTCTGGATCTAGGGTCAAAATGTATGAGATAATAACAGATTTTATACTACAACAAGATAAAATAGAGAGTAGTGAGCAAGAGCCCAATGACGCAGTTTGATGGTACAAGCCATTCCATGTCTGTTGAAAAATTTTGGACAGACATGAACCAAGGGACTCAGGGTCATTTCTACTAAGAGAATCAGAGAAAGTAAATGTACAAGAAGAGTCTGGATGACACAAGAGACCAGACTCAGGCCTCAAAGACTGAGTTCCCAAGAAATGAGATGAAATACTTTAGGATTCCTATCTCATAGGGACAGTCAGGCTCATTTAGAGTCTCTGGCCGACCAGCAAGCTGAGCCCTTTTCTGCTCCACTGCAATTTCCCTTACGGGGTTGCCACATGCTGTTTTTGTACTTTAGATATGGAGGAGGATATGGCTCTGGGGTCCTCCTCCACTGTCAGAAAGAAAAGGAGTCACTGCCCATACTGAGTCTCTGGATGCAAAATCAACAAGGGTCTTTCATCCCAGACTCAGGTATTAGACACCAGCACTGTTGACTGCACTTAGTCATGGCCACCCCAGTCAGGTCCCTATTTTAAAATATTTTTATTTATTTTTATGTGTATGTACATTTTTATTTTAAATGCATGCATGTCATGCAACGCCTGCAGAGGTCATCAGAGGGTGTTAGATACCCTGGAACTAGAGTTACAAATGGTTGTTAGCTGCCATGTGGGTGCTGGGAACTGAACGTGGGTCTTCTGCAAGAGCAGCCAGTGCTCTTAACCGCTGAGCTCCCCTCTTCAGCCCTAAATCCCTAAATTTTAAAAATTTCCTTACTCCTTCATGACGAATGTAAAATGACAAGCATATGGCTGAACTGCACTGATGTCATCTTATTAGTGAGAAGTGGGGGAAAAAAAACAACAACCAAATTCCCTTAATCTTCTCAATGGAGGAAGGTATCTGGACTTCCCCATTCCTGCATGGCTCTAATATCTCCCTCTGCTAGATTCCTGCCTTGCATTTCACCACTCCCAAGATCCATGGGAATACTTCAGACAGGGAAGGCCACAGTGAAAAAGTTTTGGAAGTCTGCCTTTTGGTAGTCCTCACAGAAAGCATTACTACAACACAGGGCCCAAGAACAAATGGCAATACAAATAGCTATATAAACAGAGGTGGTGTTAAAAGTTAAAAAAATCCTTAAGTCTCTTTTCTTTTTATTCTACACTGGATTATTTTTTTAAGATTAAAGAGACAACTAGTAACAACTCTCCAAGAAGCAGTCATCTGAAGAGGGCCATCGGGTACAGAACATGTAGCCACCCTCTACCTGCCTGCTTCTTTGGTCTCCTCACTAGCTTCCATACCACCCATAGCTCTTGAGCTGTATTTTCCCTTCCACAGAGATGCTCACTCACTGTTTTATCAGTCAGAGTCCAGACAATGAAGAGCAGCACCGGTCTTGAATAAAAGACAAACACAACTCTGTACATCCATCCTTAGGAGGCACCAGAGCACCGAGTGAGTGTCAGCAAGGCAGAAGGCAATGACAGGAGAGTCTGGATAGGATCTTCCCAACCCTATCTTCCTTCTCATTCTGAGTCAACTTTTAAACAGGAAGTCAGAAAAAGAAAGATCTGATTCTTCAGATCAATTTAGGTAAAGATCGATTTAACATTATAAAAATAATGATTATATTTAAAGTTACAGGTTGTTCAAGATAGCACATTTTCCACATTTAGCCTATTATTATGGCTGATTTTAACAAATTAATTATGAGAATCCATTAACTCTCCAAAAAGGACCTTAAAATATAAATTTTACTACTGCTACAGAAATAATTTGAATATTTCATAACAGTTCAGATAAAATTAAAAACGGAACAAATCAATAAACTTTACCCTGTGATAACAGTTATTTCAAGTGTACATTAGAAAATAATAATTTCATAATTTAAAACTTTGAATTCTGTCTTGTGGTTTCCACAATACAAATATAAATTCAGATGTAAGAGTTACCTAACAAACATTATCATGTAGCAGTCCAGAAGAGGAAGGGACAGGGGAACAAGGAACATTGAGCAATTTCTGTGCTAAATATAGTCATTCGTGCTATAAAGGTCCCTTGTGTCCTTGATGAGTGTTAAAGAGACCCTGAGAACCTATGCAGGAGTGTTATCCACAGTAGGCCTCTGAACCTGATCAGTCCCATCTGTCCTGTTCTCATACATGGACTCCTACTATACTCTGAATCCCTGTTAAAAGCTGTTCTTGAAGAAGTGTCACTGTAGGACTGCTACAGAAAGCAGTGGCGTGTTCAAGTAAATTCTATCAGGTTTGATTAGTGAAGTAGGTCTGTGACTTTATTTGTAGTTTAAGCTTAAGAAGCACTTATAAATATCAACTATGCCTTTGGGCTTCTCATAAAATACATGAGACAGGAACTAACTGGGCTTGGAAAAGTATCTCATTTTTTTTTTCCAAGACAGAGTCTCCCTGTAGCCCCAGCAGTCCTGGAACTCACTCTGTAGACCAGGCTGGCCTTGAACTCACAAAGATCCACCTGCCTCTGCCTCCCAAGTGCTAGGATTAAAGGCATGCGCCACCACGACCGGCTTAAGTATCTCAATTTTTATTTCCATTTTTAAAAATGGAAATAAAAATTGAGATACTTAAGCCGGTTTTTATTTCCATTTTTAAAAATGGAAATAAAAATTGAGATACTTAAGCCGGTCGTGGTGGCGCATGCCTTTAATTTTCTATATATCCCTTAAAAGAAATCCTAGCATAAGTTCCTGTGTTTACCCCCTTCTTACCTTTCAGGGAACTAGATGACTCCCCGAGGATACATGATGGCTTCTGTAGGCCCTAAGATACCAGTATAGTGTGTATTAAATGGTCTATCAGATAGACTTGACCCTGGCATTCCTACTTTCTGAATGTGGATGACACTCTGCAGCTTGTCTCCAGCAGGCAGTCCCTTGTAATTCCATAAAGTCTCAGCTGAAATGACAGGAGAGGATAAGCACCAGCTACAAAAGTGTGACTACAATGAAGGCTAATCTTCCTTGGTGAGATTTAGAATCACTATGGAATCACACTGACCACTGGGTGTGTCTATGAGGAAGTTTAACATGGAAAGGAAGAGCTACCCTGAATATGGGCAGCACCATCTCATAGGCTGGGTCCAGAAATGTACAAAAAGGATGCCAGCTGAGCATCAGCGTTCATTTCTCTCCTCTTCCTGAGCAGATTTAATGTGATCAGCTGCCTCAAGATCCCAGTGCCATGCTTTCTCTGCCATGATGGACTGCATCCTCGAATTTTAAACCAAAATAAACCCTTCTTTCCTTATGTTGTTTTTATCAGATTTTTTTTTACAGCAATGAACAAAATAAATAATGCAGTGACTGCCTAAGAACCTAGAAAATAATTCAAAGATCATTTTTTCTTAAGGCAGTAAACTGAGAAGTTGCTTAAAACATTGGACCCTTCTGCCTGGTACTTCAGACTTATCCAAAGACTACAAAGAAGCATTTCCTAAAGCATGTTCTTCAGAGCCTCTGTTTGGGAAATAATTGCCCACTGGCTAAATCAATGTGTGAAATATGAATATGTTTGCTATCTACTCCTCTCAGAAGCCACTGTGTCAGCACCTAAGGGTCCTTGAAATCCTTCAGTAATGACATCTGAGCAGTTTTGTTTAGACCAGCATTTCCCCAGATGATTTCTCCATGGACTCTTTTTCTCGTGTGATATTTTCAAATGTCCTGAAAAATCATGGTTACTCAGAACACAATGTGAGAAATGCTGGCCCAAAGTGTTTATATTTCCCTTGAATTGTCTAAACTCCTTTAAATTACAGCTTTCAGACAACTTATAAAACAGTCAAAAATGTTTTGGCTAAGATGTATGCCAATACTGTTTTCTCCATGAGCACAGCAAGCTCCATCAGAGGAAGCCTCACTTTTTGTGCCCTTAGTACTTTTGAAGTAGAGATGGTAGGCAGGGTGCTTATCCCTGAGTACTCTCAACAGTAAAGGATGACAGCTGTCCTGCCTAAGCGTAAAATGTCCAGCACTGCCCTTAGTTCTGGCAGGCTGAAGACTCACTGCTGGTACGCATGGCAAGTGCTGCAGCCTCACTTACATGTTCACCCATTAAATTCTCCCTAAGGGGGTTGGTGGATGGCTCAGCAGTTAAAAGTACCTGCCTTCCACATTCCACAGTAGGAAAGAACAATTCCTGAGAATTGTTCTCTGACCTCTACAAGCATATATTGCCCCCCGGACACACAAACATACATACAAATTCTTCAATAAAATATAAAACCACAATACAAGCAGGATGCCATTAAGAAAATACAAGATTTATTTTGAGGGCAAAAATATGTGAGGTATCCTGAGGCTAACTCATTAACATTAGCTGATTATATGTGCAGGTGTCTCAGCAGCAGTGTGAGGAAGGAAACCACTGCACACCACATGGGAGTGTGCTCTGACAGAAGCACCTGTCCAGTGGTACTTTAAACTCACCTTTAAGGATATCGAATTTCTCACCTTTGCCGGGTTGAAAAGTAGGAACAAAACAAATCAATGGCTAGTTCTAAGAAAAGCTATACCACATGAGTAGAAGTTAGAGCATTCTTTAGAAGACAATTTAGATTTAGTTCTTGGGAAAATAATGTTTAACCCAACTGAGGAACATGTCTCTGAATTCTGTCTTCTAAAACAGAAAGGTAACACCAACTCTTCCAAAGACAGCAAGGCCAGAGAAGTCTCTTTTCCAATGTAAGTAAATGAAGGATGAGACAGGAGATCTATTGAGTGGATCTGGTGTGCTCTCTCAAGATACCTGTCTTTGTAGGCTGCACAATGGCACGAGCAGGACTCACCATGTCATAAGTTGTTACGATCTTCTTCAGAACCTCTGGCACAATTGCCTGCAGCTCCATTGTGGGGTAGGGCTCGCTGAGATTCAGAACCACCAGGGGGGCGTTGTCAGGCCCCAGGAAGCGGGGAGACACTGCCAGCATGCACTGCATGAGGTTGGCCACAGAGGAGAGGCCACACAACTCCTTGAATGACACCACTGCGTTCTGCCAAATAGAAAGAAGGCCCTTGGTCACTAACCATGAACATTATGTGATAGTATAACTGATATACCTGGTTACACTGGAACCACCTACTGCAAAAGTTACATTGTGACACAATTGGCCAATGATTACTGTATCCACAGGAAGAAAACCACTTTTTTCCTAAGTAAAAATAAGCATATCTACTTCTAATACTAACTAATCAAAGCTATTAAAATGCCAATAAATTTGTCTGAAAGTCAAAACCTCTTTTCAGGTCAAAGTTCACAGCAGTAGCAATGCTGGTAAATACAATTAAGAGCAAACAGAAAAAATAGCATCTAAATTCAAGAAAGGGAATGATTAAGAGGGGAAAAAAGGGTTTTAAAAATGTATCAAATAATCAAATATACCAGTCATCCAAAAAAGAAAAAGGATACTGGAGAGGGAGAAGCTTGCTGGTCTCCTGCCTGTATGGTCCATGAACTGCTGTTCACTGGTTCGCTGGTGAGGGCCAGTGAAGGGTGGGTGCCCTGGGCCTTTCTCATCAGCTACTCCACTGATCTCAAGGCTTCTTTCCTGTCCCCTACCACCTTCTAGTCATAAGAAGTATGCCATTAAAATATCTATGAAGAAAAAAACTCAACATTATAAAATGTCACAAACCAGTACTCTTTGAGTACTTACCAAGTGCCAAGCTATCCTAAGCATATTACTGCACATGACCTGAGCTCATTTAATCTTCTCAACAAGTCATTCTATGTACAGATTAGGACGAGGAGCCATAGTTTACTGCCTAAAGCGACACAGCTAGTATGTGGAGGAGTTAAGGTTTTACCTCAAGGCAGATGCTGAGGCCAACACTTTCACTCATTCCATAATAACAGGTCAATTCTAGTCCTAGAATGGGTCAGTCATGTGACCCCAAGCACAGTTTGCCCTGTCTGGGCAGAGCAGGTGTTCAGAGGAGCAGGCAGGTTTAGGCGCCCAAATACCCTGTGTTATGGAAATAAGCAACACTCTAGTTTTGAATTTAAACATCTCATTTTTATTAATATTTCTTTAAACATGGCTGCCCAACTTGTATAATTTTGTTCAAAATCACTATGATAGTGAGCAGGTATTGAATAAATTATTGTGATGTCTGAAATGGGGTGATAACTTCTGTTTCTTTTCATAGCACATTCCGCATCTTCAGCCTTACTGTGTTGCCCCTTCTCCCCATACAATCCTAACTGTAGCATCCATCCCTTGAGGGTAGGCAGCCATCCTCTGCTTCCCACATTCTCACAGTCAGTCTGTTTATACACAGAAGGCAGACACTAAATACCACCACAGAAGGCTCTGTGGAGCTTGGCACACACAAGCTCTGAAGGCATGATGCTTGAGCTCTCTGATAGGTCCCTGAGGGAATTATGGGCCATATGTGCACTAGTAGCCACCAGGCAGGAGACAATGTGGCTTGCTTGGAGCTAAGGGTTTACAAAACCACACACATCCTCAGTAATGGGGAAAGCCTCCAAATTTTGGTTATGCTTTGAACTTGATAGGTAGAAAATAAATATCCCTACTGTAGGGACGTAACTGTTCTTATGTAGAAAGTGTTTTCTGAGTTAGAATTTACTGCTAATATCATTTTCATGATAGTGGTTTAAGAAGAAACAAACCAACCTCTCAGAGAATCTACCCACAAAGCACTTTTCACACTGTGATGGGCCCTCTGTGAGACTCTAGCTGCTTAGTTCTATATCACTCACAGACCCTAGTATACAACGAGAATGTGAGAATATGCGGCCCATCCTTAATCAAACAGACAGTTCCTAACTGACCGCCCTAAGACATATATTTCAGAGCAAATTATCATCATAAGACTGTCATAAACACTGATACCACATAACTTTATGTAGCTAATTAGCTATCTTCTAAAATCAGAACATGTAAACAATTGGGCTTATTTAAGTGTTTCCCAGCATTAGTGCTCCTTAGGAAAGTCTGGAACATGTCTCTTTTGCTTTAACCTACCTCCATTTCTCTTAAATCTTTTTGAGAAAGGGTCTCCCTGTAGCCCCAGCTGGCCTGGAACTTGCTATGGAGACTAGGTTGGCCTCAACCCCACGGAGATCCTCCTGCCTCTGCCTCCCAAGTGCTGGAATTAAAGGGGTATGCCACTATGCCTAGTTTACTCTATCTCCCTCTTGACAGGTCATTATTTTGTGTTTTAAGAAATATAATATTCAAAAAATCAGATTTCCATGTACACTATGAGAAAAACAAAGAGGTACTAACCAGTCATAAAGAGGAATGGGGTGGGGGCTAAGGTAGAATGTAAGTAAGCATCAAGAACAGTTAATTCTAGCATGCAATCAATATTTTCAACAACTGCAGTTTGGGGAATTTAAATTTTAAGAATAAGACTAGCAATAAGCATTCTAATAACCAGTTACAATTTACAAAGTCTTTAAAATTAAACATAGTATTGCAAAAAATACACATCCATTAGTCATAGACATGCACTGAATACAAGTCTCAACAAGGATACACACCTGCATGTTCTCTCTCAGGTCTGTCGCGTCCCGTATGGGGGGCTGAGCATTCTTGAATACCTCGTCTACAGTTTTAATCCACAGTGTTCTCAGAGATGCATATTCCCTGGATTTTTTGCCTTTCCTCACAGAAAGGCCCCTTTTATGAGGCTTCCCTCCTCCTCTTCGGTTAGTAATGGCCACATGGACAAACAAAGAAGCATGTGCAAGGACCTCGCCAGTCAAGGACTGCAGGGGGACATGGCGGTATCCAGTTTGTAAACATTCAAAGGGAATCGTGTACTGGCCAATGAATTCGTCCCCAATGTAGTCATCATCTAGTACTACAAAGCGCACCATGGCTAGTTCAGGGAGGTTGATCTGAAATTCAAAGCTCTCATCAAAAATGGGAGCATCTCCATTCTGATGCACAGTTTTTGTCCTTTGTTCTGCACAGTCAGCAGGAATTCCATGGATTTCCACATAAACATACGGATCCACCACATCACCTTTGGCACCTGACCCTTTGGGTTTTGGAAAGTTCTGGCCACTGATGATTTTGATGTGAAGCAGCTGAGGTGAAACTCCAGGGACAGAGTCCTTTGTGTTGGCACTGAAAAAGGAGACTTCCTCCCTCATGATGGCTGGCCGGAGGACATAGCCGCAGTTTCCATTCTGCCTAAACCAGCCAATGTTCAGGTCCATCATCAGTCCTGGAGTCTGAAAGTTCATGGCTACGATTTGACACCCACATTTCCAAAAATCTTGAGGATTCATGTTACTAGAGTCAATTCTCATTGGACTAGGGAAGACCCTGGCAAGAAAACGCTTGTTGTAATTTACAAAGTCTCCAGGGTTCTCATTGGCGTATTTGCTAGCAAGCACTTCATTAAATGAACACACTTCCCAGTACTTCTGAACCTGAAATGACACCTGAAATTCTTTGAACTGGACTGACTTACAAATGCTGACCAGTTCAGACAGTTCTTTGCAAAGCTGAAATCGCTTCACAGGCACATGGTTGGGTTGCTCCACATTCTCTTTCCCCATCCTCTGAGACATTTCTGCTCCTTCATCTTCATCTGTAACATCTCCTTCCACTCCAGAACAATTTGAAGATAGCTTCTTTGCTTTGATTAGTATTTTCCCTTTCAGGATATCTGGGGATGGAAGATAAGATTCCTCCACATTGGGTGATGTTGTATATAACTTATCTCCTAAAATTTTCTTCATATGTTGAACCATTACCTTCTGTTGTTTAATAGAACAGTGATTTTCTAAACATAAGATGAGGGGATACTCAGAAGCAAAGAATGCATACTTGTTAATAATATCAATTACACTGCGAAAGACTATCTGAGAAGTCATGGTATGACCTGTGTAAATCACAGGTTCATTATCTGGCCCATCCCACACATCTAATTCAACACTCCGGCAACCCATTTTAAGAGCTCGGATATATCCTGTAATGTCAGAAGGACCCCGGAACTGATCCTCTATTAAGTATGTATTATGAGATGAGTTTATAAAGTAATGAGACAGAGGTTGCTTCATATCCTGACAGACCTTCTTATGTTCTGGATCAAATATATAACAGTCAGGTGACATCAGGTAATTAGTAAACCCATCTATGGAAAGCCAGCCTTTTTCCTGGCCCTCTTTGGATGGTTCATATTTGTGAATAATTTCAAGGCTTATTTCTTCATTTATATGTGCCACACCCTGTTCTGCCTCAAGAAACATCATAAGGTCCTTGGTATCAAGGAATTCTTTATTGCTTGAAAATTGAACTAAAAGGAAGTAAATTTCAGGTCTAGTACAAAGCTCATGGAAAACTTCAATAAATTCTTCTTTTGTGACTTCAGTGCCAGCTTTGTCCTTTGATTTATGCAATTCTTTGAACTTAAGCTCAATTTTGCTTGTTTTTAAACCAGGATTGAGGTTTCTAATACACTGCACAGCGTTACACAGAGTTATATGTCCAAGATCATCTACATCAATTTCACTAAACATTTGTGAAATCCAAGAAGTCCTCATATTGTCTTGGCTACTTTCTAACATATCGAGGGTATGTTTTCCATAAGAAATCAGGTATCGGAGTCCAGTCACCCAGATGTTCGCAACATCTGCAGAGTTGGCAACCAAATCAAGTGACTCATAATTCTCTCCATATATGACTGAAAATGCACAGTCTTCAGATATTTGGTCAGAAATGCCATTACTTCGGAATATGTCTGTGTTTTTCCCTGTTCTCACTTCCTTGATAGACTTGATATCAATCTTGGCTTTCTCAGAATCCTTCTTAGATGGCTCCCACCTAAGGCTTTGCATATCGGCATCCAGCAAAAAATATCGATGGTAAATTCTGGAGTTGGAGCGAACCTTTTTGAGTTCTGAACCCTCAACCATGGAGTTGATGCAGTCACTTGCACTGCTGATCTTCTTCTCTGTTGGCATGCTGCTGAATGACACTGTTTTCTTCCGCTCCCTTTTCTGTTTCGTGCCATCCTGGGGGAAAGAAAAGTGTGTTAGGAAAGTGCAAACATAGGTGTTTATGTTCAGAATAGGAAATAAAATTAAATTTCCCTGGGGGGTAGAAAGGTGGTTCAGCAGTTTAGAGCACTGACTGCTCTTGCACAGGACCCAGGTTCCATTCCTAGAAGACACACGGCAACCAACAACCATCTGTAACTACAGTTTCAAGGAATCCAATGCTCTTTTCTGACCTCCATGGGCCCTGCATGACATGGGTACACTTACATACATGCAGGCAATACACTCATATACATAAAATAAAAATAATTTCCCTGAAGAAATTTATGCTATGAGGATTTCCTATTTTGTGTCTTGTGATGAATGACAGCTATTCATTTTTAAAGCTTAGAAGAGGCTTTGGAGATTGCAGATTAATACCAATAGGAAATAAATCATTGATGAATAACCATAATTCATGTTTTTCAAGGAATTTTAGTTATATAGGACAGAATATATAGAGCTGGCTATACAATTTTCAGGAAATTAAAAAGGACTCCTTTCAAACAAATTACCAAGAATTTCAAGTTATCAAGAGACAAGCATTAAGTGAAGCACAGGGCCCTTTTGAGTATGGGGCCTGTGCAAGTGCATTAGCCTCACACCCTATGAAGTGGGTCCTGTGTATATACAGTCCTCCTACACCAGTGTTTCCTAAGGGCTTAGGACCATATTCCTCAAAATCATCTGGGTTACCAGCTTAAAATGCAGATTTCTAGACCTCTGGAACCAGATGTCAATGGATAGTGGCAGGGATCTGCACTCAAGCAGTACCCACATGATGGGGGCATAGACTAAAGCCTGAAAGACATTTTTCTGACCACTTGGATTCACTAATATGTTTTGACTATTTTAACTATATAAATGACCACAAATGGCTAAGTATGAACCATAAAGTGTGTGTTACGGAATTCCTAGTTCTTCAGAGTGCCACAGTAGACTAGTCAAGGTCCTAAACACTCCAGGTAGACACAGCTTTTTACTGCTATTGTCCTATTAAGCATGAGAGGAATTAAAGAGGATAGATAGCTAGGGTGTGTCTAGAATTCTAGAACTGAAGTTATGAAAACCTACTGCTGTGCACCAGGATGCTGGTGCCTAAGAACTACCAATACAAATATGGATTACAGCACAACCTAAGAGAAACACTCCAAGGGAGTACCTCACCTCTCCTCTCCTCTCCTCTCTTCCCCTCCCCTCCCCTCCCCCGGTCCCCTCTCCCTCCCCTCTTCCATCTCCTCTCCTTCCCCTCTCCCTCTCCTCTCCTCCCCTCCCCTTTCTTTTTCTTTCTTTCTCCTTCCTCCTTTCCTTTTTCCTTTCCTTTTCTTCCCCTTCCCCTTCTTCCCCTTCCCCTCCCTTCTCCTCCCTTCCCTCCCTCCCTTCCTTCCTTCCTTTTTTGTCTTTTTGAGACAGGGTCTCCCCATAGCCCCAGCCATCCTGGAACTCTTGAACTCACAGAGATCCGTCTGCCTCCCAAGTGCTAGGATTAAAAGCATGTGCCGCCATGCCTGGCTGGAAGTACCTATTTTTTTCTTTCTTTCTTTCTTTCTTTCTTTCTTTCTTTCTTTCTTTCTTTCTTCTTTCTTTCTTTCTTCCTTTTTTTTTTTTTTTTTTTTTTTGGTATTTTTGAGGCAAGATCTCTCTTTAGTCCCAGCTGTCCTGTAATTCACTCTGTAGACCAGGCTGGCCTTAAACTCACAAAGATCTGCCTGCCTCTGCCTCCTGAGTGCTAGGATTAAAGGCGTGCGCCACCACGCCCGGCTGGGAGTGCCTATTTCTTTTTTTTGGTCTTTTCGAGACAGGGTCTCCCTGTAGTACCAGCTGTCCTGGAACTTACTCTGTAGACCAGGCTGGCCTTGAACTCACGAAGATCCGCCTGCCTCTGCCTCCCAAGTGCTAGGATTAAAGGCGTGCGCCACCACGCCCGGCAGGAGTGCCTATTTCTAAAGGAGTTTGGGTCCTTAGCTTTCCTACAAAAGTCAACATATTCCCACTTAAGAGCTGACATTCATATTTACATGTATATTTAAGATTTTCCCTACAGAGATATCTTTTTTTTTAAGTTTAAATAACTACAAACATCATGATTGTAACTTAAACATAGCACTGTATTTCAGGAAGTGTATAAGATGTAATAAATTTGCAGTAACTTTTCATATTTATATCAAGAAAAGGGAATGGGGGTTGAGATTGCATAATATTTGTGGCAATAAACAAACATGCTCCCACTAGACAACATAGGTTAGCAAATAAAAAATCCAGTGCCAAGAATGGGTTATCTCTTTTGGAGTTGTTGGGAGCGGGGGTCATAGATCCCTACACTTTACAAGCTATTGCCACTGCTCTTGGTTACCCTCTAGAACTTGATGGTAAGACTATTCCTAAAGACACTACATACTCAAGCCATAGAACAAATAGAAATCAAGTGGTTCCTGACCTAGAAGGCTTCATCCCTATTGCTAGTCTTCATAGTGCTAGAAGGTGCTATGTATGCTACCACAGAAGAAAAGTAATCATCAGTTTTACCTATCTATGAACGCTGTGAGTTACAATTATGACTGGCCAGCAAGGTATGTCCACTTGCATAATCATGGCACAAATGTTATCAGAGTAACCAGCCACTTTCTGATTGGCCTTCAGGCCTGCTCCAGAAGATAGAACCTATGCCTGGTACTGTTACTGAGGCTTAGAACCTGTGGCTGGATGGAGAGTAAGTTTTCTTTAAATGTGTGAGCCCTGGTAGGTTGACCACATTCCAGGGGTAGACATATACCCAGTAGTATTTGGGGAACACAAACTAAACTTGATGGGCTGTAAAAAAAGAAAGACTATACAAAGTTAGGAGAATAGGGAGGTACAGGTAGATCTGAGAGATGAAGAGGGGGTTGATTATGACCAAAATATAATTTAAGAAATTCTCAAATAATTAATAAAATATTTTTAAAAAGAAACAAGCACGTAAAAATATATGGAAGTAGTTCTGCTTTCCTGCTCTACACGGAATCCATTTTGAATAAAACCCTTACTATATTTTAAAAAGCTTTTGCTATTCTCTCAATAGCTGAGACTTAAAACTGTTTTTTTATTATCTTTATTTGCAAAATCAATTTGCAAAATATAGTTAAACTTTAAGCCATATGGGTATCATATCCCTCAAAGTTTCAAAATGAGCTGTAGTCTTTTGTGATCTGTGACCCAACATAAAACATAAAAGCCATCAAGCAGATTATTTATTTATAACTGTACCTCAGAATGATAAAGAGCAAAAGAGGTAAAAACTGTGGTAATTGTATCTATAAGATGTATTGTATCATAGTTGTTCCAAATCCCTAAAGCACAGATTGTATTTCATCTTTTCAAGTGAGTTGTCATGAAATTAAATTTGTAATCAGCCATGTATAAGGGCATAAAACAAATGTATAAATTTCCCATTTTTCAGAACTAAAGACATCCCTTCTAAAACACACATTACCTTTAAGTAAAGGCAACATGTTAACTTAGTAACAGAATTTTGTAATCTTTATAAATTGTACCTCAAAGTGTCACTAGTAAAAAGAAGTCACAAAGATAAATGGAGATGTTTATTATCCATCAATCTGTGAAAAATATATAGTATTTTCTCAACATTTTCCTTATTTTCCATCTTTTAATCTGCCGGTTTTACACAATGATGAAATAATCTACTGCTACTTTCCAATTTGCAAAAATTGATACTTTTCAAATTCATGGTTTTCCTTTTTATCAAGAGGGAAAGGGCTGAACAGCAAAGCTCCTTCACAGCATGTATTCAACACACACACATACTCACATCCTTATCTGTGGGCTTAAATACCATACTATCTTCGAAAGCCAGGCAAGATTCTGAATGATGTCTGGTCATCAACTGCAGGTGCACATTTGTAATGGCCACTCAAGCACAGGTTGATATAGACAGCAAGGGTACCCTTTACCAGACTTTCTAGCATTCTTCCTTTTCTTTCTGCTGTTAGCCCAAACCATTTTGTTTTCTCATATCAAGACCTGAATGAAAAACTGTTCTTTCCCACTAGCACTAAAAGCTATTAGAAAGCTTGGTTAGAGGCTGTTATGCTCTGATCTTAAACATTCCCCCAAAGTACAGCAATGTTCAAAGGTAGAGCCTTTAAGAGGTAAGTGGCTAACAAAGGCTGTGACCTCATGAATTCATTAGTTCACTTATGAACTCAGAACTACATAGTATAACCCAAGTGGTGGAAACTAAGGTGGAGCCTTATTAAAGGATTAGGTCATTGAGAGCATGCCCTTGAAGCAAGTCTCTTGTTCCCTGTTCCTCTCCCCTTTTGGCTTCCTAGCTGCCATGAAGTGGTTGGTTTTTCTCCACCTTACTATACGCTCAGTAAAGCCAAGTGACTATGTGACTATGAACTGAAGCCTCAAAGTATTGACCTAAACAAAACTTTTCTTTTTTTGTTCCCCTCAGCTATTTGATCACAGTGGTAGAAAGTTGACTAACGAAGATAAGAAGGCGTGAAATTGGGGGCTGGAGAGATGGCCTAGCGGTTAAGAGCGGCGACGCTCTTGCAGAGGACCCGGGTTCGATCCCCAGCACCCACATGGCGGCCGAGAACCATCTGAAACTCCAATTCCAGGAGAACTCCAGTTCCAGGGGAATCCGAGACCTTCTTCTGACCTCCGCGCGGCATTGCACATCACCGGTGCACAAACTTGCATGCAGACAATACATTCATACACATACAGAAATAATAAAATAAAATAAATTAAAAAAAAAGGCGTGAAATTGATTCATATCATTAAATGCACCAATTTCCTAGCTGGGAGTAATAGGTGATATAAAGTGAAGAGAAGCATGTACTTGGGTACCCTACAGCCAAGGTGAAAGGAAGGCAAAGACAGAATTACCTTAGTGGAAGAGAAGTGGAACTGGAGTTTGATGCCTGGCTTTCATTCTTTGGCCCAGCAGCCATTAAGACTTGTCTAGGCTATGTGGCTGGCCACTAGCAGAATTGGAATCCATTCTCTATGCTGCTTCTTAATACAAGCTGAAGTAAAATGAATATTGGAAAGGATTCAAACTATGTGCCAAACATACAGATTTTTAGTTTAAAGAGAAAATGAAATGGATTTGACATGCATTAATCACCTAAAATGAGAGAAAATTAACAGAAGTTTCTGTTGAATTGGAGGTATCTCAGCTACTTTATGGCCTAGCGCTGACCGCTCTTGCAGAGGACCTGGGTTCGATCCCCAGCACCCACATGGCGGCTAAGAACCGTCTGTAACTCCAATTCCAGGAGAACTCCAGTTCCAGGGGAATCCGAGACCCTCTTCTGACCTCCGCGGCATTGCACGACACGGGCGCACAGACCTACATGCAAACAGTACATTCATACACATAAATAAATAAAATAAAAAAAAAATAAAAAAAAATAATAATAAAACTTATTTCTCAGAGCTGTTATAAGCACCCATCACCCAACATGACAACATGAAAACTTGGTCCACTGGTACATTTCTGCCACCCCAGGGCATTCACACACACCAAGAAGAAGAACACACCAAAAGGTTTGGGCTGAGAGAAAAATGGTTTCCTAAAGAATCTACCTCTGACAACAACCCTGAAAATTCATATTTCTTGATAAAGAATCACAAATCATGCTTCACTTAGACATTAACAAAAATTTATTTACAAAACAGTCATTTGGTACCAAGAATGATTTTAGGGAAGATAATGAACTGGAAAGAGCTAAGGAAACTTCTGTACCATAGCAAAACTGGCCATGAACAGAAATGTTTATAGGACTCACACTGAGCACTGAAAGTGGAATCAATCACATTGTGTATATTGGAAAAACATACATGTTTCCAAAAAAACTGTCTACTTTATTTAGTAGAAAGCTGCCACTAGAAATAGAAGCTTTTCTGTGATATTTAAGTAGTAACAATTTCATAAATGAGCAATAATGATTTCATAAATTCCCTGAAATTATGAAATTTTTCCCTCTGGCAACCAGGTAGTTGGCACTAACGTAACTGCTCCTGGAAGAACCTGATTGTGTGGGTAGGGTTCAGCCAAGGGCATCCAAGTGGCATGCCTTGCTGGAAGAAGATAGTCTGTTTCCTGCTGCATTTTCTCTACACTTCAAAGTGATTTTTATATAACAGAAATCTGATTACTTCTCACTGAAGATCATGTGAAAATGATACATGGATATCCAGGATCAATATCCTGGCAAAAGAGTGAATGAATCTGGGCAGTGATGCAGGTATACGGGCAGTGGAGCTCAGAATGTGGTGAGGTGTGTAGAGTAAAAACAAGTCAGCCCTTTTTACCTCTAGTTTGTTTGGAGCAAGGATGTTCCATTTGGACTATAAATAACACTGAAGAAAGATATGGGGTCTGAACATTTATCCAGGGAAGTCTAGCGTTAGTTGAGAAACATCAGACTAAAGAAATCTCTATCTTTTAAACACCAAACAACAAAAATAAACAAGAACGAACCTGAGATCCATTAAACAAACCTGAGCTTTATTTTTTCAGCTCAATAACAGTAACTCTGAATTACAAGAATTATTTATGCCAGACACATCAGGTTAATTTGTCAAGTTTTTCATACATCTTTAAAATTTTGATGCAGTTTCTAAGATGAGGAAGGGAGAGAAGATCTGGAGCAAACTGGTCACCTGAAGATCACTGTATAAAAAAGAATGAACTGGAAGAAGAACAATCCAACTTGAGAATAAGACCAGGTATAGTCAAATGCTGCCTCTGGCTCAGGTGGCAGGGCCCATGGATGCCTCTCCTCAGCTGGCCTCTCCTTGTGTGAGGTCCTCCACTGCATCTCCAGAGCTCACCCCTGTCCAGGTCTATAAGGAATCTAGGAAGGTACAGATAGCTTGGGAACCTAGGGATGACACAAAAGTCAGGAAACAGGGGTGTGCTGGATAGCTTTAGTGTCAACTTGACACACCTGGGAGAGGGAGCCTCAATTGGGGAATTGGCTCCATTGGATTGGCCTGTGGCCACATCTGTGGAGTATTGTCTTGATTGTCCAGCAGTGTGGGAGGGCCCAGCCCACAATGAGTGGTGCCACCCTGGGCAGGTTGTTGTGTACCTACAAGAAGGCAGGCTGGACATGAGCCAGGGGAGCAAGCCAGTGAACAGCATTCCTCCATGGCCTGTGCTTCAGCTCCTGCCTCCAGGTTCCTACCCTGAGTTCCTGCCTTGGGCTCCCTAAGTGATGAACTATGACCCAGGAGATGTAAGCTGAATAAACCCTTTCCTCCCCAAGTTGGTGTCGGTCAGAGTGTTTTGTCACAGCAATGGAAAGCAAACTAGAACAAGGGGTAGGTACAGTTCAGATGGTAGCTTAGGATGCCAAAAACCAAGAGATTTTTTTTTTAACTTTCATCCCAACAAATCATAACTGTGGTCACAAGGCAACCAAGGGAACAGAATCCCAAAGAATAGGCCCATCCAAGTAGAAACAGGATACAGAAACTCAGATTTGGCCGGGCGTGGTGGTGCACGCCTTTAATCCTAGCACTTGAGAGGCAGAGACAGGCAGATCTCTGTGAGTTCAAGGCTAGCCTGGTCTACAGAGTGAGTTCCAGGACAGCTACAAGGAGACCCTGTCTCAAAAAGACCAAAAAAAAAAACCAACTCAGATTTGGCAGAGCATGAGAAAAGTTGGTCACCATGGAAGCCTCATTAAAAAGCAAAGTAACAGTTAAGACCACTGCTGCTCTTGTAGAGGACCTGGGTTTGATTCCCAGCACCCACATGACAGCTAGCAACTGTCCTTAACTCCAGTTCCAGGAGATCTGGCACCTTCTTCTGGCCTCACCATGCATTGCTTGGCATGGATGCACTTACGTTAATGCAGGCTATACACTTATACACATAAAATAAAAAAATTTAAAAAACAAAATAACTGGTCAATAGGCAAAGAATCCATTAAAGCTAATGGTGAACTGAAGGGAACAAAAAATGTTAAAGCTAATGATGAACCAAAGGGACCAATAGATGTTAAAGCCATAATCAGCTAACATCCTAAGAGACTGCTAAGGCTAAATGTAGACCAATATGTCATTTTAGACTCCTTCAGATAGAGGAGCCCCAGATGCAGAAAGGGTTTACATTCACATGTAAACATTCCCAGCAGGTACTCCTAAGAAAGACTGGGACCAAACATAAGAGAGTTCCTCCTGGCACAGGCATGCCAAAGGATGAGGCTACCTTTAGGGAGATTGCCTTCTCCAATCTTCCTCCCATACAACCCTCTCATCATCCTCCCACCAAAACAAACAAACCCCCTTAGGATACTAAGGGAAGGGAATGAGAACCTTCACACCAAGGGCCTCTAGAATAAGGGAAGAGGTAAAAGCCATCAACCTCTAGAACAGGCAAAGATCATTGTCCCAAGAGGGAAGAGAACCTCTTAGACTCAGGTACCTATCCTACTAAAAGCAGAGCTCTGTTAGGACAAAGGGAAGGGCAGAAAACCAATTTTTGTGTCCACTCAATATAGACAGTGGCATAGCAGCTAATGGGGCACAGCAGCACAGCAGCAACAGTAAGAAGGCCTAGCCCTGAAGCCCAGGTGCTTGTTTCTGCCTAAGACTAACACTAGTCCAAAAGGACTAAGAATTCCCATGATCCCACCAGAAAGCTAACACAGAGCAGCAAGTAGCCTACCACTAGAGAGGCAAGAGCATGGATAGAGACCATCTCTGGCATTCACACTTGAAAGCTGAGGGTAGAGCATCACTAAACACCAAATAAATGCCAGGCCCCAACTGGAACTCAGGAGACAATGGTCCACTGGTATAGCATTCTCAAGCCAGCAGTACCCAGAACATAGTGGTGACTTCAAACCCAAAGCTAGTTCAATTACTGAGTAGGATGACTCAAATTCTCCAATGTGGAGGATCTGACATGCCCATTTATGAGCATAGATTTCATTTATTTATCAGTTTCTATAAGGACAGGACAAGACAGAACAGAAGGGAAAGAAGGAAGGAGGAGGGGAGGGGAGGGGAGGGGAAAGAAAATAACCCATCTTTAGAAATAAAGCAATCAATAAAGCCACTCCACAGTAACTCAGGTGTTAGAACTATTAGATGGGGAATTTATTTATTTATTTTTCATTTAATTTATACTACTCCAAAATATACATCTATACACTCCACAGATATACCAGGTTTACAAAGTGTGAAAATAAACTATTGGTTAATTCCAAAACACATTTAGGGAGTCACAGTTTAATAGTAAACTGTATGCATAACAGTGTAGTTTCCAGCTGTTCGTGTGGACAGAGGCCCAGCTCTGCGCCGTGACTCCCCTCCTGGCATGGCCCCTAAATGGCAACTGGCACCCCTGCTGCAGCCCAAGAAGCCCTGGCCAGCACCAGCTGCCAAGCTCACCGATGCTGGCATGCAGAAGGGAGAAAAAGAACAGCAAGAAGCAATTGAAGATATTGATGAAGTACAAAATGAAATAGACAGACTTAATGAACAAGCAAGTGAGGACATTTTAAAAGTAGAACAGAAATATAACAAACTCCACCATTTTTTCAGAAGAGGTCAGAATTGATTGCCAAAATCCCAAATTTTGGGGTAACAACATTTGTCAACCATCCACAAGTGTCCACGCTACTTGGAGAGGAGGAAGAAGAGGTGCTGCATTATTTGACCAGAGTTGAACTGACAGAATTTGAAGATATAAAATCAGGTTACAGAATAGATTTTTATTTTGATGAAAATCCTTGCTTTGAAAATAAAGTTCTTTCCAAAGAATTTCATCTGAATGAGAGTGGTAATCCATCTTCAAAGTCCACTGAAATCAAGTGGAAATCTGGAAAGGATTTGATGAAACGCTCAAGTCAGACACAGAATAAGGCCAGCAGGAAGAGGCAGCATGAAGAACTGGAGAGCTTCCTCACCTGGTGTGCTGACCACTCTGATGGAGGCGCAGATGAATTAGGAGAGGGCATCAAAGATGAAATTTGGCCAAATCCTTTGCAGTATTACTTGGTTCCTGATATGGATGATGAAGGGGAAGGTGATGATGATGATGATGATGATGATGATGATGAAGAAAGAGGACTGGAAGACATTGATGAAGAAGGGGATGAGGCTGAAGGTGAAGAAGATGAAGATGATGATGAAGGAAAGGAAGGAGAGGATGAAGGAGAAGATGACTAATAGAAAAAGAACACTGATAGATTCCAACCTTCCTTTTTTGTTCTTTTCTTTTTTTAAATTTTCTCCAATCCCTGGAAGCAAGCTGCAATCTTCCCCTCCCCCCACCCCACCCCTCTTGTGCTCAGTCACCCTGTTTTTGAAGTCTTTTCTCAACACTATGGTTCTCAACACATTTTGGAGAAACAACTGAGCAGAGTACAATGGGAAAAGCATCTCCAGTCTTCTGTTCTAAATTCATTTTGATCTCTTCTTGCTCAAAAACTGTGGAATCAACACCACCACTATGCTCTGTGGGAAAAAAGAAAAACCACCTGCTCCTTTGGCTCTGCTGGGCCCCTGTGTGGTAGTGCATAGAATCTAGCTTTTTTTCCTCCGTTCTCTGTATATTGGGCTCAGAGATTACACTGTGTCTCTATGTGAATATGGACAGTTAGCATTTACCAACATGTATCTATCTACTCTCTTGTTTAATAAAAAGAAAAGTAAAAAACAAAACAGCGTAGATGTCATCTTTCTTTACCACTGCATAGAACTCCATCGTGTAAATGTACCACATTTTCATTATCTACTCATCACCCGAGGGACACCTGGGTTGCTTCCAGCTCTTTGCTATTGTGAAAAGAGCAGCAATAAACATGGCTGTGCACATATCTCTGCAATAGGATGCATCCTTTTGGTATATACCCAGTAGTGGTATGACTGGGTCAAATGGTAGGTCCATATTTTAGACTTTTAAGAGTTCTCCACACTGCTTTCCATAGGGGTTGCACAAGACTGCATTCCCACCAGTGGTGAATGAGTGTTCCCTTTTCTAGATGGGGGAACTTAAAATAATGATTGCTATACAAAAATTTAAAAATCCAATGGGAAAGGTGGACAATGAACAGGATTGGACAGCATCTCTAAGAAAAATGGAAGTCATAAGAAATGGTTCAAGGAGGGGCTGGAGAGATAGCCTAGTGGTTAAGAGCACTGACTGCTCTTGCAGAGGACCTGGGTTCGATCCCCAGCACCCACATGGCGGCTGAGAACCGTCTGTAACTCCAATTCCAGGAGAACTCCAGTTCCAGGGGAATCCGAGACCCTCTTCTGACCTCCACGGCATTGCATGACACAGGTGCACAAACCTGCATGCAGACAGTACATTCATACACGAACAAAAAATTTAAAAAAAAAATGGTTCAAGGGAAATGCTGTTTCAAAAACTCCCCAATATCAAGATGAAGAATTCCTTCGATAGGCTATTATTAACAAAGAAAGAATCAGTGAGAGAACTATCATTTGGATAGTTCTCTTATCAAAAAAAAATTAACAAACTCCCTCACCACACGCCAGAGCACCCAAGATGAAAGTGGAGAAAAGAGCAAGGAAAGGCAGAGATAATGGGGCAGGAAAAACAGTGTTCTAAAACTTTCTAAAATTAGACTGAGCAGGATCAAACATATACATAACTAAACATATCTAAATATAAGGATAAAAAACTTAAGGCAGCCAAATTAAAAAGAAGCACAAATAATTACAGTTCATATGGATTAGAGATAATCTGCTTACGATCAACCACATACTGTATACTTGATGAGCAGTTTGCAAATGCACCATGTATAATTAATAGTTTTATGGGAATAGTTATTCTCTTTTCAAGGACTGTCATCTCTGAAGCCCCCAAGCTTTCAAATATAAAGGTGCCCCTGACCAGATGTCAGCTCTGGGAGATCACAGTCAGTTTCAGCAGTTTCTATAAGCTGATCACATTCTGAAAGTGGTCTATAAACCTGTCCTCCACTTCATCCAGGAAGTTTAGGATCATGAACTACTAACAAAGTGTAGAAGGCAAAGAAAAGGATTATTTCTCCCCAGAGGTACATGTCAGCCTTATTAAACAGTACTAGAGTGAAGATAAAGGATAAATGTTTCATAGGAAATTTTTTTAATTTTATTTATTATTTTTTATGTACTGTCTGCATGCAGGTTGGTGCACTAGTATCGTGCAATGCTGTGGAGGTCAGAAGAGGGTGTCAGATTCCCCTGGAACTGGAGCCAAAGACGGTTCTTAGCCGCCATGTGGGTGCTGGGGATCGAACCCGGGTCCTCTGCAAGAGCGTCGGTGCTCTTAACCGCTAGGCTATCTCTCCAGCTCTTTTTAAAGGAACAGTTTAGACTTTTCCAGTTGGGCTGACAAGAAAGGGAGAAAAGGAGGGGAGGGAAAGAAAGAAGAAATAACAGGTTGAAGGAAAATGGAAATTATATAACTCAGATATAAGTAATAGAATTTTATTAATTAAAATAACAAAATCAGTCACAGAAAGAATTCTGATAGCTACAAAAGTTTTCTTCACACAAAGGTACAACATTCAATAGTTTATAAACTTTCTAGCTTAGTGATTATCCATGGAAATACTGTGGGGCCATAGATGTGAGCTAGAATGCATGACTCAGTTTCTCTCCATATTAAATAGGCATCAAAGTAATACCCACCCCACCTGTGTGACCAGATAGAAGCTATTTCATAGAGCTGTTCTGATGATAAAATTAGTTCAGCCTTGAGAAGAGCTCTAAATGCTGCCAGGAATCTTGCATAGCCTTCATTATTAGATCCTATGAAATCAATATAAATCAAGACCAGGCTGAGGTGACTTCTTCCTAAGAGAAAAGCAAAAGAAAATACCACTCAACTATGCAACTCTAATAGTCTGGTTACTCAGGATTTGCTGAAAGCTTATCTCAGAAGAAACAGAATGAAGACGACTTCCCCTGGCTCCTGTTGAACAGGCAGCTACTGAAGCAACCATAGAGTTTCTGAGCACAGCCAATGGGTGTGATGCCAGGATGCACAGGAAGTGTCAAGGGTGGCCAGTGGCCTTCTCCATAAAGAGCCTCCAAAGGCAGCATTCACTTGTCTCTCTCCAGGGACAAATAATAACTCATCAGAGCTTTGTGTTAATCTCATCAATTTAATTAAAACTATAATTTAATTAATGTTTAAATATCTAGTTATAAAAAGTACAAATAAGATAGGAAAATTCAATGACTTCACTCAAAAATTCTAAAATTCAAATGACTTCACTCAAAGCACTTTGTGATGAGAATTACTTAGATGATCCCTTCTATTTCATACTACACGCCATTTCCAGTGTAAATTAACTGACAGCTTTCAAAACAGCTCTAGGGAAAGGAAGGAAAGTCCCAGTTTCTGAGAAATAAACTTTCAGGGTCAGGTTAAAGCTTCCATATCTTTTGATGTGATGGGCTACACTTGCTTTTAAGGCAATAAAGTCTTTAATTACAAAATCACAGGGCTATAATAAAATGTAATACTACTTTTAGGACAATAATATTTTGGTGACAAATTTTTACCACTAGTGAAATATTTATTGAAAATTTATAAAACCATAATTTAATTCTGTATCTAATGTAAACTGCAAAAAGTGCACTAGTTTTTATCTAGTAATGAAAAGCTTAATAGTAAAGGCACTGAGCTCCTATAAATTATACTTTACACTCCAGGGAAAATCTCCATGCTAAGGCATTTTAATTTACGATCTATAATGTGGCTCAATTTGATGTGAAAACTAACAGTGTTTCTAATCTGTGTGGAAGCTAATTTCCTTTTCAGCACATTATGGAGCCTGATGACTTCCATACCACAGAACTATTGGAAGATGTGGTAATATAATTAACTATTAAAAACTTTCTAGCCAGGCATGGTGGAGCACGCCTTTAATCCTAGCACTCAGGAGGCAAAGGCAGGCAGATCTTTGTGAGTTCAAGGCCAGCCTGGTCTACAGAGTGAGTTGCAGGACAGCTGGGACTACAGGGAGACCCTGTCTCGAAAAGACCAAAAATAAATAAATAAATAAATAAATAAATAAATAAATAAATAAATACTTTCTAGTAAACTGCATTCAAATATAAAATGGATACAAGTTAATTACACAAAGTGGCTGCTTAGTCTTACCCTGCTGGTCAAATTTAAAAGCACTGTCTCCAGTGCTGGCTTCTTCCCTAATTGTGCTGGCTCTCCTTTAGTTCAGGATAGCCTAGGAGGAAGAATTTATTTTCATCCTTTAACCCTGAATCTTGATCACTCAGGGGTGGAGGGTTAGAGAAGAGCAAAGCAGGAATAGTTAGGACTAGGAAAAAAGCAAATGCTATGGGCCAGATCTAACACAAGCAAAGAACAGTAACTCTTAAAAATAGAAATTAGTGAGCCTGTCTGGAATCCACCACCATGCACCATCTCTCCTGAGGCCCCCAAGAACCGGAACTTCCCCCAGGAGGTTCGCAGACCATTGCAGAACTTTGCCAAGGGTGTGTCTGCTAACCCTACGAAGGAGCAGCGGGATAAACTGGCTTTGGAGACTGGCTTGACCCCCGAGCAGGTGTACAACTGGTTTGCCAATTACCGGCATCGGCGGAGGATCCTTCTCCAGCATGTGGAATTAGCCCAGCAGGCTGTGGCTAGAGACTCCTGTGCAAAGAGGAGCTGCCCCGACCCTCTGCAGCCCTCAGGAAACCATCCCGGGTTTGTGAATATGTCTCAGTGGTCAGCACAATGTGAAGGAGGTGGGCCTCCGTGCTCCTTACAGACTACCCAAGGGTCTTGGAGGCCCCTGGCCCTGGCAGTGAGCTTTCCTGGAGCCAGCACAACCCCCCAGTCACTGGTGGCCAGGTCCCTGCAGGGAGGTGAGATATACCAGGACAGACCCGGTCACCATGTTGCTGTCTGCCCCGGCTCTGGCCGCCGGCCTCTGGCTGCTGGTAGCAGCATGTGCGATTCCTCCCTGTCTGCCGAGTCCTGGCTGATGCCTCTCTCACTATCATCCTCCAAGGACATTTGCCTCAACACTGGGCAGCCGGGCTGTGGACCCAGACTTGTCTCTGGATTGCATCCTGCAGATACCTCTGTGCGAGTGACCATTGCTGCCGTTGGTGACTCCAACCCTGCAGGTAGGTCTGCCTTGTCCAGACTGTGAGTTTATTACTGCAGTTCCTCCTACAGGTCCTGTGTGGAGGTGGAAGTGTAGGTGGGGCCAGGGTTTTCTGCTTGAGTGTGTAGTGTTTGATGAAACATGGAGCAACTTCAGTCAGAACAGGCTCCTCCACAAATACCCCAGATTATTGCTCATTTACTGTATGTCAGAAAAAAAATGCACACGAATGAAAAAGATGACAGGAAAGAGCGAAAATGGGTGGCAGTGGCCACACCCATGTGTCTCCTTCCCCCTGCCGTCCTACCTTACTGTGAGCACCTGGGCAGCAGTGCAGGGCCAGCCTCTGTCTCTTCCACAGTCAGCCAAGGGTAGAAATGTCATTAGTTTTCTTTCTAGTCGTCACTGTAGTTATAAGTGCTTTTAAATGTCAGAGTTGTCCATCTAATATGACAGAATTACGGTCCTTTCTGCCTTGTCAAGCACCGTGGGTTCACCTGGATTTCTTAAATTCTGTAAGTGTATCTTAATTTCTTCATCTTTCCTGCACTTTCTAATTGCCTCTTTTTTACTGCGTCACCTGATTTAATCATATTCACAGTGCTTTCCAGAGCATCAAGCATCCTATCTGAACAGCACTTCTTCAAGCTCTCTTGTCCTCCTTAACTTATTCCCAGGCCTGTGTGGAGCCATCATCCCGGAAGCCCTCTTTGTTGCCCCCGAGTCGACCCCAGTGTTCCTCATACCACAGTCTTTGCTCTTTCCTGACTCCCTTGTTTTGTTAGAAAACATGTTTGATTCACTTTGCAAGACAAGGACCCTTCCTGAGTCCTTGATGTTCCAAGATGTCTTTAATCTGTCGGCACATTTGGCAGGGACAGAATTCTGAGTTGAGAATACTTTATCCTTCAAAAAATTGAAGAACCTCATTATTGTTAATTATTTTCAGCAGCAGGGCTGTTAGGTCAGGGTCTGTACCTGTGCAGATAACCTGCTTTCCCTTCTTGGAGTTGTTGGGTTCTTTTTCATCTTCCTGTTAGGAAACTTCGAACCATGATCTCAGATGTGGGTCTCTGTAGCTCATCTTCCTTTTGAGCCTTTCATTTTCAAGAACGAGGTCTCCTTTAGGCTCCATAGTGTGTGCGTGTGTGCGTTTGTGTGTGTGTGTGNAAAAAAAAAATAAAAATTAGCGGGGCGTTGGTGGCTGCACGCATTTAATCCAGGCCTTGGGAGGCAGAGCAGCAGCGATTCCGTGAGTTAAACCAGGCCTAGTCTACAGGAGTGAGTTTCCAGGACCGCTGCAACTAAAAAGGGAGACCTTGGTCTCAAAAATAAAAAATTAAACAAAAAAAAAAAAAACCAGAAATTTGTGCAGGCAGGAGGCGTCTATGAACGTCCCTCTTAGGACTGCCTTTAAGTGTCCCATAGTGTTGCTGTTGTCTATGTCATTCGTTAGCTTAGTTCCAGGAATGTTTTTATTTCCTTTTTTTTCTTTTTTTTTTTTTTTCTTTTTGGTCTTTTCAAAGACAGGGTTCTCCCTGTAGCCCCAGCTGTCCTGGACATTCACTTCGTATGACCAGGGTGGCCTTGAACTCTCACAAAGGTCCACTGCCTACTGCCCTCCCAAGTGCTAGGATTAAAGGCTGTTTATTGCTTTATCTCTCATTGAACCATTCATTATTTGGAGTGCTGTTTTGTTGTTGTTTGGTCTCCATGTGTTCTTGTAGCAGGTCAGGGCTTATCTGGTGTTGATACTGGAGCTTTATGTGCTATGGTCTGACAGAAAGTATGAGAAATTATTTCGCAATTTTTTGTATTCTGTTGAGGTTTTTCCTGGTCCTAAGTATGTGGTCAATTTTGGAGAAATGTCCGTGGGGTCCCTGTAGAAGAAGTGTATATTCTGGTATTTGGGCGGAATATCGTAGATTCTGTGAGTCCATTTGGTGTATTGTATTGTTCAGCTCAGACGTCTTCTGTTTAATCCTTTGACTCAGTTGACCTATCCAAAAGGGCTACAGTGGGGTATTGAAGTCTACTACTATAGAGTACGTGGGGTGGGATAATCTGTGCCTTTGAAGTCCTTGGAGGAAAGGATGTCTTTAAAAGTTTGGTTGCACCCAGACTTTGGATGTGTGTGTGGTGTTGTGTGTGTGTGTGTGGTGTGTGTTACTACCACACACAACCACACACACACAGAACCACACACCAATAGTATATATATATATATATATATCTATATATATATATATCTTTTATTTTGAAGTCTATTGTCTGATTATTAAATAGCAACTCCTTGCTTGTTTTTGTACCACTGATTTTTTTGTAGTTGATTTCTTTGTTTTCTATTTCAGTTATTTCTGCTCTTGATGTTTGTGTTTATTTCTTCCTGTCTGTTGTAGTTAAGGTTCATTTGTTGTCTCTCAAGTGCTTTTTTTAGCTACAGTGTTAGATCATTTATTTGTGCTCTTTCTGTTTTTTGTTTTGTTTTGTTTTTTTTTGGGGGGGGGTTGGGGGTTTTTTTGGTCTTTTTGAGACAGGGTCTCCCTGTAGCTCTGACTATCCTGGAACTCACTCTGTAGATCAGGCTGGCCTTGAACTCACAGAGATCCGCCTGCCTCTGCCTCCCAAGTGCTAGGATTAAAGGCATGCACCACCAGGCCCCGGCTGTGCTATTTCTGTTTTTTTTTTTTTTTTTTTAATGTAGGCACCCAAGGGCTATAAACTTCCCTCTTAGCCTCTTTCAGGGCTCTAATTGTTTCATGTGGGTTAGTCTTATCTCAAGGAGAAGGTAAACCTTTTAACAGGCTTTGTCTTACCTTCTAGAAGGTCCTGGCTATACTAATGTTGGTAGTAAGGACAATAGTTGTTTCCAATGAATTGGTACTTTCAATAAAGCCTATAACTGCCTTGAAATGATCAGAAATCCCAAATAAAATTAAACTATTTAATCAAAATTATTATTTGTGTATTTGCTTTTCCAAAAAGCATAAATCATTTTATTGTTTCTTCAAATTAAAGATGACAGGTTATATAACCTTCATATAGAACATCTGAAAAAGGACTTTACAATACTCTAAGTACAAGAGTGCCCTTAGCATGAAGACGCGGCTGAAAAGACAAAATACCAATAATTTAATTTTTCTTTCTTTAGTCGGGGGGGGGGGGGAGACAGAGACAGAGACAGAGACAGAGACAGAGACAGAGACAGAGAGAGGTGTATGGAGGTCAGAGGACGGCTGCCACTTCTCTCCTTCCACCATGTGGATTTCTGGGATCAACTCAGGTTGTCAGACTTGGTGGCAAGTACCCTTACCGCTGAACCATAAATTCTATCTAAAATACTTATCAAAAACTTAAATAATCACGCTACTATAGCAATATTAGTCACTGTTCAAACAATCAGTCACTGTTTAGCAAGTAGCAAAAATATTCATTTGCTACAAACAGGCCCAATTAAACAATGTCTACTCTTTGGTAAGTTGGATCTCCATCCTCTTTTTCAGCTCTTCCCTCAAATTACTCTAAAACCAAACTCATCTTGTTTCCTGTTTCTGCCCACTGCCTAAATATTCTGGCTTAGGAATTTGTTATCATCACGGTTCAGATTTATTAATTACCTAGTCACTATGCTCTCAGCACTCCTATTAGGTATCAGCATGAGCTCTATTCACAGACAGGTAAGGTAACTTGCCCACAGACAGACAGTATAAGTGGTAAGGCTGGGCTAGGAGAGCAAGGCTAACCAGGAAAGTAGAGTCCAAGTAACATGTGGGTATTAGGTTTGCCCTCAAGAAGACCCAAGTCCCTTACACCTTGAGCAGCAACACCTACGACATGCAAATACTGTCTACTACTATCATTATAAATGGTAATATAGCAATTGCTATTGCTGCAAGTACTGAATACTCTCCACGTGTTAACATGGAACCGAATGTTTTGTTTCTTTCTAGACGTCAGAACTCAGAGACAGATGTGTTCAACCTTAATGTTACAGGTAAGAGGACTGAGGGTTTGAGAAGCAGGGAAATTAATCCAGATCCATGCAGCAGCACAGCCCTTCATCACTCTCTATAGACCATTGCTCATATGCCACCTCAGGCTGCCCAGACACCCAGAATCTGGCAGGCAGAGCTCACTACAACATTGCTTGTCAAGCATCTACTGCTACATCCTGACTCTAGGTCCTGCTGACAAACTTTCTAGACTTCTTATCAGTAGTTTGTACTCCTGAACTTTCCACTTCTCCCTAAATACAAACTACGTCCTGCAATAGATGGTTAATGTTCTACAGCAACTTCTAGGCCAACTTCCTTGCCTGTTATTATTCTTTGTTTTATCTTCCATGTTCCATTTTGCTCCAGCCCCAGGCTGACACCCAGGCCTTCTATGAAATCTGCAACAGAGAATGAACTAATCTTTCTCTTTTAAATTCTTTTCTGTTTAAAGTGAGTTTCACACAGGAAGAATTTATAAAATCTTTGAACTTTCCTTCCCCAACTATTTCACATTTTTAAAAATGTATTTACAGCTGGATGTAGTGGCACACACCTTTAATCCCAGCCGAGGTAGGCAGATCTTTGTGAGTTCGAGGCCAGGCTGGTCTACATAGTGAGTTCCAGGACAGCTTGGGGCTATAGGAAGATCCTGTCTCAAAAAAAGACCAAAAATAAATAAATAAAAATGTATTTACTTATTGAGTCTTCCAGGAGCCTATAGCAAGAGTCATCCAATATATTATATAAAGGGTAAAATTATGCTTGTTGATTAAAATAACAGTCTAATTTTAGTAATATGACCTTTTCAATGTCAATAACTAAAATGCTAAAAACAAAGGCTCAGCAGTTAAGAGCACTGGCTGCTCTCCCAGAAGACCTGGGTTTCATTCCCAGCACCCTACATGGCAACTAACAACCATCCATAACTCTAGTTCCAGGGGAATCTGATGTATTCTGACTCCCTGGGCACTGCACAACATGGGTGCACATAACAGACATCCAGACAATACAGATAAAATACACATAAAATAATAATATTTTTTTGGTCTTTTTGAGACAGGGTCTCCCTGTGGCCCCAGCTGTCCTGGAACTCGCTCTGTAGACCAAGCTGGCCTTGAACTCACAAAGATCCGCCTGCCTCTGTCTCCCAAGTGCTAGGATTAAAGGCTTGTGCCACCATGCCCAGCAAAATAATAATTTTTAAATGCTAAAAACAAAGTGGATTAAATATAATGCTTCAAATGTTACATTTAATGTATTATGTGGAGACTATGTTTATAAGAACTAATTGAAGTAACTATATAACAAAATTTACAATCTTTTTTTTTTTTTGGTCTTTTTGAGACAGGGTCTCCCTGTAGCTCTGGCTGTCCTGGAATTCGCTATGTAGACCAGGCTCATCCTTGAACTCACAAAGATCCACCTGCCTCTGCCTCCCAAGTGCTAGGATTAAAGGTGTGCGCCACCATGCTCGGTAAAATTTACAATCTTAACTAATTTGTAAGTATATAGTTTAGAAGTATTAAAATATTCTTATGGTGCTGTTTGTATGTTGTATTTTCTCTATCGTTTAACTTTTAATGTATTTGTCTCTTTGAATCTAAATTGTAAATAGTATGGAACTAGAACATTTTTGTTTAGATCCAGCTTGATTTTCTATGCCTTTTTTAGACTATTCTATCCCTTCATTTTTCAAATTCATTTTGGTGCAGTGGAATTCGTGTCTGTCATTTTACCTTTTCTATATGCCTTCCTGTCATTTTGTTAATTACCTAAGCAAGTGAGAGTTAGGATAGGTAAGAAAGCCTAGAGATGAACGATGTGAGGGAGGAAACTGTGAGAGCAGAACACCCTGTGGAGAACGAATGGGGAAAGGAACTAGTAGCTAGAAAGGCGGCAAGGTCTCTGTTTAGATTAGAGATGGTGGAGCAGACTTCTATTCTGAAGGGATTTATCTAGTCAAGAAGGAGAAATTAACATTCAGGAGAGATGGAACACAATCCTGAAGGAGCAAAGTCCTTCAGGATACAACAAGGGATGGATTTAACATTAGTTTTCTTCAAAGAGTGACTTTCCTCAGGAAAAAATGGAAAGAAAGATAAGGCTAATCAAAGCAAGCACAAATCCAAAGGTGTGTGATAGTAAAGAGATCGTACTGTTTGAAGAAGCTAAAGGGCAGGAGCAAGGTAAAGCGAACTGGGAAGCCGGGTATGAGCTATGGGGAAATGCAGCAGAGTGAGGGCAGCCAACCCCACTAAGAGAGGAGGTAGCACCATCTTCAGGTGAGGCCTCCACAGCCCGGGAGTACGTGCTCCTGCACCAGAAAGAACAAATACCCATATGTACAAAACTGATCCCAGGCCACATTTCCTTAAGTATGTAAATACAACTCACTGCCTGCTTTAAAAGGTCAACAAATGGAGCCGGGTGTGGTGGCACACGCCTTTAATCCTAGCACTTGGGAGGCAGAGGCAGGTGGATCTTTGTGAGTTCAAGGCCAGCCTGGTCTACAGAGAGAGTTCCAGGACAGCTGGGGCTACAGGGAGACCCTGACTAGAAAAGACCAAAAAAAAAATTAAAAAATATATAGAAATATAATATATAAATATATATAGAAAATATTATACATATATATTGAGAGAGAGAGAGAGATATTTTGGAGCAATACAAATTAGAGGAACAACAACAACAACTGGGTCAAAGAACTGACTGAAACAGTAAACTTCTGTCCAAAACAATAAACCTCTGCATAGAAAAACTTGAAAAAGACTGAGAAAAAGATGCAAGACATGTATAGCAGAATGCACAAATTGGGGTGGGGTAAGGGGCATGGAAAGGGGACTGAGTAAACTGGACTGAGAAATGTATGAAATGCCCAAAACTTCAATAAAAATATTTAAAAAAAGAATCACCAGTCCACCAGTCCATTTGTATAGGTATTTGTTTTGTTTCTACTCAGCAATCTCATAAAATTAAGCTAAAGGATATATGATGTTTAAATGCTATAGTTTGTCAGCCTGTCTGAATAAATGGATGAACACAAAGATTACTACTTGAAGCATCACTATCCAAAACACCAGAGCAATGAGTTCACTTTTAAAATAGTTACAGTTATAATTATCTTTAAATATTTCAATTGCTATAATTCAAAATGTTCTAAATATTTTTTAAAATCACCATAAATTCTAAACCCGCTGTTTTCCTCCTTAGCAGTGACATAAGCAGGACAAGGTATCTGCTTACATGGCACAGGCATCCCTTCAACTGTCCTTTTTTTCAACTTGCTTAGAGCATCGATGCACACTAGCTTTATATCACAGCCACTGCAAGTCCCTTTATTTTTTATTAAAAGCCACACTTGGTTAAGAAATAAAAATGTCAATTCCACGTGGCAGAAACTCAGAAGACACAAGAGATTAATATAGAGCACTTGCAAATCAGAACAATGCCAATTTGGATTGCAAAAGGTCCAGTCCTGCCATTTTCCTGAATCATAGAATACCTTTTTAAAACCACAAGTCTCTTCCAAATTAATTAACTCATCAAACCAAAATGAAAAGCAGTTTTAAAAAACAGCAAAATCTCATCATTAATGCATTTTAAATGGCATGTGCTGCCAATGACTAAAGCAATTTAACTGCTTCAATGAATCCGTGTCACCATTTCCAGCACCATTGCTGTAAGTCTCAGCTTCTGAGAGAAAACTATTAGTAATAAATACACAATTGATTCATACAGCTGGTACAAATTCATTCTAAAAACAACATTCTGAACATGGTCCATGTTTTAAATAACACAACTAAGAACATGCTAGTATATAAATAGAATGCACCATTTTTGTACAGACTATAAAACCAAGAAGCTCAAGCAATCCTATAGACTACATCCTACAAACCTGAGCTTTGAAAGCTGGAACTAGAAGGGTTTTATATTAATATAATCCAGAAGTTTGTGTGAGAATGAAATACAGGCATTTGTAAAGTATGCTTAGGTTTTGCATACAGATATTATAATGTAAGCTTAAATGTTATCCTTAGTTATCAGTACTTTATTTCATTTTCATTTAAACTTTTCAAAAATACCCATTAGTATGTAGGATGCCATTCTTATTCCCAAATCAGCCTACCATGACCAACTCCCAGTTCTTTTTTTTTTTTTTTCCCATTGCCAGGGGGGTAACCACCTCCCACTTCTAAGCAGTACTGTGATCCCTAAGGTTGAAAGCTGACCTTTCTGCCAGTTGCACACCTCCACAGTGCCTTGCTAAAGCCCGGGTTTCCTAAGAGAAGCACATAGGGAATGAAATAGTATTCAGAAGAAAGCTCTCAGAGGAGTGGGGAGCACATAAGGGATCTTTAGGGATGGTGAATTATATTCTTCGAGGTAGAGTGACAACTAAAGGGGGCACTTATGAGTGAAAAGGATATTAAGTATGCTACAACAGGGAAAACAGAAACATATGGTCACTCTACCATGCCAGGCATTGGGCATTCAGATACAATCAAGTTTATGTTCAGTTGTGCATTCTCTGACTGGTAAGTAGGCAGTACTGGTCTGGCTTGACACTTCCTCTTGCAGGCCTTATCCTGTCCAGTCTGGAAGGTTGTACTTTCCAGGCCAGGAATCCATTTATATCTGCTCACAAGGTCTGAGTCAGACTCAATGCCTAGAACTGAGCAGAAAGGAGTATGTGGACCACTGTAAGCTGGTCACTTAGGATAGTTTCTTGTCTGTTTCCTGGGGATGCTGGAGTTCCTCCTGCCCCTTTGTGGGTATGGATTCTTATGCGAAGCCTAGCCCACCTGGCTAGAATGGAGACTGGACCTGGCTGGAGTTCCTCTTTGGCATAGAACTTGTGGTGAACACAAAGTGGGATCACCTGCTTGGCTGTAGGGAATCCTGCTCTCATATGACTCCTGTGAGGCACTGTGCTGCCAGCACAGGACTGAATACATACTCACCTTTGACATTTAAATACAGATTCCTCATTCTCAGCTACAGCATCAGCTTCCTTTCTTGAATATTTCAGGAAATTTTGCCTGTATGGCCACAGATAGGGAAAGAGCACAGAGAGGTGCTATGGTCTTCTGATCTAATAATTAAAGTGTGAGCACTGGGAAGGACAGGCAGTGGTGAAAGCCTGTCACAAAGGGGGCAGTTGTTAGAAAAGGTCTATTGGAGACTTATGTGTGTGAGCTTTTGGATATAAAACAAGGAAGTGAGTTGCCCTACAGGCTGAAGAAACTAGTGCTGGATTGATCCAACTGACTTTTTTTTTTTTTTAATTAATTTTTGTATGTGTATGAATGTACTGTCTGCATGCAGGTCTGTGCACCCATGTCGTGCAATGCCACGGAGGTCAGAAGAGGTTCTTGGATTCCCCCTGGAACTGGAGTTCTCCTGGAATTGGAGTCACAGACGGTTCTCAGCCGCCATGTAGGTGCTGGGGATTGAACCCGGGTCCTCTGCAAGAGCGTCGGTGCTCTTAACCACTAGGCTATCTCTCCAGCCCCCCAACTGACTTCTAACAGACCACTAACTGGTTTTCCTGGTGATCATATTGAGTTCATTACCACCCCATTTCCCTGCCCTGCTCATAAGCAGGGCTTATACTATAGCCCCCATTTAGGTATAAATACAAATGTATTTCATTACTGCTATTTTACCTCTGATGACAAAGGACCCTCCTACATCCTGCAATCATCCCCAAATTAAAACTTCCAAGTTCAGAAGTCCTTTGCAATGCTTCTCAGTTGAGTCTATGGTCCATGGCATTAAATAAATGCATCAAAAATTAGATTAGCAATAAGTTTTTCTTTTAATCTAATTTTAGCATCTTCTTTCCTCTCTCAACCTAAATATGATGTAAAAGTCACTCAGGTTTACTGGAAGCTATACAGAAGTACAACAGAAATTACATTTTGTCTCTGGAAAGAGCTGGAGTTTTAGCTGAATCATATTTTATTCCAATTATAAATTTGTTTTTTTAAATAATTTAGTTGTGCTTCTAAAAGCATTATTATAGAGTAGTTTTTAATATAATAAGATTATAAGTTTAGTTCAAGGGCTTTTAAGAATAAACTTAGCTGAGGAGTATAAGAACACCAGCCCCCACAAGGCCTGCACCAGATCTTGTACCCCATTATTGCCTGAGAAAATTAGAAGGTTCTTTGATTTAGAAAATGTAATGGATTTTTTGTGAACTAATTTTTCTTTATATATTAAGAAAGGAGGAAATTCTAAAAAAAAATGAACTATTCAAAGTAAAATCCATGATCAGGAAAAATCCATAATTGCTCACAGTACTTGGTTGAAAATCGCAGCAGGATATGGCTCGCATGTAGGCTCTCCAAGCCACATGGTAACTTCAGTAGGCCTAACTTCAACTGTCACTAAGAGGAGGTTGCCTAAGCTTCCCAAGCCCCTTGTATCTTTCACAAATACTATCTCCTGGAGTCCTTAGCTTTGGGAAGGGAAGGCCTATCACCCATACTTCAGAGGTTAAGTAGTTGGCCCAGACGGATGTATTTCTCCCTGCTCCCTGCTCAGCTCTGTGTGACCAGCCCTCCTGCAATCTTCCTCAGATCCCTGTCTGTTGAATGCCAGCTGGGGAATGCCCATCAGGCTCTGGCAGCAGATGCTGGAAGGACAGGAAAGAAGGGCAAATAAAGATGGATTTCCCTTTCCTCTACCTGCAGTGAAAGGGAGACGGTAACCAGCAGAGATTGCATTCCCTTTGGTCCCTATGGCCCTAGAGCTCTGGTCCTTGTGGCCTTATCATGAGACAGACAATTTTCTGTTACAGAAAACCTCTGGTAGCTTCAACATCTGATCTCTTAGTTCTACCACTGTACACTTCCCTTGAGGGAAGTCTATGTTTTGAATACTATTTTTCTTGTTGGACCCCTGGAATGACTCAGTGCTCAAAGCTGTAGCTGCTATGTGCAAAATCAGGTCCTAAAGGTGGCTTCCTGGTCCTTCCAACAGCATCCTGCCCATGCTGCCAGCCTGACTTCTGTTCTACCCAATCCTCCTTTACCGGCTATGTGGTCTTGGGAGAACCTTCCCCAAATTCAACCAATTATTTCACAAAATGGAGAAAGTAACTACCTGCCTTTACTTTATGACATTTAGTAAAGCAAGAAGGAGATAATAAATATGAAAGAACAGGAAAGTAACTTTACTAAGATATTTACCAGTTTTCAAGTCTCACCTATAAGAAGTAACTATGCAGTGAAGAAGTTTACTCAGAATTAGCCATCAAGCTAATCTCATGTGTATCACTGGTAAAACAACTGGTAAAACTCATTTTGTTAAGAACAGCGTGCTTTTAGCAAGAGGGAAGTTGGGTGGACAATGATTTCCAAAGTCCCTTGATAAATTTCTGACACCCGCCCCCTCCACTGCAGAAACTGTCCTGACAGAATCAGACATCCTTTACAAGCACCTTGGTGAAAACCCAGTCTGCCTTCTGTTCTACCACCACCAGTGTAACTAGACCTGAACATAGACTACAGTAACACAACTGCCTAGGACTGACATCCAGTACCAAACAAGAGAATGTAGAAATTTTCACTAGAGATCTTGCTACCCTGAATATAAGCCAAATATACTTAACATGGTTTTTATATTATTACTATCATCAAATCATCATCATTATCACATGTTCTGTAATGAATCTTGCCAGACTTGATCAGATTCATTGTTTCTGCCTACATCACTGCCAGCAGAATGAGTCTTAGATTCAAACATCAAGCAACCATTTTTACAGATGATCCTCTCTCCATCTCTTTCCTTACTTGCTATTTCTAGTCTGTCTGAGCACCTGAAACCTTAGTTCCAGCATCACTATTAATTTTATAATGCTATAAAATCTGCTATTTAACCATGTGTTTACATACTAATGGGCTAATTAAAAGGATAATAAATCTTACCCTTTGATTTCCTAACCTGTTATACTTCAGTTGATATTGTTTATCATGGTTTTAAACATGTACATATGTGGAAACCTTCAATCACCTTTGGTACATGGATACTTTTTATTACAGACAGCACCAGAAGGAAGCAGATATACCCTGTAGATCAACTGTACTCCAAAAGTATTCATATCTTTCAAAACTATGAAAAGGAAGTATAATATATACTTGAGTTTAAAATTAATAAAAAAAAAACAGGTGAAGTAATCATATCTTTTTTATTTTTTGGTCCTTTTGATACAAGGTATCTTTTTAGTCCCAGCTGGCCTAGAACTCAATATGTAGATCAGGCTGGCTTTGAACTCACGGATATCCACCTGCCTCTGCCTCCCAAGTGCTGGGATTAAAGGCGTGCACCCCACACGGGGCAATTCAACATTTCTTAATCAAATTTAAGCCCCCTTCCCTCACCTGTATTCCCCCTCCCCCATCCATACTCATGTATTCTGCCAAACATATTAAGTCCTGTCTTGCATCTTTTTCTCGGTCTTTTTTAACTTTTTGATGCAGGAGTTTACTGCTTTGGCCTGTTCTTTGAACAAGCCTTTTTTTCTTCCTTTTAATTTTATATTACACCCCTCCCAAAGGGCCTTGGATAGCCAAAGCAGCCCTGAACGAAGAATAATGCAGGGGGGATTACAATATCAGACTTCAAACTATATTACAGAGCTATAGTCATAAAAACGGCACATAGACACATAGATCAATGGAACAAAATTGAAGGCCCAAACTTGATTTAGTACATACAATTTCAGCCACCTGATATCTGATAATGGGACCAAGAAGACTCAATGGAGGAAAGGCAATATCTTCACCAAAGCCAATATCTTCAGCAAATGGTGCTGGCAAAACTGGATCTCTGCTCATAGAAGAATGAAACTAAACCACTACCTTTCACCTTGCACAAAAACCAACTCTAAATGGATCAAAGACCTTAATGTGAAACCTGAAACTCTGAAAATGTTAGAAGAAAACGTTAGCAATAACCTACAAGATATAGGTGTAGGAAAAGACTTTCTAAATCAGACAGCAGTTGCACAGGAAATAAGTAAAAAATCAATAAAGTGGGACCTTATTAAACTAAAAAGCTTCTGTAACACAAAAGAAACAAAGAAGTGAAGAGAAAACCCATAGAGTGGGAGGAAATCTTCACCAGTGATATATTTGGCAGAGGTTTTGACAGAGGTTTAACATCCAGAGTAAACTACTCAAAAAACAAAGGACCAAGAAAACAAATGACCCAATTAAAAGATGGACTAAATATCTAAGCAGAGACTTCTCAAGAGAAGTAAAGATGGTTGAAAAACATCTTTTAAAATGTTCAACATTGTTAGTAGTTAAAGAAATGCAAATTAGGGGCTGGAGAGATGGCCTAGCAGTTAAGGGCGCTAACCGCTCTTACAGAGGACCCGGGTTCGATCCCCAGCACCCACATGGCGGCCGAGAGCCGTCTGAAACTCCAATTCCAGGAGAACTCCAGTTCCAGGGGAATCCGAGACTCTCTTCTGACCTCCGCGGCATTGCACGACACGGGTGCACAAACCTGCATGCAGGCAGTACATTGATACACATACCGAAATAAATTAAAAAAAAAAAAAAATTAAAAAAAAAAAAAGAAATGCAAATTAAAACCACTTTAAAATTTCGATCAAAGAACTGACTGGAAACGGTTAACTTCTGCCCAAACAATAAATCTTTGCAGAAAAAAACTCTGAAAAGGCTGAGAAAAAGATACAAGACATGTACGGCAGAGTGCATGAACTGGGGTGGGGTGGGGGACATGGAAAAGGGAATGTGTCTAAATTGGACTGAGAAATGATGTATGAAATACATGAAACATCAATAAAATATTTTATAAAAAAAATTCATCTTACCCCAGTAAGACTGGCTATGATCAAGAAAACAAATGGTACCAAATGCTGGTGGGATTCCAAACTCGTGCAACTCCTATGGAAATCAGTGTGGAGAACTCTTAAAAGGCTAAAAAATGGACCTATCATTTGACACAGTCATACCACTCCTCAGTGTATAGCCAAAAGATTCATACTATAGAAGAGATACATGTACAACCATGTTTATTGCTGTTCTTTTCACAATAGCAAAGAGCTGGAAGCAACCCAAGTGTCCCTCAACTGATGAGTGGATAATGAAAATGTGGTACATTTACACAATGGAGTTCTATGTAGCAATAAAGAAAGATGACATCATGAACTCTGCAGGTAAACAGATGGAACTAGAAGCTGTTATACTAAGTGAATTAACACAGTCTTAGAAAAACAAATGATGTATGGTCTCCCTCATTTCTGGATCCTAGCACCAAATCCTTATATGTAAGTCAAAATGGGTAATTTGTTAGTAAAACTAATATCACATTGACTGATATTGCTATAGATAAACCTTGAAATTTGTGTCTCTATTTTCCCCATTCCTAAGATTTATGAGAAAGAATAAAGCTCTTTTTTGAAAGTACATTAAAACATACATCAACTTGCTATGTAATTTAGGAATGTAAAGTTGCATTTCTTTTAACCAGAAAATCTTTCAAAACAATGAAAAGGAAGTACAATATGTTCTTTTTTATTGAAGAGTTATGTCTTTCATACAACATTTTTAATGAAATTTATACCCATTCCTCCTTCCTTGCCCCACACCCCATCAGAGCTCATGCTCTGCCATACATGTCTTGTAAATTTTTCTCAGTCTTTTTAAAAAAATTTTCAATGCAGGAGTTTACTATTTGGGGCAGAAGTTTATTGTTTCAGTTGGTTCTTTGACCCAGTCTTTTTTGTTGTTCTTGTTCCTTCCAATTTTTATCACTTCAAAATATGCATATATACATACCACACATATACCAAAATTGTGACATCTGAAAATAAACTATAGATTAATTCTAAAACATGTTTAGGGGTTCAAATTTTGAAAGCAGAGTTGTATGCAGGTAAAGAAAAAATATTAATTTACATTCCTACATTACAAAGCAAGTTGATGAGTAACATCGGGTATTATATTTACTAATAAAAAAAGAATTATTCAGTTTGCCTTACAATAGAGATCTGGTGCTAGGATCCACAAATGAGGGACATCATACATCGTTTGTTTTTCTGAGACTGTGTTACTTTAGTTAGCATAATGGCTTCTAGTTCCATCCATTCACCTGCAAAGTTCATGATGTCCTCTTTCTTTACTGCTGCATAGAAAGAACTCCATTGTGTAGGTATACCACATTTTTTTATCTACTTGTCAGTTGAGGGACATTGGGTTGCTTCCAGCTCTTCACTATTGTCAAGAGAGCTTCAGTAAACATAGATGTGCACGTATGTCTGCGATAGGATGAGTCTTGTGGGTATATACCCAGGAGTGGTATGACTGGGTTAAATGGTAGGTTCATTTTGAGCCTTTTAAGAATTCTCCACACTGCTTTCCATAGGGGTTATATGAGTTTTCATTCCCACCAGCAGTGGATGAGTGTTCCCCTTTCCCCATAACCTCTCTAGCATTTGGTATCCTTTTGATCATAGCTAGTCTTACAGGAGTAAGATGAAATCTTAAAGTGCTTTTAATTTGCATTTCCTTAATTGTTAGTGATGTTGAACACTTTTTAAGATGTTTCTCAGCCATCTTTACTTCTTCATTTATAAAGTCTCTGTTCAGCTCTTTACTCCATCTTTTGAGTGAGTAATATACTCTTGACTAAAAATTTTTAATGAAAAATAAACAGGTGAAATAGATTTAGTAATTTATCTAGCCTGAAATATCCAAAACATCATTTCAACACGTAATCAACATAAAATGACTGAGATAATCTGCTTTCTTGGTTGATATTAAGCCTTTGCAATCCATCATGCCTTACATATACAGCATGTCTCAATTATCTCAAATTAGGACTAAGCCCCTTTCTCTGCTCAGTATTTACAGGGGAGCCAACAGCTGCTGGATCATGTAGTGCAGACCCAGATGACAGCCTTCTCAAGGGCAGGAATGGTCCTCCTTTCATTCCAAATCACCCCTTGATATTTCTAGGGTGGCACTTTTCCTAAAGTAAGCACTCAGCAGACATTCACTGACCTCAGAAGTGACTGGCTGGAAAGAAAGGCTATCATTTACCAATGTAAGTAAGTCCAATATATAGTTTTTGAAAGAAATAACATTTTTCTAAGTCTTACATCTTTAAAGTCACAAATGGTCATCACTATTAAAAAAAAATCTCACTCTTACCTCAAATCACTCCAAAAGCTACACTATCACGATAAAGCAAAGTCAACTGGAAAGAAAGAGAAATGGAAAGAGAGAAAGATAGATCAAAACCAGAAACAAGCTATGATCACAATAAAAAAATAAACTCAGATGATAATAAAACTACAAAGAATCATCAAAAATTACTCTTTTTTGTGGTTGTGCATGCTTTATCTTTTTATTTTTTTTTTACTTACTTAAATGACTTCATGTATGATACTACATAAGAAGCTATAAGGTATTCTAAGATACAGAATTTGAAAGGGAATTAAAAACTAACCTGTCAATCAAGCAATTTGTGAAAATGATAAATGTCTTTTTTCTTTCCTTGTAAATCAAAGCACATTTTGCTTGAAAGTTTAAAGGCCTAATAAATGCACATTACATTTTGCTTTCACCTCATTGAGACAAATCAGCTTGCTCAGTAAGGACAACCACTTAGACATAATTTATATTTCCAAAGGCCATAAAATTACAGTTTACAGAGCTACAATAAGACACAGCTAAAGGAGATATTGTAATTCCTTTCAATTTGTAGTAGAGAAGTCAGAAATAACAATGGAGGCTGCTATCTGCTGGAAGGCCACCCTAGACAGCAGCTATTCATTAGGGACAGCTTCTTTATAAAACTCAAGGGTCATTCCATTCCCTCCAGGAAAAGGAAAAGGGTATCCTCAAGGAAAGCCGCATGGAATCCCAGAATACCTGGTGTATCCTTACCAATACTGTGACATGAATTTCTAAGGAAAGGTCAGCTAGAAGGTGCTTACTTGGAAGGAAGCCATACCTGGAGGACAGAAAACTTTCTCCTCCATTGCCACAGGATTGGCTTTTATTAGTTCTCAATATACCTTGACCACATGAATTCAAAGAAAAAGGTATTTTTTTCCTTCACATATACCTGGCTCTCCTGCTGAAGTCCCTACCTACTGAAAAAGAAAGAACTGAAGTTTAAGAAATTCCATCACAGTGCAAGAAGAGATATTCCAGGGCTGTAGTAATCACCTTACTTCCTACAGTGAAAGAAATCCTCATTTAACTAAAACTATTCTTCAACCTAGTAGAATATTCATCAGATCCTATGACAAATACAGTCCTATGACTACTAACAAAATACCAATGTTTAGCAAGTTATTTTATACTCTTATCATCAAAATCCTCATAAAACACATAGCTAATAATCCTTTTCTGAGCAAGAACAGATATACTATAGTACTATTAAAATAGTACATTAATTTTATTTTAACATAATTATTTGTATTATCTTTTTTCATAAATACAAAGATTTTTAAAATCCTCATAATGGTAACTTTTGAACATTTAAATTTTATCAAAAAACTAATGAAGTATCTATGTATCAAATTTATTACTTTCCAGAAGGTGTTTTTAGTTTATAATCAATTTGCTTTTCTCTAAATGCAGCAAGTGTCTCTTTAGTTTAAATTTAAAACCACTGACATATTTTGTTTTATTTTTTTACATATTGTCCACTTCTAAACACATCTTTAAGTTGATACAGAGTTACTTGATTGGAGCCTGAGTTATCAAGTATCACATTTTTTCAGTAATTCAATAATGTTGTAAGGATGACAAAGATGACAAATTTCATATTGCTGACAATCTGCCGCCTGCTAACATAATTAGTTTTTTACCATAACTTGTGATTTTCACTCACTTAGTAAACACTTATTTATTCCTTTTGCATTATTTCCATCCATTCCAGTCTCCCATCAATTCCTCCCATTTCCTTCAATGCCCTCTCAATTTCTTTTCCTCTTGAGTATTGTTACATATACTGCCACAATGACTTACCCACAATGATAGACTGTACCCTCAAACTTTGGGCCAAAATAAACCCTTTCTCCTGTACATTTTGCCCGGGTGCTTTAACACAGCAACAAGTAATTAATATTATGAATCTGAGGACAGCCTGAGTTATACTGTCAGATCTGATCTCAATCTGTCATTCATGTCCCATAAATGTCAGGTGCTTTCTTCAGCCATTTTTCTTAAAAATAGAGAGCTTTCCATATTAAATGGTCATTCTATTTATAAAAGAGATACAAAGTGAAATTTTTTATTTATCTTTACTTTATATGTTTGACTGTTTTGCCTGAATATGTCACCATGTATGTGCAATACCCACAAATGCAAGAAGAGGGCATCAAATCCCCTGGAACTGTAGCTAATAGACAGTTATTAGCCACTATGTGGTTGCCAGGAACTGAACTTGGGTCCTCTGCAAGAGCATTCAATATTCTTAACCACTGAACCATTTCTCCAGCTCCAAACTTTAAGTCTTAAACAAGTATTAAGCTTCTCAACATGCAGACATTACATATAAGGACATCACCAGCCTGATCCCTTGGATGGTTAATAATGACAACTTGATAGGACCTAGAATAACCTAAGAGACAAGCTTCTGGGCATACCTCTGAGGGATTATCTAGATTAGGTTAACTGAGGTAGGGAGACTAGCTACTGTGGCAGTTTCATCTGTGAAGGTCTCATACTACAGGAAGAAAATTTAACAGTGAGCTACACAACAGAGGGCTAAGCCCAGGATCTACTTTGTCTTAATCCCACCACTTACTGCAAGATACTGATGCTATCTTCCACCTTCCACGAGGAAACCTAGTGCTCAAAGAAGCTATGAAAGTTGTCTACTGTGACAAAGATTTAAGTAGCCCAATAACAACAACACTGATTAAATACATGCCAACCTCCAAGTTAAAGAGCACCTACCTGTTTTATGTCTAGATTTTCAGCTTTTAATTTAACTTTGTTCAACAGTTATTAGGCACTGGATGTTAGCATACTGAAGTACTAAACAGAAAGATTTATTATTAGAATAGAGATGGTGGAAATTAAAAAAAAAAAAAAGTTTCAGAACTCCATGACTGGGGGCTGGAGAGATGGCTCAGCAAGTTAAAAACACTGGCTGTTCTTGTAGAAGACCCAGGTTTGGTTCCTAGAACCCACATGATGGCTAAAAACCATCTAATACTCAAGTTCTAGGGGATCTAACACCCTCTTCTGGCCTCCCTGGGCACTGCACACATGGATGCACTTAAACATAGGCATGTAAAACACTCATGCATATTAAATAAAAATGAATAAATGGATTTTAACTATATTATTAGAGGCTAATATAGATGTGTCCCCAGGGAGCTATGGCTACCCAGAATAGAGCCATTATTCCCAGCTGAAAGGTTCAGAAAAGGCTACCTAGGGACTCATGACCCTTAAAACAGCTAACACACACAGAAGTTAAGCTATAATTATCTCTAATATGGAGAAATAAGGACTCCATGAAAAGGTCTCTTTGCAAACAATACAGTCATACATGCAAAAACTACAGAATGAACATTCTTGAACTTCATTAACTTCAGGAAGAGTCTTAGCTTTTTTCAAGAACTGTTTATCCCTGGAATCTTTCAAGATGGGTCTGATTCTTAAGTTATAACCCCTTAATAATATCCCTATTGTTTTCCATTGGTGCCATCATCCACATCAATTATGAATTATCAGTACTCTCATGTTGGACTTTATGGAGATTAGAAGCTAAGAGTCCCTTAAAAAGTAAACTGAGAAGAGTCACATCCAAGTAAAAATTCCAGCATTCTTGCTCTTGTAAGTCTTACAGCCCCAAAACAAGGGGAACGATAAAATAATCATTTTATTATTTAATAAAATCTTATTTTCCCTAGATTCTACAACTTTATAAGCAATTACAAGTCTACTAAGCAGAATCATTATATGAAATAGCAAAAACAGCTAGTGGCAAGTTATTTTTATTCTTAGAGTTATTAGACTTTTACTACTTCCTTAAACATTAGTCCTGCATATATAATTCCTCATTTCTCTAAAAATAAGTATTAATAACTGCCAGTACTAGCTTATTATTTAAGCCTAGGAAAGAAATATCCTCCACACATTCAAAGACTAAAGACATAAGATGACTTTTGGCAGAACAATACAATAATTGTGGTGGTTTAAATAGGAATATCCCCTATAGGCTTCGAGTATTCCAACATTTTGTCCCCAGTTGGTGATGCTGTTTTGGGTGGTCTTAAAGGTGTGGCCAGCTGGAGGAAGTTCCTCACTGGGGGTGAGCTTCAAGAGTTCTTAAGCCTTGTTGGATCTCCAATTCAGCTCTGCTTCCTGTGCCTGCTTGAAGATGTGAGCCTCTGCTTTCTGCTCCTGCTCAGGCCACCCCCTGCCATCAAGCCTCCCCATCATGAGACTCTAATTCCCCTGAAACCATAAGATCAAATAAACCCTTTCTTTAAAAGCTCCCTTGGGGGGCTGGAGGGATGGCCTAGCGGTTAAGAGCGCCAACCCCTCTTGCAGAGGACCCGGGTTCAATCCCCAGCACCCACATGGCGGCTGAGAACAGTCTGTAACTCCAGTTCCAGGAGAACTCCAGTTCCAGGAGAACTCCAGTTCCAGGAGAACTCCAGTTCCAGGGGAATCTGACACCCTCTTCTGACCTCCGCGGCATAGCACAACACAGGTGCACAGACCTACATACAGACAGTACATTCATACAGATACAAAAAATAAATAATAATAAAAAGTTTAAAGCTCCCTTGGTCACTTTTTTTTAATCATAGCAACAGAAAAGTAACTAATATAATGATCTTAAAGAACAATTTACTTAAATGGCTGAAAATAAAGTTTCCAAATTCTGACTGTCTTCACAGTATACATAAAAATACTGCTGCTCACCCACACTAAGGCACAAAATTATTACATTTGAAAATGTGATTGCAAAATGAAATGAGTCTTAGACATTGTTCAAACGAATGCATTTTCCACATTAATTAAATAAGAATATGCTCAAATGACATCTAAGGAATGTTTGAGGATACTTTTCTAGGTAAAATAGGAAGGGTCTTTACAATGGAATTTCTCTGTCTCTATCAAATCAAAGTCCTCCAGGTTTAAGACAGCCATCAGGGCTCTGTACAGGACTTTGTGGCAGGCAATCGAGCTACCCAATTTGACTGAAGCACTGTTCTGGAGACACTGACTCTCATCCTGCATCACCCAATTTGTCTCAAGACTATTTAGTTCTTCTTTGAACCAGAGCCATAAATTACAGCTTTTTGAACTTGGTCAATTTATTAACCCCAAGGAGTATGAATTAGAGACTGGCTCAATCATGACAAAACAAACCCTAAGAAAACAAAAACCACTTTTACCAAGAGCTATGCTAAATATATATATAGCTGGAAGGTGGCATGTATAGGAACACAGCCAAGTATGAGGGGAACAACTGGTAGTACCCCCGCCCCAAGTATTGATATATACTTCATACCATCCTTGATATAGAAAGACTTAAATATAAAATATATTTGATATGGACAATTTGAAGCTAAAGCTCACTAACTACAGATTAACCAATTAATATTGATATAAAATACAAGAAGTAATTTTGAGTTTTAGAATTGTATTCCCTTATTTCCTCCTTAAGACATATTAGAATTATAAAAACTAAATTGGCTCTGTTTATATAATTGTTCATTTCAAGCAAGAAAAAATATTAATACCTACCAATAGGGGCTTAATACCTCTGAGCTTGGCATTATTAATTTAGTCTTTATGTCTGAGAAAAGAAATAAGCATATAAGAAGATATGGTGAAGGCATGGTTATATAAAAATAGAAATTTCTAGTTCTATAGCTTTATTTCTTTTCTTCTTTAAAATATGGCTTTGTAAGGCTAGAGAAATGGCTCAGCCATTCAGGGCACTGGCTGTTCTTGCAGAAGATCTGGGGTTTAAATATTGGAATTGTATTAGTCAATTTTCTGTTGCTGTGAGAAAATCACCATGACCCAGGGAACTTATAAAAGGAAGAGTTTGAGCTTACAATTGATGGTTCCAGGGAATTAGAGTCCATTGTGGCAGGGAGACAGCAGGAGCTGGAGCAGAAAGCCAAGGTTCAGATCTTCAAGTGGGCACCGGAAGTAGAGAAAGAGAGAGACTAGAGACTGGCAAGGCTTTTTGGACTCTCTAAGCCCACCCCTAGTGATGTGTTTGCTTCAGCATGGCCACACCTTCTAAGACCTCCCAAAACAGCACCACCAACTGGGGACAAAATATCTGAATACTTGGAGCTGATAGGGGACATTCTCATTCAAATCACCACAAGCACCCACATGGCAGCTAACAACCATCTGTAACTCCAGTTCCAGGGTATGACACTCTCTTCTGTCCTCTGTGGTAACTGCACAACACATGCAGGCATAACACTAATACACATAAAAAATAAAAATAAAAATAAAATATGGCTTTGTTTTCCACCCCTTTTCCCTACCCTCACCCCAAGCAGTTTTTGTTTTATTTTTCTTCTTGTTTTTTTTTTTTTACTTTTATTTATTTTTTTATGTGTATGAATGTCCATCTGCATGTAGGTTTGTGCACCTGTGTCGTGCAATGCCGCGGAGGTCAGAAGAGGGTATCAGATTCCCCTGGAACTGGAATTAAAAACAGTTCTTAGCCTCCATGTGGGTGCTGGAGGTTGAACCCAGGTCCTCTGCAAGAGCAGTTGGCGCTCTTAACTGTTAGGCCATCTCTCCAGCCCGTTTTTGTTTTGTTTTTGAGGCAAAATTTCATGAAGCCCAAGCTGGTGGTGAACTCCCTATGTGATAAGGCTGGACCTGAACTTCTCATCCTTAGACTTCCATTTCCCAAATGCTAGAGTTATATATCTATACTACTTTTTTTCTCTTTTTTTTTTTTTATTTTATTGTCTTTTTGAGACAGGGTCTCCCTGTATCCCCAGATGGCCTGGAACTCACTATGTAGACCAGGCTGGCCTGAACTGACAGAGATCTGCCTGCCTCTGCCCCCAAGCACTGGGATTAAAGGTATGCATCACCAGGCCTGGGATATCTATACCACTTTTAAATTGGAATACATACAATAGTAGAACAACTTTGGTGGTTTTATTTGTTTGTTTGTTTGTTTGTTTTGTTTTTAAGAAACAGAAGGGGAGAGGAGAGAAGCAGGAAAAGAAGAGGAAATCTGGCAATGGAGAAAGAACAGTCACTGCTGTTAAGAAGCCATCTCCCACTATGCTAGCACTCTCTAAGAACATAAAAAAGGAAGGTCATAATAGGTGAACACTAAATGCTGTATTAATCCAGACAGGCTCAGGCACCAATCCATTTCTTATACTTGCTCTTCAGTTAGGACAACCCTCTCCTCAGAGTGTGTGTTTCTGCCTGGGCTTTGAGTGGCATTCCTGGGTCTTAATAAGTGGCTGTGTTGATGACAAATACCATTCACCCCCAAGCACGCAGACACCCCACCACAGGAAGAGAAGGAGGTACAAATGGCAACCCTAAGGCCTAGAACATAGACACTCTTACAGAGTCCTCGGCAGGGATAAACCAGTTCTTAAACCACAGTTCCTAAAAGCTTGAGAAACCCTCAAGAGACTGGTAAAATTAAAAAGAAAGCATGAGCTGAGTGAGGCAAAGGGCACTTGGAGAACGGCTCTTGTTCATTTACATCTTGTGGAAGCTCTGAGTGCTATATATCGTGCGAGTGCACAGCTATTTACACACTACTTCCTCGTGAAATGGGGTTCTTGACATAAAGCACATGCATTCTCTGCTCCACTTCCTTAAGATGAAACTTCTAACCAGAAAACATCTTTTTAGAAATGTATGCCTGCCTACTCACAGGGAAACTGAAGTGGTCTATGGTTGCAGTGTCAAAGACCATACTTGCGGATGAAGAAAACAGAAGAGCTGAAAGGTGCTTTGGAAGAAGACGCGATCACACTCCTAAGGTAGAAAAACGATGACAGCTACATACTAAGTCTGCCTGACAAAACAGCCAGGATGGCAAAGCACAGGCTTACATATTTTTTCACTGTCCAGTAAAAATCTTTGTGGAAACTAACTTTCCACAGGATGTAATTTATTGAATGGTTCTCATATAAAGTGCACTAGGAATTAAAATGGATGATAACTATTTTTCTTAGGAAAGGGAAGCTCAAAGACATGAAGGTTAGTAAGTAAATAACCCTTCAGTACAGTCTGACCACACAGCAAACAAAGAATAAACCTTTCAGAAAATGCTGCCATAGACATAGCACAGCTGAATCAAATAACCATACTCACAGAACCCTCTTCTCTATCCCAGCATTCAATATCATGCTAATATTAAAATTACTGACTCCTCCTAGAGTGTAAAAATGAAAGTGAAGTCACAGGTTTGGTCAATACACTACTTGTGGTTCATATTTCCAAACCCTAAATCTTTAAAGTACACTAAAATTAAAAAACAAACAAAACAACTGTTGTAAAATTTGCTTCAATTAAACCGGGGAAGACAGGCTTTTCCACTTTTGTTATTTAATCTGTATTTTTTTCTTATTGAGGTTTTGTGTCTTTCATACAGGATTTCTTAATCAAATTTAGGCCCACTCCCCTTCCCTGCTCCCCGCCCCACCAGGGCTCATGCGTTCTGCCATATGTGTCTTTCTTTTTCTCAGTCTTTTTGGAATTTTTGGGTGCAGAAGTTTACTGTTTTGGGCAGAAGTTTACTGTTTCAGTCAGTTCCACGACCCTGTCTTTTATTTTTGTTGTTGAACTTTGCAGCTAAATGGATGGAACTAGAAGCCATTATGCTAAGTGAAATAACACAATCCCAGAAAAACAAACGATGTCCCTCATTTGTGGATGCTAGCACCAAATCTCTCTTTATAAGGCAAACTGAATAATTCCTTTTTTTTAATTTTTTTTAAATTTTTGTATGTGTATGAATGTACTATCTGCATGTAGGTTTGTATGTGTATGAATGTACTGTCTGCATGTAGGTTTGTACACCCGTGTCGTGCAATGCCGCAGAGGTCAGAAGAAGGTCTCAGATTCCCCTGGAACTGGAGTTCTCCTGGAATTGGAGTTACAGATGGTTCTTAGCCGCCATGTGGGTGCTGGGGATCAAACCCGGGTCCTCTGCAAGAGCAGCCTGTGCTCTTAACTGCTAGGCTACCTCTCCAGCCCTCATAATTCCTTTTTTTTTTTTTTAGTGAATGTAACACTTGATGTTACTCATCAACTTGCTATGTAATGTAGGAATGTAAAGTAATATTTTTTTCTTTACTTGAATGCAACTCTCCTATCAAAATGTGAATCTTGAACATGTTTTGGAATTGATCTATGTATTTTAGTATTACAATAGTAAACGAACCTATTTCCAGTAAATACAAATTATGACAACTATAATTGAGAGTGATTTGACAGATTTTACTTTTCAAAGTAGTTACTTCAAATTAAACCAGATTTCAAAGTGTTCATATGTACAAAATATATTGGGAGAGAAGTGAGCATGTCCTTGAGAACTAAAAGAAACAATATTTCAGGCCATGGGCTTACAAAATCAATCCCTTTACCTGCTGAGCCATCCCACTGGCCCAAATGAGGCTTTTAATCAGAAAATAAATGTAACCTATGATGTACACATCACGTCAGCAGCTGACCTTGAAGTATCAGCCAAATTCTGATTATAAAGTCCCAAAGACTGATCACTCCAAAGGTAGTAAGATAACAACAACAATGAGACAAGTAAACATTCCACAACGGGCACCATGACTTAGCATTATATCTCAGATAGACACACACACACACACACACACACACACACACACACACAACACACACACACACACACACACACACACACACACACACACACACACAATATCACCCTCATTTGGCAAGTGCAGCCAGGGAAACTTCTAAAAGAACAAGGACTGAGTAAAGGAATCCCACATGAGCTTTTCTATATTTTGGCAAAGGGGAAGATCTGTTTACCTCGCTGCCAACAGAACCTCCTAATGTGAAGAGTCATTTTCAATAACTACATCACTTCAGTTGTTGCTAGGATTCCGAGTCTGTTGGACTGACACAATGTCCTCTGGCATCTGTGCAGTCAATGAACTCCTATCATTCCTTCTAAAACTGTCAGGTACCCTATCCTCCAACCCAACCTGACTGAACCTGCCACTGACAACCCACCACACAGTAAATGAACAAAGACAAACCAGGCCTCCTGGGAGACAGGCAGTAGTGTCCCTGTTGGAAAAGGGCATGGAAGAGGCTTGTGGTCTAAAGGTTAACGTGTGAAGTCCAGGATGAACTTTGCCCCAAGCATTCTGAGGAAGTCAGTCCCACAGCTTCCTTTTCTTTTTTGGTTATTCTGGACTTTGTGGGACCAGTCTGTTGCCTCAGCTAAGGGTGGTACATCTTTCTACCCTATCTCTACCCTGGCTACCTAGAAGAACTCTGCCTATAATAAATAGCATGCTCCTGGGGCTCTGCAAGAAAGCCATATTGTCAGAACCCTGTAATCTCCAAGTCTGACCCTTCTTGGGAGCTTACAGCTATCACAATGAAAACTCCAAACAAGTAGCTAAGGTATTCCACCTGAGATTTATTTTTTTAAGCAGGGTCTTATACTGTAGCATAAGCTAACTTCAAACTCATTGTAATTCTCCTGCCTCAGCCTCCTAAGTGCTGGAATTACAGGTATGAACCACCATATCTAGGATCACACTAGATCTTTCTAAGCAGCCAAACTCACTACTTAAGAGAGCAAATACCTAGAACCTGAGTGATTCATGAGCTATCTTATGAAGAATAAGTAATCAAATTCTAGCCATGGTTTCTCCCTTATCACCCAGGAAAGGTTGCCAAGACATCCCTGGGGAGTTGACTTCACATAGGGCCTATGATAAGTCTCTATGTTTATAGTGAGCCAATCTTCATCTGTTTATCACAGTGAAACCCAAGGCTTGAGAGAGGAACATGTTTCATTCTTAGACATCTCAAAAGGCAGTAGTCTTGGAGCCCAGGGTAGAATTTTCCATACGTTACTGTTGAATCTAGGCCAGCCAGACCTGAAACATACATGTACCCCTTCCTCTACTTGGGTGTCACTCTTCATGGTTAGAAACCTAAGCTAGGAAGAAAGGGCCAGTACTAGAAACAGTCCCAGATGGAAGCAGGAACCTCTAGAGAATTCTCAAGTGCCTGGGAATTAAGCCATTTCCTTTCTCAAACCCTGAAGAGTTTCTTGAGGACAATATTCCAGACTATTCAATAACAATCTATTATGCAAATGGAAACATAACTGTATTGTCAAAGGTATTAAATCTAATGCTACATAGTGAAAACTTGAGACTTAAACTTTGTTTAGCAAATGATATATAGCACAGGAGAACTTGGATCCAAAACAGAAACTTTACAGTAGAAAGAGAGGTTAAAGTACTATCTATCGGGACTCAAAAAAACAGGATCATGACTCTCTTGGAGAAATCAGTTTGGAGCTCTGTGGGGACCCCACCGAGGTTTGTGGCGGGGCCCATCTAATCCCAGGATGATCCATGTGGGAAACACGTGCAGGAAAGCACACCACGTGGATGCATGTTAAGGTCCGAATGCAGAAAGAGATTTTATTGCAAAATGTCTGGTTATATATCGAGCATGACTCACATCTCAGGACCAAATCCTAAACCTTTTCGACACTACACCCCACCCCATGGGTGTGGCCAGGGAGGTCCCATTGGCTTAGAATGCAACCCATCTTAACTTAGTTTTCCCACAGAGCTCTGCAGAGCATCTGACTTGTATGTGCAGGTGACTTCTAGACATCCCTTTTTGTCAATCTCTAGTACACTCAGTAGCAGGAGTTAAGAAACTGGATGGAACTGGTCTACTCTTTATTTTTCCTGTCAACATTTTTTTCCCTAAATCTTGCTTAAATCCCTTATTTCTTTTTATGGTTGTTTTTTTTCTTTTTTAGAATTTTTATTACAAAGAATATATAGATGGAAAAGAAAAGTCACAAAACCTTATCATATAGAGGGGCTAGAGAGATAGCTCAGCAGTTAAGAGTACTGACTGCTCTTCCAGATGACCTGAATTCAGTTCCCAGAAACCACATTCATCCATAACTCATATTCCAGGGGATCTGATGCCCTCTTCTGGCCTCCGCAGGCATTGTACAAATGTGATGCATTTACATACATGCGGCCAAAACATACACACAAAACAAAAATAAATGAATCTTTTTAAAAACCTTACCAGATAGAAAAAAAAATACATTCAACATTTTATTATGATCTGGTAAATGTGTGTGTATTTTTTTTTAATTTTTACCTACATTGGTTTATGTAATACACACTCCCTAATATGCTCTTTCCCTTAAATATCACAAATGTTTTGCAACAAAAATATGTTTACAAGAATAGGTAACAGAAATATATTAAGTAAAATGCTATAATTTATCCTGGAGATTTCTTATCAATCAACATTTTGGTCATTTCAAAATTTTTGTGTTAAAATGCATTTCACCTGAATTTAGAATTTCTGTAGTTTTTTTCTTCTTTAGGATAAACCTTTAGAAGTGCATTTATTAAAAGAAATGGCCACATTTTCCCAAGACTATTTCCCATTTTATATTTTCTTTCAGAAAAGTACTAATTCATGCAGTTATAATAAAAATATATGAAGGATCATTTCTTTTATCATATGTTCACAAGTATTTTTTTAGCAAAATGGTAAATTAAAAATATGTAGTCTACTGGTAAACTGAAGCTGTTCAATAATCAATGAGGTTGAATATATAAAGTTGAGTGTATTTATTGTCCTAAAATTAATTTTGTATTGACTCCATAATTTTATACACTGTATTTTGATCATATTTCTTTCTTTTCTGTCACTATCAGCATGTCTCAGCCTGCCCTCTAATCTTTTCTTCGTCGAACCTGTGGGGTCTGAGCTTGATGCCTGACTTATTAAATGTTCTTCAATACTCTCTTTTCTCTTATACTCTGCATCACTTTTTGCCACTTCTCTGATATTTCCCAAGTTCCATTCTCTACTGAGATTTTGTCTATGCTGCTCTGTTTGCCTTATTCTTCCTCCCATACTGTGCCTAGTCTAACTCTCAGTCTTTAGATTGGAACTATCACTACTTGGATATCCATGATAAGGTCTGATTTGCCTCTTATATGCTTTTCACAAATCCATATACTGTCCTGTCTCATATTTGTCATCGGTGAGATTTTACATTCATTCTCTCATTTATGATCAATGTTTGTCTCTCCCAATGTCACACCAATGACATGTGTTCCTTGACAGCAAGATGGGGAGCAATAAAAATCTGCTGAATAAATGAATATATGTCAGTGTTGTGCTTAAAGGTCATGATGGTAACTATACTGGGATCTCCTTACTCTCCTTATCAGTCATTCTTCCCAGGCACAGTTAAGAGTTCTCAGGGTTTTCAGAAACAATACTCTCATTTTTATCCACTTTACTATCCCATAATTTTAAGGTATTTAATAAATACAGGTATTAATAAAATATTTCTATGGTAGAAATGTAGCTAAGTTATTCATATATCCGAGAGGAGAGATAAATAATACCTAGCTAGTGCAAAACAGCAGAGGGAATCATATTAGTTCAAAAACCTACTGACAAATTACAAATACAGTATCTCTACATGAGTGCATGTGTATAGTTGAAGGCTACATAACATGAAACAGTGCCATACAGGAGAAAGCTTCCTTTGAGTTGTTGGCAAGAGTAGTCCAAGAGACTCCCAAAATAACACAGGTTACTGCCACAGCCCTTGATTGCCTCCCAGAACTCGAAGGTAAGACGACTATATTGCAGAAGACAGGGCATACTTTCAACACAGGATTTGGAGCAATGGAGCTGGAACTGACCTGGAAGAGCTGTCTCCCCTGAAGGCTAGCTCTCACAGCTTTGGAGACCACTATGAAAGCTGCTGTGCCAATCGTCGGTGTGGTTATTAGGCCCTAACAGGGAGTTGGACCATCGATGACTGGCACAGTGAAGACATTGGTGTACTAGTGGCACTTTTACCTTGGGGATAATCAACAACTACCTAATTAGACCCAAAGCCCACCCAAATGGGAGGAAACTCATAAGTGGCACTGTAAATATAGCCAAATACACATGGCTGGAGAGGTCATAGATCTTAGAGAAAAACGCCAAGGCTGTTATATCCCTAGACAAATATAATTTCTTACTATGTGCAAGACATGGATCCTTATATTTACAGACACATATCCCAGTTGCCATTCATCAAGAAGCTTATTTTTCAACAGACCAAGATTATTATAGAGTTCCACAACTAGTCACACACAAAGATTGACTATGAATTGCCCAAGCCTAATTGGCACATCTATGATGGAACCTCTATAACTCAAACTCACGGAACACAGAGGAAGGGGTAAAAAGAAAACTAATGCATCTTTCAATTCTCAACAAGGAAGCTCCCTCATGCAACCCTCCAGAGGGCCAGGAACACAAAATTTCATAAATGGCCAAGGCATAGAGAGTAAGAATCTGCAGAGTATGGATCCTTGCGTAGGCCTCCGATATTGAACTCTACCCACTCAGGGTTCAGGGACCATTGTGGAAGAGGGGATGGAAAGATTATAAGAGCCAGGGAGGAGGTGCATGACCATATGGAAACAGAGTCCTATAGACTCCTGGAATCTTGCTCATATGAACCTACAGCAGTGGTGTCAGCATGCACAAGACCTGTGAAAACTCGAGCACAGAACTGTGGAAATGGGCAGCAGACCCCAATCTTAGTTGAAGAATTATTGGTAGCTGATTTCTGCCAGGTGAGGAAGAGCTGATCTTTTTAATGGGAGGGACTCTGGATGGCCTGACTAGACCTCAGTGGATAAACTTGTATTGAGGGATGTCTGGAGACACTAGCTTGATATGATGGGCCTTGACACAGATGACAATGTATGAATTCCAGAGCAGGGAACTATGGAGTGCCAATAGAAGGGAGTATAGAGATGATTGAGATGCACTGTGTAAAATACACAAAAATTCAATAAAAACAATTACAAAAAGAAAAAGTTATTCATTAGCCAGATGTGGTAGTACACACCTTTAATCCCAGTACTCTAGAGGCAGAGGCAGGCAGATCTCCCTGAGATAAAGGCCTGTATAGCAAGTTCCAGGCCAGCTGAAGCTACTAACGAAACTGTCTCCAGAAAGAAAAAAAAAGCTTTTTATTAAACTTAGGTAACTTTAAATATTACAACTTTTTCAACTTCTATTTCAAAGACTTTAGACAACAATGCTTGGGCATAGATATTAAGAACAAACAATGACAAAACGTTTCCTGACCCTGATTTGTATGTATATGCTATTAGTGACGGCCCAGAATATGCAATTCTATTAAATTATTTCATTATCTACTCATGAACTCACTAAAATAATTCACAAATTGCTACTATATAATTTTCTTTCATTGTAAGCTATCACAGAAGCTATGTCAGAAGCTTCACAAGATAAGCTATTTTTTGCATCTTCATGATTAAAATAATCTACTTTTTCAAGAATTTGGTAAAATATATTGCTTCAAATACATGTAAGTGTACATGCATGTGCATGTGTATGTGCACAATCATTTTTCAATTTAGGTTATCTAAAACTAAAAGTATTTCAGTTTAATCCATGTAATATGTAACTATACTTTTCCATCATTCATGAATAATTAAAACTTGAACTATGGGACTGGGGAGATGGCTCAGCAGGTAAAAGCCCTTGCTGTATAAGGATAAGGATCTGAGTTCAAATCCCTCAAACCTATGCAAAACACCAGGGCTTGGTTGTCCACACCTGTAACCTCGGGGGTGCAGACAAGTGATCTCTGGGGCTTGCTGGCCACTAGCCCAGCTCCAGGTTCAGCAACAGACACTATCTCAAAGGAATAAGGAGGAGTGCTAGGGTCAAGGTACTCAATGTCCTCCTCTGGATTCTATGTACACATACAGATACAAGCACCTGTGGAAGTATTCGTGCATATACCATACACACAAGTTTAAAGTACTTCAAAAATGACAGTATTTAAAATTCCTGATAACTTAAAGCATTATTCAATAAACATGTAGAACAATCAATACCAACCAGAAAATATTCCTTATTGCTGATCATGCCTGATATCTACCCAATTTAACCTTCTTTTAAGAAGCTATTGCTTTTCATTATGTTTATGATGTGCTGTAACTTTTCTAGGTAAGTATGTACACAGCTATCTGTGTGTGGTCCCACAAATGTCTATGTCTTACTAGGAGTTCTAGCCATCTTTAGGAGTAAGGAAACTGGAACATAACACCTAGAGGAATTTCTTTTCTAAATATTTTTATTCACTAAAGGAGATTTTGTGTTTTTTAAGAAAAGCCCTTAATGTACCTGTTTCCAGTTTTATTTTTTCCAAGCAGTTTTACTTACTTTTACTTCATTCACATTTCAATTTCATTATATAAAATATTTACCATATATTTCCGGGTGTGGTGGCGCACGCCTTTAATCCTAGCAGTTGGGAGGCAGAGGCAGGCGGATCTTTGTGAATTCAAGGCCAGCCTGGTCTACAGAGCAAGTTCCAGGACAGCTGGGGCTACAGGAAGACCCTGTCTCGAAAAGACCAAAACAAAAACTATTTACCATATGTTGTCCATAGCAAACAATGCCATAGGATAGGGTAAGAATCATTAAAATACCAGTAAGTCTAGTCATTCATTTCATTTTCTTCTCTATATTTAGATTGGTTCCAAATGAGTAATCCTGAAGAAGTGAGATAGCATAAGAATCACACATGAACAAAACATGCTAGACAGAGCTCCTGGCTGACTGAATAATGAGTAGAATATATAGAAATCTGCAGTAAAAAGGCTATAAATGTGACATAAGACACCCAAATTGGGGCTGGAGAGATGGCTCTGTGGTTAGGAATGCTGACTGCTCTTGCAGAGGACCCAGGTTCGATCCCCAGCACCCACATGGCAGCTAAGAGCCATCTTTAACTCCAGTTCCAGGGGAACCCGATACCCTCCTCTGATCTCCGTGGCATTGCATGACACGATGCACCAACCTACATGCAGATCATTCATACACTTAAAAAAAAAGACACCCAAATCTAGTCCCTACCTCAGCAATTGGTGACCAAAGTAACCATTCCCTAACTCTCTGCTGGTTATCAGCTCCGAGGAGAGAATATCTTCTGGGGCTATTATGCACAAAAGGGTTTGAGGCTGTGTTGGAAGGTTGTCCTAGAGGAAGCAACTGGCTTTCCATTTCCACTGAAACAAGATGACAGATGACATGCAATTCAATAGTTAAGTTTTCTTTTTGAAACGTCTCTTTTTCTTAATTCCAAGAATGTTAGGCATGAATACATAAGTATTATCAGAAATGTTTGATGTTTTCTTGAATATGGATGATTGCACTGTTGGAAATCTTACATCCTTCACGTTTTCTCAACTTGCTAAGTGTTCAAACTGTGAAAGCCTATAATTAGTCACTAAGTGCCTATGGAAATCAACATATTGTCCTCAAAGGCTATATAGACAAGGAGATGAAATAGACTCTAACCCTCGAGAAGTCTACAATAGTTACAAGTAAGACTAAAATCTGTTTGAAGAAACAGCAGAAAATGAAAAGTCTTCAACAAAAGTGAGCTTAATTATTCCCCCCACCACATAAATAATATTCAAATGAAATAAAGAATAAGACTTTGTTTCAAAGAGGCTTTTCTGGTTCTCAAAAGCTGGGTAGGACTTAACATAGGCAACACAAGTCAAGCCCAGTGAGGAGGACCTCAAAAGCTGAGCCTTAAATAGAATGCAGCTGAGGAGAGGCCTTGGGTACTATAAGAAAGCAAGGTAGTTGGGCGTGGTGGTACATGCCTGTTAATTCCAGTACTTGGGAGGTAGAGGCAGGCAAATCTCTTTGAGTTCAAGGCCAACCTGGTCTACATAGTGAGTTCCAGGACAGCTGGGGCTACAGGGGGACCCTGTCTCAAAAAGACAGGAGGGAGGGAGGGAGGGAGGGAAAGAGGGGAGGGAGGGAGGGAAAGAGAGAGAGAGAGAGAGAGAAGGAAACTCCCGAGAGACCAAGAGTCAAGTCCAGCAATCAAAGCCAATGTCAAAGCAAAGAAGTGGCTGAGTACAGTGGTCTTTCAGGAAGAGCCAGAGAGAATGAGGTCAGACAAAGTGAGAAGGACCAGGACATGATTCCATGAAGGATAACAGCATGGGCTGACTTACAGGGGATGTCAAAACTGTAAACTAAGTCACTAAAGCTGCTACCTTTCATAGAAACCAGAATACGATAGTAATTTGCTAAGATAAAGAAACCTGGTAGACAAATATCACAGAGGCTGACTTTCTTCTCACTCAAAGATCACAGGTCCTCATGCTGGAAAGGGACACACTGCAGAGGGACATCTAAACGAATTCTGTACATACACCCCTCTCACTGTGGGGCACAGTATTGACAGACATGAGGAAGAAGGTGAGACCTGTATCTTTTTTTTTTTTTTTTGGTCTTTTTGAAACAGGGTCTCCCTGTAGCCCCAGCTGTCCTGGAACTCACTCTGTAGACCAGGCTGGCCTTGAACTCACAAAGATCCGCCTGCCCCTGCCTCCTGAGTGCTAGGATTAAAGGCGTGTACCACCACGCCCAGTGAGACCTGTATCTTACGAGAATTCCCCAATGGGAAAAATATCAATAATGAAGACTGTGGCCATGACAGCAAATTGACCAATCTCTAGTCAATAGTGAAGGACAGTAACCAGCATAGCAAGGAGGGCAGATTATGAAGAGTTAGATGGATAATGTGAGAAAAATAAAGCACAAAATAATCTCACAAAGGGTACAGTCAGCAACACTAGTACTATGGAAGGCCAAAGCAAGAAACAATGAGCTAGAGATCTTTGCATTTTGTAATGTAAAAATAAAGGGAAACAGTGAGGAGAAATGTTACTTAGAGGATCAGTGGAAAGTTGCATAGCCTAACAATAACTACCTGTTCCACCCAGGTTGGAGCAAAAGGGAGTTACATAGACCAGGAGCTAGAAGGCACCAAATATCATGATGGGGAGTTTGAGTTCAGGGGGAGTGACCAAATATCTTGGGAGAGCAAAGACAAACACAGGAGCAAGGATGACACTATCAAGTACAAGGGAAGGATTGGGAAGGAGTAGAGTTTTTTCTGCCTCTGATATTGGAAGCTAGAAGATGCAGATGAAGCCAAGGATGGTCCAAGGTATTGACAGGGTTGAATGCAAGAAGTTACTGGTTTTTGCAGTAAAAAATGGGGTGGAGCTATCTCATCACTGTAAAGAAGGGAAGGAACTAGGGAACATATCTGTAACAGTCATAGTATCTATAGAGCTGAGACGGAAGGACAAAGCTAACAGGAACAGTGGCCTCATCTGGCAGTTCAAAAACCTACCTCCTCCTGATGCAGGTATGGAATCAAATACATATGGAAAACATAGTACCAGCTTCAATCTTGGAGGCACAGAACTGAGCAGGACACAACTTATCCATGAGTTTCAAAGTTATTAAAAGCGAGAATATTGAAGTTGCACAGTGACTTGAATTTTTAAAGAACTTTTTTTTTATTATTCTTGTATGTGTATGAATGTACTGTCTGCATGTAGGTTTGTGCATCCGTGTCCTGCGATGCCGCGGGGGTCAGAAGAGGGCGTCAGATTCCCCTGGAACTGGAGTCAAAGATGGTTCTCAGCCGCCATGCGGGTGCTGGGAATCGAACCTGGATCCTCTGCAAGAGCAGTTGGCGCTCTTAACCGCTAGGCCATCTCTCCAGCCCCATGACTTGCATTTTATACAGAAGTGTTTAACACTGCTACTTTAAGACAGTAGTTTCTGTGGTTGCTCCTGGTCCTGCTGCTGCTCCTCCCCTTTTCTCTCCCCTCCCCTTCTCCACTCCTCCCTTTTCTTTCTGGTCTTTGTAGCAAAAATTCAAAATGGTACTCTTTTCAATTATAAGGCAGAGTTCTAAAGAAACAATGGTTTTAACTTATTTGCTAAGTTTCAGGGAATAAATTAAAGATGGTCTTGTTTTTACTTGCACTTTTAATTTGCTTTATTGCAGGTTTGTTTTGAATGTTGTACCCACATTTACTGTACACAAAGTACATTTTCAGACACCAAAAATAAAAAGTAGAAACATGAAAACACCAAGTATATAATCTGAATTGATGTGAAATCTCTACAAACACTGTTTAAAAATCAGGCTTTATAATTATATATAATTAATAGTTATTGCTTGTCCTTTTACAGCTTGGCTTTTAATGTTTTATGGTAGCTAAGAATTCTACAGAAGGAATAAGAGAAATGCTCAAGAAATGTAAAGGCCACTGAGTGAAAAATCATACCTCATTCTATGTAAGGTAGCAGTACGTTACATGAAAATGAAAACTCAACTCAAAATTATAGTATCTGCACTGGACTTTTTCTAACCTATCATAATTAATAAATTTTCCCAAATGTTATTTCTATCTCCATCATGAAAAATATAATAGTTCGACATTTTAAAATCATTATTATGTGCTATAGGAAATCCTGCGGCTGTGTTTCCCCAGAGTTTATACCAGAGTTACAAATTTTCCTAATTTTGGAGATCTCTGGAGACCAGCTGAGGCAAGTGCAGGTAGGTAGGCAGCAGCTGGGTGCTTCAGTAAGGCTGATTGTTGATTGAGTTAATATAGTTAATCTGTTAATCCAGTTGTCTTTGGCTTAATTGGCTTTTGTGGCTGTGGGGGCAGAGTTATCCTCCCAGCTGGTATAAAAGGTAGGGTTGTGTGAGTGTTGAGATCTGAGATCTCCTAAGACGAGCTGAGGCAATCGCAGGTAGGTAGGTAGGAGCTGGGTGCTTCAGCAAGGCTGATTGTTTATTGACTTAATATAGTAATCTGTTAATCCAGTTGTCTTTGGCTTAATTGGCTTTTGTGGCTGTGGGGGGTGGAGTTATCCTCCCAGCTGGTATAAAAGGTAGGGTTGTGTGAGTCTTGAGATCTGAGATCTCCCAAAACCAGCTGAGGCAAGCACAGGTGCCTGGGCTTGGACTAAAGAGCCCGCCCACAGCCGCCACCCCCACCCCAACTGGGATTACGAAGGCATCTGAAGGAGACAAGCAAAGAAAGTCTTCAACACAATGAAGAGGCATTTAGGACTGACATTGGAATACAGGCAAGGAGAAGCTCATATGCCAGGAACACGAAGAAGAGACAACATGGGAAAGGGGCAGGATAATCCCGCACCAAGCTCTACCAACCCTATGGAAGATTCCTACAGTGGGATCCCCCTGGGGATGGCCCAGACACAGATATCAGAAACACAATTGGGAACATATTTAAAGAACTACAAGATTATAAAGAGCAAATCAAAGAACTAAGAAAAGAGAATGAAGAACTCAAGAAGGACCTAGAGAGAGAGAGAGAATGACAAACTCCAGAAGGAACTGGAAACACGGAAAAGATCACAAGCTGAAAAAGATAAAGAAACCAACCAGCGAAGCAAAGAGCTACAGGAAGAGAATGAGAAGATCCAAAAAGAAGTAGAAATACTAAAGAAATCAGAAGAGGAAATGAAAAAGGAAATCAAACACTCATCCAATCAAGAGGAAAGGAATGGAAAAAGCCTCAGAAGCTGAATGGAGGAAGCAGAACAAAGAATATCAGACCTGGAAGATAACACAGAACAACTAAAAACCTCAAGGAAAGATTATGAAAAATTTAGAAATACACAAAAGTAGAACAACCAGGAACTGTGGGACACTATGAAAAGATCAAACCTCTGCATCATAAGAGTAGAGGAAGGAGAAGAATCCCAAGAGAATGGTATTGATCAGATCTTCAACAGAATAATAGATGAAAACTTCCCCAAACTAAAGACAAACCAATACAAATACAAGAAGCACATAGAACTCCAAACAGACAAGATCAGAAAAGAAATTCTCCATGCCACATCATAGTTAAAATGCTAGACACCCAAAACAAAGACAAAATCCTTAAAGTCACAAGAGAAAAACAATTGACCTATAAGGGAAACCTATCAGATTATAACGGACTTCTCAATGCAACTATGAAAGAAGAAGACGTGAAGCAAAGCATTCCCAGTGTTAAAGGACAATAGATGCCAACCAAGTTACAATACCAGCAAAAACGTCAATTATATTTGAAGGAGAGAGAAAACCTTCCATAACATAAACAAGTGAAAGAGTAATGTCCGGAAAACCAACCTTTTCAGAGAATACTTGAAGCAATTCAAAGGGACAGAAGAAAGGAGCAACCCCAGGCACCTAGAATAGGAAATCAATAAAGCTAACTGCAGAAGTAGAAACCTAACCCAAACTGTAAGGGATATAAGGCAAAGGAAGCAACACAAACCGATCAGTCATACCCTTAAATAGTATGGACTAAATTCCCCAATCAAAAGACATACACTGGGAGATTGATTAGGAAACAGAGATCCATCGAACGCGTGTCTACAAAAACACATCTTACCCTCAGGAAGGCACCGACTTAAAGTGAAAGATGGAAATATTGCAAGCAAATGGACCAAAAAGAAAGCAGGATGGGCTGGAGAGATGGCCTATCGGTTAAGAGCGCCGACTGCTCTTACAGAGGACCCCGGGTCCGATCCCCAGCACCCACATGGCGGCCGAGAACTGTCGGAAACTCCAATTCCAGAGAGAACCAATTCCAGGGGAATCGACACACCTCTTCTGACCTCCGCGCATTGCACGTCACGGGTGCACAGACTTGCATGCAGATAGCACATTCATACACATACAGAAATAAATAAAAAATATAATTAAAAAAAATAATAAAAAAAAGAAAGCAGGTATTGCTATTTTCAATATCAGACAAAAATAACTTCAAAGTAAAAGAAATCAGAAAGAGACAAATAAGGCCATTACATTTTTACAAAGGAACAATTCACCAAAGAAGATTTCAAATTATGAATATATATGCCCCAAACTCTGGTGCACCAAAGTTTATAAAGACAATTCTCCAGAAGCACAAGTCCACACTAACTCCCAGTACACGTATAGTAGGGGACTTCAGTACCCAGTGGATGTCTTTTGGATAGGTCAACAGAACAAAGAATAAACAAGAGACATCTGAACTGAAATTGATATTACAGCAAATGGGACCCATAAAACCTGTACCGAGATATTCACACCAATACCACAGAATACACTTTCTACTCAGCATCCCACAGGAACATTCTACCGAAATCACCACAACTAGGGACACAGAAGAAACCTCACAACACAAAAAAGATTGAAATAATTTCTGCATTCTATCAGACCACAGTGCATAAAGCTCAACATCAACAAGGGAAGCCCTAACCTACAAAACACATGGAGGACCAAACAACGGACACTTTTTTTAAAATTTTTTTATTTATTTTTTTTTTATGTGTATGAATGTGCTGTCTGCATGTTAGGTTTGTTTCGCCCATGTCCAACACAACACCTCTTGACAATGAATGGAATCAAGGAAGAGATAAAGAATAAAAGCATTCCTGGAACTGAATGACAATGACAATACAACAACACAACAAACATATGGGATAACTTAAAAGCAGTCCTTAAGAGGGAAGTTTATATAGCCCTGGGTGCCTACATTAGAAAACCAGAAAGAGCACAAGTGAATGATCCTAACATTACAGCTAAAAGCACTTGAGAGGCAACAAAGTGAACCTAAATGCAACAGACAGGAAAAATAAAAAAATCAGAGCAAAATCAAATGAAATAGAAACAAAGAAACAAACAAAAAAATCAATGAATCCAAAAGTTTGGTTCTTTGAAAGAATAAACAAAATAGAAAAAAACAGCCTGGTACTGGCACAAAACAAACCTGTTTGACCAATGGAACAAAACCGAAGATCCAAATCTAGCAACATACAATTTCAGCCATCTTATATTTGACAAGGGGCCAAGAAGCCACAATGGAGAAAAGACAGCATCTTCAGCAAGTGGTGTTGGCAAAACGGGTCAACACACTGTAGAGGAATGAAATTAAACCCTTACCTCTCACCCTGTACAAAAGTGAACTCCAGAATGGATCAAAGACCTCAATGTGAAACCCAAACTCTGAAGGCGAGAGAAAAAAAAAGTTGGCAACAGACTACAAGACATAGGCGTAGGAAAAGACTTCCTAAATCAGGCAGCAGCTGACGCAAGAATTAAGGTTGACAATTGACAAATGGGACCGCTCATTAAACTTCCAAAGCTTCTGTGCATCAAAAGAAACAATCAAGGATGAAGAGAAATCCCACAGAGTGGGAGGAAACCTTCACTGCAGATACATCTGACAAAGCATTGAATTTCCAGAATATATAAACTGCTCAAAACCAAAGAAGAAAACAAATGAGCCCACTCAATAGATGGAGCAAAGAGCTGAACAGAGACTTCACAATTGAGGAATTGAGAGATGGCTGAGAAACACCTTAAGAAGTGTTCAGACAAAATCACGTAATAATTGAGGAAATGCAAATCAAAACCACTTTAAGATATCATCTTACTCCAATAAGACTGGCTAGGATCAAGAAAACAAATGATACCAAGTGCTGGAGAGGTTGTGGGGAAAGGGGAACACTCATCCACTGCTGGTGGGAATGTAAACTCGTACAGCCACTATGGAAAGCAGTGTGGAGAACCCTTGGAAGACTTGGAATGAACTTGCCACCCGACCCAGCCATACCACTCCTAGGCATGTACCCTCAAGACTCACCCCACCGCAGAGATACATGCACAGCCATGTTTATTTCAGCTCTCTTCACAATAGCAAGGAGCTGGAACCAACCCAAATGCCCCTCAACTGATGAGTGGATAGAGAAAATGTGGTACATCTACACAATGGAGTTCTATGCAGCAGTAAAGAAAGATGACATCATGAGCTTTGCAGGAAAATGGCTGGAGCTAGAGGACATCACGCTGAGTGAAGTAACACAGTCCCAGAAAAACAAACGATGAATGGTATCCCTCATCTGTGGATACTAGTGCCAATTACCTAGTTGTAAGTATTTCTTGTGCATGGCCCCTTGAGCTTTTGTCCAAAGCAGTTGGGAGTGATGCATACTGGAAACAGCAACAACAACAGAAAGGACTGCATCAAAGAACTGACTGAGACAGTGAACTTCTGTTCCAAACAGTCAACTTCCACATGGAGAATATTGAGAAAGACTGAGAAAGAGATGAAAAGCATGTTTGGCAGAAGGCATGAGCTCTGGTGGGGTGGGGGAATGGGGGGGGGACATGGGTCTAGATTTGATAAAAAAAATAAAAATTAATTAATTAATTAAGAAAACAAATTTTCCCTAATTTTATGACTTACTTTATCAGACAAGTTACATAATACTTTGCAGATAAATTTCAGTTAAATTAAACCTAGTTCACTGGGTTAGAAATTACTCAATTCCAAATACTGGACTTCTGTCAAATTAGTTATTGTGATATACTAACATCCACTAAAATGTTATTAAAATCTTACACTTGTGAAAGACAGAATTTTAAAGAACACCCTCCAAGGGTCAAATATAGCATCTATCATACATGCTTATTACACAGCTAAGTATATTACCACACACAGAAAGCAAATACAGTGTCTGATTACAGTGATATAATTTTCTACCATTCCTACTTTATTTTCATTAAGATTTATTTACACCAAGTATAAAAATTTTAAATGATAGTAATATATTATGTGAAACCACCCATGTTCTGTCCTCTGCCCTTTGCTCACTGGTATGTACTATTTCAAGAACATTACTAAAAAATTGTAATTCATTGTGTGTGGAATATACATGTACAAACCCATCCTACTCTTCTACACAAATAGGATCTACTTGCTGCACTGACTTAATCTAGATCCAGCACTTTCTCATGTGTTTACTCATAAACTTCCTTTTAAGGTACAATTTTCCCTTTTTAAGATACAATGTGATTTATTTAGCTGTTTCCATTCTGGTGGATATTGATTTTTTTTTTCTAATTTTCACTATTAAAATAAGCAATACTTCCTGAAATCCTTCTGAACTTTCACAAGATTAATGCAGAGCAAAGAACTTTTAAGGACAAAAAATACAGTATTCAAAAATGTAAGATATACTGCTAAATTGCCCTAAATAAGTTGCTTGACACTGCTACTGCTAGCCAATTGGCAGTCTCCAGCACAAACTTACTGTTCTCTGTGAAAAGAATAGGCGGAATCTCTTGAAGGTTTTCCCATTTGATATTATTTTAATTTCATTAAATCTGCATTTTAAGCACTATGCCTTAAATATTCCAATATTAAATGTAAGGCACTCATTTGGGTTTTGGTTCTTTCTATATAAGCTCAAGAAAAGAAATTGTGTAGTAAAAGATGCTTCAAAAGACCCATTTTATTATAAAATATATCATTACTATAATAATTTAGAACACACTGGGGCACTGGGGGCAGGAGATATGACTCAGCAGTTAAGAGCACTTGCTGCTTTTGCATAGGACCTGTGTTCAGTTCTAAGCACTCATATGGTAGCTTACAACCATCCGGAACTCTAGTTCCAAAGAACCTGGAACCCTCTTCTGGCTCCATGAGCTCCTGCATACATATGGTACACATACATATATGCAGGCTCACATCAATATAAATACAAACTAAATAAATACTTAAAATTTAGAGTGCATAGCTAATTAAAAGAATTAAATAACAGTATTTATGCCATCACTAAAGAGATATTTTCTTATTCTATGCATATATTTAATATCTATGGATTATTTTTCTCAAAATGTGACCATATATATAATTTGACATATATAAGAGATTTTATTAAATATTAAAATTTAAAAATATGTTTATTTACCTGTTACTGCTAGAGGTTTACTTTTGATTTTTCATTGCTATAAATAATGTCTGTGGGCCAGAAAGATGGTTCAGTGGATAAAATACTTGCTGTACAAACCTGAAGATCTGAGTTCAGTGCCCACAACCCACAGAAAGGTGAAAGAAGAGAAAGGACTCCATGAAGTTGTCTTCTGACTTCTACATGTGCATCATGGCATAACCACAGCCCTGCCCCCTACCACACATATCATGCACATACACAATAATAATAAGCATTTTTTAGTAATGCTAAAAAATAGGGACTTACTTGCTGACTAGTAGGACTTGGCACATTCTGTCCCCAACCCTCTCCTTTGGCCTTGTACTGGTCCCTCTGAGGCTCCCTGAGAGCACTTGACTCATGCCCAGAGCGCCTGGGTAATTTACCCAAATCCCACCACACCCATCCTCCTACTTTGGGACCAGCTCTATCCCTTCCACTGTTCCGGGGTTCAAGGCTTCACTGTTGGCTAGTAAGAACCAGTACATTCTGTTCATATCCCCTCTCCTTGGGCCTTGGGCCCATCTCACTGAGGCTGCCAGAGAGCACCTAATTAGCCAGTTTCCTTTGCCCTCTTTCCTTTGCCCTCTTGGAGAGCTCCTGAGTAGCCAACCTGGTCCCTTCAATATAAAATCAAAAGAGAGAATCTGAAGCCCAGACCAACTAACTTTTCATACCCGATCAGAAAGCAACCAAGCTACATCAACAATACAAAGAAAATCAAACTTCAACTCAAAGGAAGGCTTAAGTTTCATATCAGACACACATGCAACAAAAGAAATCCACAGGCCCAAACCACAAGGAAAAAATAAAAAATATTATGAAAAAATCAAAAGAATACATCCTCACCAAACTCCACCAGTCCCACAGAAGTGTTCTACAATGAGAAAAACTCAGGGAAGCCCCAGGACACAGAATTTAAGAAAACAATCGTCAACACGGTCAAAGAATTCAATGAATTAAAGAACACCCAAAGAACTAAAAACGATAGGAATAAACTTCTAAATGAAACTCAAGAAAACAAAAATACATGAATGAATGAAATGACAAAGACAATTCAGGATTTAAAAAGCTAATTCATGAAAGAGAAATTTTTTTAATTTAATTTATTTTTATATGTGTATGAATGTACTGTCTGCATGTAGGTTTGTGCACCCATGTCGTGCAATGCCTTGGAGGTCAGAAGAGGGTCTCAGATTCCCCTGGAACTAGAGTTCTCCTGGAATTGGAGTTACAGATGGTTCTCAGCCACCATGTGGGTGCTGGGGATGGAACCCGGGTCCTCTGCAAGAGCAGTCGGTGCTCTTAACCACTAGGCTATCTCTCCAGCCCTGAAAGAGAAATTTTTTTTAAAACTCAGGCTGAAATGAAGATGAAATTGAAAAACTCAAGCCTATTTTAAACAACAGGAAAAAGCCTCACCAACAGAATAAATGAAGTGGAAAACAATGTAAAGACTGGGTGATAAAGCTGAAGAATTTGACTGCTCAAGCAAAGAATACAAATATTTTTTTTAAACTCATAGGAATAGAATATGCAGGAAATGCAGGAAACCATGAAAAGACCAAATTTATACATCATAGGCATAAGAAAGGAGAAAAATTCCAGGTCAATGGCATTGACCAGATCTTCAACATGGTTGTAGAAGAAACTTTCTCTAAGTTAAGGAAAGACATACTCATACAGATACAAGAACACCCAATAGGCGGGACCAGAACAGATACTCCTCATGGCATATGCAGTAAAAACACTAAATGTACAGAAAAAAAGAGAGAACACTGAAGGCTGCAAGAGAAAACCACAAATCTCATATAATGAAAACCCATCAGAATTAAAGCTGACTTTTCAATGCAAACTATGAAAGCTAGAAGAGACCGGACCAAAGTATACAAAGTTATAACTGATCATAAATTACAGCCCAGAATACTTAACTCAGCAAAACGGTCTATTGTAGTTGAAAGGGGAAAAAAAAACCTCTTCCATGACATGAATGGGCTGATCTTATGTCCACCAAACCAGCCCTATAGAGAATACTAAAAGCAATACAAAGGACTGAAGAAAAGAATAACTACACCCAATAGGCTACAGAAAGAAAACAAATGAAAGTATATTTATAGAAACACAAAATGGGACCAAGAATATAAACAGAAATTAAAATGACAGTAACTAGTATACATCTTTCAATAATAATTTTAAATATCAGTGGCCTTACTCCCCAGTCAAAAGACACCAGCTAACTGAATAGATTCAGAAACAAAATACGCCTTTTTGCTTTCTTCAAGACATTCATCTACCTTTTACCTTAGGGTGAAAGGATGAAAAAAAATATTCCAAGCAAATGGCACTAAGGAACAAGCAGGTGTTAAAATTCTAATATCTGACAAAACAGAATCACTTCAAATTAAAACTAAGCAGTAGAAATAAAGGTCATTTCATTCTTATCAAAAGAACAAATGACATTACAATCAAGTACTACAGGATTTTTAAGACATAGATTGACCACAACTCAGTAACAGTAGGTGACTTCAATACACCACTATCTCCAATAGACAGGTAAACTGGACAAAAAATAAACAGAGAGGGGCTGGAGAGATAGCCTAGCAGTTAAGAGCACAGACTGCTCTTACAGAGGACCTGGGTTCAATCCCCAGCACCCACATGGCAGCTAAGAACCATCTGTAACTCCAATTCCAGAAGAACTCCAGTTCCAGGGGAATCCGAGACCGTCTTCTGACCTCCACAGCATTGCACGACAGGGGTACAAAAACCTACATGCAGACAGTACACTCATACACATACAAAAATAAATAATTTTTTTAAAAAAATAAACAGAGAGACAGTTTAATTAAACAATATCATGCATCAAATGGACCTAAAAGATATCAACTGAATATTCCACCTAAGCACCAAAGAATATACTTTTTATTCAGCACCCCCATGGAACTTTCTCTAAAATTGATCACATACTGGGGCACAAAGCAAACCTCAACAAATACAAAAAAAGTGAAATAATCCCACACATTATATCAGACTACAAGGCAATAAAGTTTAAAATCAATAGCAAGAAAAGCTCTAGTAAGTACAGGAACTCATGGAGAATAAACAACATATTCCTGAATAATGAATGGGTCAAAGAAGTTAAGAAAGAAATACAAGGGGCTGGAAAGATGGCTCAGCGGTTAAGAGCACTGACTGCTCTTGCAGAGGACCTGAGTTTGATTCCCAGCACCCACATGGCGGGTAAGAACCGTCTTTAACTCCAGTTCCAGGGGAACCCGACACTCTCTTCTGACCTCCTCAGCTTTGCCTGACATGGGTGCACCAAACTACATGCAGACAGTACACTCATACACATAAAAGATAATAAATAATTTAGAAAATATATTTAAAATAAAATAATAGATCATAAAGAAAACTCTACATCTCTCATAGCATTAGACAAATGTAATTTCTTTCTGTACGCTAAGTATGGATCCCTATATTTATGGAAAAATATTCCTGTCGTCACTCATCAAAGCAGCTTCTTTTTGTAGCAGATAGAGATTATCATAGAGTTCTACAACTGGTCACAGACAGTGAATAAGTGTTTGTGAGAGCCCAGTCCTCAGTGACACATCTACACTGGAACCTCTACACCTAAGCCTCATGGAACATAATGAAACTAGAGGTAGAGAGAATGCTAACACATTTCTCAACTCTACCTACTGAGGCTTCCTCATGCAATAGAGTATAATGCATACAGAAGGCCACAACTGGCCAAAGCATGGAGAGTAAGAGACTGCACAGTGCATGTCCCTGGATAGGACTCATATTAAACCTCATCCACCCAGGGCTCAGGGACCATTGTAGAAGAGGAGGCAGAAAGACTGTAAGAGCCAGGGGTGATAGACGACCACAAGGAAACAGGCTTCTGGAAATCCAGCTGATATGAACTTACAACAAAGTTGACAACTTACACAAGATCCATGCAAACTCAATCAGACAAAAACCAGTACAGAGCCGGGGTAATGGGCAAAAGGCTCCAACCCTAGCCAAGGAACTATTGACACTGATCACTGCTGGTTGAGGGAAACTTGATCTTTTGTGAAGGAGTGATGCTAGACAGACTGAACAGGCTCCAGTGATGAACTCACTCCAAAGGACATCTGGCTTGATTAGATAAGCCTTGACATATATGACCAAATTCATGAAATCCAGTAGAGGGCTTATGAGGGGTGACAATATGGGAGAGGGTTTAAATATGACTAATGTGTATTATATGAAAGACACACAAAAAATCAATAAAAATATGTATTGAAAAAAAATAAGCAAAACAAAAAGCATAAAGAAAAGAAGTTAGTGAAGATATTAAGATAGTAAAGATGACAGATGGGGGCAAGAGAAGTGGCTCAGCAGTTAAAACTACTTGCTGCTCCTGCAGAGGACCTGGGTTCAGTTCCCTGCACCCATATAATGGCTATCACTCATCTGTGACTTCAGTTCCAGGATATCTGGTATCTTCTTCTGGCCTCTGCAAGCAATACACAGAGGAAAAACACTTATACACATAAAATAAAAAATGAACCAAAAAATTTAAAAGACAGATGAATGAGATAACAGTAGAGTCCATCAAAAAAACCCAAACCTGGTAATCTGCAAGGACAAATAAATAACAACAAAAACCACCTTTGGGAAAATTAATTTCAAAAAGACACAAAGCAGAATTACTACTTTATAAGTTCAGATAAGATAGAGTAATTTTAATATGACTATATTTGAAAATTTAAACCAAATAGACCATTTTCCAAGACAATTCAACTATCTGGGCTGGGCAGATGGTTCGGCAGATAAAGGCACTTGCTGCTAAGCCTGAGGGCCTGAGTTCAATCCCTGGAATCCACCCGGTGGTAAGAGATAACTGACTCCCACAAATGTATTCTAGCAGCTCCACATGCATGTCATAGTGTGCCCCCAATGCAAAATACAACACAAAACAAAATGTAATACTTGAAAAAAATCAAAAGTAATTTTGAACAAAGAAAATATAGTTAAAACATTTAGCTCAAGAAGAAAATCACCGAGATGGATATCTTAGAAAAACTCCAAATAGTTATCAAATATCTCGAATATCTTAAAAGGTACCTGGCTCAGGTAATTTTAGAATAATTATGCCAACATGTCTGAGAATTGGTAAATTTTATGCTCTATGAACAATAAAACACACAAAAAATAGAAAAATAGCTTATTTTATGAGTTCTCGAACAGCATTCTCCAACTTCTAGAAGGAATAATTATTTGAGGATGAAATAGAGATTGACTGCTACATTTTATAGTTTAGCATAACTGATATCTAAACCAGAGGATGACAAAATAAAAAGGAAATCATGAATCACATATGTATGAACAAAGAATCCAAGAGACTAAAATAAAATACTGGCCATTTAATATATTAAAATAAACAGAATTTATTCTAGTATTATAATGGTGATATTATAATTGAAAATCAAGGCAATTAATACATCAACAAATTCAAAGACTATGTGACTAGGCCAACCATTGTAGAGAAAATACTGAATTTTCTTTTTTTTTTTTTTTTTTTTTTTTTTTTTTTTTTTTTTTTTTTGTCTTTTTGAGACAGGGTCTCCCTGTAGCCCCAGCTGTCCTGGAACTCACTCTGTAGACCAGGCTGGCCTTGAACTCACAATGATCCGCCTGCCTCTGCCTCCCAAGTGCTAGGATTAAAGGCGTGCGCCACCACGCCTGGCTAAATTTTCAATACACATTCACGACATTAACAAATGAGAAATACAAGTTACCCTTAATCTGACAAAAGGGATCTGTGATAAATGAAACCCAACTTTATCGACTAAATACTAGAAGCTTCTTAACTGGGAAGTGAAACATCAATTAAGCAGTACATAATACACATATTAGTAAAAATACAAGATTGTTAATTTGCAGATTTTGAAACTGTTCACATAAAAACAAGAGAAATGACAAATCAGCAGATCTAAAAGGATCTACTTATGTCTGGCTTATTTTATTAGGTATAATTTTTTCCAGGTTCATTCCTGATATGGCTTATCCTTTTTATTGTAAGACAATAATCCATCCCATGGATATGCCACATTTTATTAATTTACCAGTTGCTGGATATTTGGCTTATTTTCACTTCTGAGGAATAACAGATAATACTGCTATAAACAGTCACCCAGAAGTGAAGATGCTCTTTTAAAAAGTAAAACAATTCCACTTAAAAGTCTACTGGATAATTTTGAAAATAACAAAATTAAAATATATTTTTCTTTATTAATTTCTATCAAGTACTCCTTAATGGATCATGACCATTTTGTAAAAAATAATAAAGCATATTATGATTGATACATTAGCCATAAATAACTTCCAAATAACTTTCTCTCAAACAATAAATTTTATGAAATGAGTTTTGTAACTAGAAAATTATTCTCATTTGGCAATTAGGTTTTCTACTAGAATTTCTGAAGAGAAAAGAATGGAAAGTCTTTCTGGGAAGGAGCAGTGAGGAGAAATTTTTCCAATAACCAGAAAATAATAAATATTTTGGTGGCAATGACACTTTGCCCTCAATTTTTATAATTATTTGGAAACAAAATAATTGAAAAGCAGAGAATATTCTGTTTCTAAACACTTCTGTTCTAAACATATTCTGTTTCTAAACATTACACTCCACAGATGTAATAAAATGCCTTCAAAAAGGGCAAAAGTATTAGACAGGTAGAATGGAGCCATCCAAAGGTGATGAAAATCAGCTTTTCTTTATATCTCACCAAAAATGTTTATTCCTTCAGTCCATTTACTGGACATAGTTCTAAAGATGATGGTACCACCCCTTCTCTTAAGAAGCTCCTATTTTTATGGCCAACCCCACAAATGTGAACACACAGAACATCTTGAATTACTACTATTTTAGCAATGCTGGATGAGCTCCCATAAGAATAAACATGTAATTTTATATTCAGTTATTTATTCTTCTTATGTCAGAAAGTCAATATAAAAGAAAGGCTATACCTGCTTATTATGCAGTTAACAGGCAGAGAAAAAAGAACTATTAATAATTTTAAAAATCATAATAAAAACATGAAACAAAATTATTTATACAGGACTTCTATGTTCTGATCAGCTTCATAAGAGTATTTATGGAATCAATGGTAAGCAGCTGCACTATTCCATTTATATACTATACAACAAAATGTAAATCTATACCAGGGCAGTACACCATGATGGAGCAAATACACCTCATACAGCAGAGAAGCAGATAAAGGAAGGGCTGGATGCCAATATCCCCTTCAAAGGCATACTCCAGTGACCTTCCTTCTTTCCATCAGTGCCCTACCTCTTAAAGGTTCTTCCACCTCCCCATAGTCATTGGCTGGAGAACAAACCTTTCCAATATACGTCTTCGGGAGACATTCAACTATCTGAACTATAACACTGTTACTCTTACAAGTTTCTTCCACCTCTCCAGTAATTAACATTTACATACCAGCAATGCTGCCCTTGTTAGAACAAGTTGCCTATTAACAAAGAGATTGTTGCGAGTGGAAGAAAGGAAATAAAACTCTCATGAAGTAAGTAGCGTAAAAGCAGGAGAAAGGAGGGAAAGGTAGAAAGTAATGGATCATCAGTCTGTAGGGATGGAGGGAAGAGACAAATGGTGTTAAGTCAGAAAGACTCCTAAGTCTATTTACAATAGAGACCTATAAGCTCAGGGTGTGGGCACACATGCACCTATAACCCCAGCATTGTGATGGGTATAGATAGGAGGATGTACAGGGCTTGCTGGCTACCAGCCAAGCTCCAGGTATAGTGAGGACACGGACCTCAAGGGAATAAGGCAGAGAGTGATATAACAGGGCACCCAATGTTCTCCTTTGGCTTTTGCATGCATATAGTGATGAGCATAGATAGATGATTGATGATAGATAGATAGATAGATAGATAGATAGATAGATAGATAGATATAGATATAGATATATAGAGAGAGACATATACACTATACACTATACACACAGACACACACCCCCAATGCAAACAGACTTCATGGTGTGTGTGCACATACACACTTTGTCAACTTGACACAAACTAGGGATTCCTGGGACAAGGGAACCTGAACCTCACCAGAGGAATTCCCTCCATCAGACTTGCCTGGGGGCATTTTCTTGATTGTTGGGTGATGTGAGATGGCCCAACCCATTGTGGGTGGTGCCACCCCTGGGCAGATAGTCCTGGGTTGTATAAGAAAATAGGCTGAGCACAGGCCAGAGAAGCAAGCCAGTAAGCAGTATTCCTCCCAGGTCTCTGTTTCAGTACCTACCTCCAGGTTTCTACCTTGAGCTCCTGCCCCAGCTTCCCTCCATGATGAACTGTGTACTCTAAGGTGAAATAATCCCCTTCTTCCCCAAGTTGTTTATCACCACAACAGGAAACCAAACTAGAATATCATGTAAGTATTTATGGAGAAAAATAAAGGAAGAAAGGGATAGGTAAGAGCTGCTACTGCGTGTGTGTGTGTGTGTGTGTGTGTGTGTGTGTGTGTGTGTGTACTCACATACTCATGCATGCATGCATTTGCCATTTTAACTTCTGTTTGGGTTTTTTTTTTTTTGTCTTTTTGAGACAGGATCTCCCTGTACCCCCAGATGTCCTAGAACTCACTCTGTAGACCCTGCTGGCCTTGAACTCAGAAAGATCTGCCTGCCTCTGCCTCCTGAGTGCTAGGATTAAAGGGGTGTGCCACCATGCCTTGGCGCATTTGCCATTTTTTTTTAATTTTTTTATTTATTTATTTTTGTATGTGTATGAATGTACTGTCTGCATGCAGGTCTGTGCACCCGTGTCACGCAATGCCGCGGAGGTCAGAAGAGGGTTTCGGATTCCCCTGGAACTGGAGTTCTCCTGGAATTGGAGTTACAGACGGTTCTCAGCCACCGTGTGGGTGCTGGAGATCGAACCCGGGTCCTCTGTAAGAGTGTCGGTGCTCTCAACCGCTAGGCTATCTCTCCAGCCCCGCATTTGCCATTTTAAGTAGAGTTAGCAGATAAAGCCTCGAAGAGAGATGGTTTCTGAGTAAGGATGTGAAAGTGAGACTAAGAACCCTTATTATCTGTGCAAGCCATGTCCAAGGCAGAGGACATGGGTAAGCGCAAGAAGCACAGGCACTATGCCTTGGACAGGAACAGCAGAGGTGAGGTGGCTGAGCAATCTGAGCTAAGAACAGTATGAGAAAAGGCTGCAAATAACAAAGTGGCCAGATCATGACCATAGTTCAGATTTAAGCTTTTGTTCAACATGGTCTAGGTTTAGGCAGAAGAGTAACTTCATCTAACTTATACTACACCGTTAAATATTGCAGACCAGAGATACTGGCTTGGACCAAGATGACAGAAGTGGAAGGTGGTTGAGAGGTACTCAGATATAGATAGATTCTGAAAAGGGTGGTTGATAGGACTTATTCATGGGTTAGATATAAGCACAGAGGAAAAGTGGTACTATCTTGGCTTGTTCAGGCTGCCATAACCAATAGACAAGGTGGCTATATCAGTTATTTTTCCCTTGTGATAAATCACTGACCAAAGCAATTTAAAGAAGAATTCACTGGGACTTACAATTCCAGAAGGATTAGAGTCCCCAATAGTAGAAGAGGCATAGCAACAGGGGTGGCCTGGGCAGAAAGCTGAGTAATAAAATATTCAAGTAAGCACAGGAAATGGAGAAAGACTTAAAACCCAGCAATGCTTAAGAACTCTCAAAATCTGCCCCCAGTGATGTGTTTCCTCTGTCATGGCCACATCTCCTAAAAACTCAAAAAACAGTGCCAACAACTGGGGACAAGATATCCAAATACTTGGAGCCCATGAAGGACACTCTCATTCAGAACACCACATTCCACTCCCTGGCCTCCACAGGCTCATGACCATATACCATGCAGAATGTATTCAGTCCACCTTGGAAAATACACATGGTCCGTATTAGTCTCAATACTATTCAGAAGTCCAGAGTCCAAAGTCTCCTCTAAGACTCAAGGCAATCTCTTAACTATAAGCTCTTCTAAAATCAAAAGACAATTACATACTTTCAATATACAATGGTACCAAACAGGCATTCCCATTCCAAAAGGGAGGAATGGGGGCATAGTGAGGAAATAGTGGACCAAAACAAGACCGACACCCAGGATGACAAACACCAAATCCAACAGCTCCATCTCCAATTCCCAAGACTTTATTTTCAAAGGCCTTAGATCTCTCACCCCTCCAGCTTTGCTTCATCCAACATACATCTCTCTTGGACTAGCATCACTCCTTGTGTGAAGCTCTCCTTGACAAGTGTTTCACAGCTCTAACATCTCTCTTTTTTTTTTTTAATTTTATTTATTTTTGTATGTGTATGAATGTACTGTCTGCATGTAGGTTTGTGCACCCGTGTCGTGCAATGCCGCAGAGGTCAGAAGAGGGCGTCGGATTCCCCTGGAACTGAGTCCTCCTGGAATTGGAGTTTCAGACGGTTCTCAGCGACCATGTGGGTGCTGGGGATCGAACCCGGGTCCTTTGTAAGAGCGGTTGGTGCTCTTAACCGCTAGGCCATCTCTCCAGCCCCAGCTCTAACATCTCTTAATGTCTTCTTGGGGTATCCATTGATGACTAGGCTTCACCTTCAAAGCTTCATGCAATGGCCTATCAGTGTCTCTTGGCCTATGAGGGCCTTCTTTATGCAGGGATGGACTTGCTGCATGCACACTGCCTGGCCTCAGCAGCTCTCTGAAACCAAGACGGAAGAACTGATGACCTCTGACATTTTTCGTGCCTCTAAAGCCAGCATCAAGTGAATGACACTGGCAAGTTCAGATGCCAGCCTGCAACAGACCCCTGCTCACTTCGTTCTTATTATCAGCAGCTTTTCTATGCTGTGGTTTTCTAAGAGCAGAAAAACGCTCCCATGTTTTCTTTCCACAAATTGGAGGTTTAGCTGGGTATGTGTGCTCTTGCCCTGAAGGTATTTGTTCCATTGTTTAAGTACAAATCTCTAGGCCTCTCCTTAAACACTTTAATTGCCTTATCAAAGACAGCCTCTCCCTCAACACATGCCTTGTGCCTTGGCTCCAACATTAAGCTTCCTAGTGCTCTTCTTCAATCCAAACTGTACATTTTTCATTTCTTTCTGCTCTACTTGCTATTTCTCACTATAGATCTTCATAATATTCACCATTAATAACCACGCTACTGATTCAATGACAGGCTGTCTTGAAATTTCCTCTACCAAAGAAAACATCCCTGTTGCTATTTAAATCTTTTATTTCCCTCTGGAAATCCTTCACTCTCAGCACTACTTTCTTCTAAACTCCTACTAGAATGGCCTGTTAAACTCTGCTTACAGCTTTCACAATTCTGAAGTCTGAAGCCCAAGATCAAGGTGTTGCCAGGGTTATTGCTTCGTGGGGTTCTCTCGACCTGTAGATGGTTATCTTTCCTGTTTCTTCACAAGGACTTTTTTCTCTGTGTATCTATGTCCTACCCTCTTCTTATTAGGACACTAGTCATACTGGATTAGAATCTACCACATTAATCTTTTATCCTAACTACTTTTTTGAAGGGCTCTGTTTCCAAACACAGCCATATTTCGGTGCCCTGGGGGCTAGAACTTCAATAGGAGGGATTTTTTCTTAAGATTTTAATTAATTAATGATTGTCATTAGTTTATTATTTTATTTAATGTGTATGGATGTATTGCTTCCATGTATGTATGTGCACCCATGTTATGTAATGCCCATGGGAGGTCAGAACAGGGCATTGGATACCCTGGAACTGGAGTTCAAATGGTTATGAGCCACCATGTGGGCTGGGAACCAAACCCAGGTCCTCTGCAACAGCAACCAATGCTCTAACTGCTGAGCTATCTTCAGCCCCATTATTTCAATTTTTTAATTATGTGTGCATGTGTGTGGTTATATGCATGTGAGTGCAAGTGCCTAAAGAGGTCACAGGTGTTGGATCTTCATGGAGCTGGAATTATAGGGAGTTATGAGCCTATGGTGCTGGGAACTGAAGGTGGATACTCCAGAAGAGCAAGACATGCTCTTAACCCCTGAGCCCTCTCTCCAGTGCTTCAACATGAATTTTAAGGAAACACAAAATAGATATTGAGCATAACTCCAAGGTTTCTTGGTATTACCACCCACCAAGACAGAAAGCTAGCTCAGCTTACCTTTCTATGATGCATAGGATTCTGATGTGTAGAGAAGTAGAAATAAGAGTAAAAGTACTAACATATACTGAGAGTGATTATTTGTGAGGCATGATGTTATATGTTTTATAAACATTACTTCACTTAATTCTTGCAACATCAGTCTAATACAATATTATCATCTTCATCTATAGATCAGAAAGCCCAGGCTTAACAAGGTTATACAACTTTCCCAAGGACTCATGTGTATTAAAGTACAATAAAAGGAATTTTGATCCAAACATTCTTACTTCAACAGTCACACCCTTAAGTGACTGCATGGTTTTCCAAGAAATCCAGGTGCCCTAGGCAGGAAAGCACAATCATAATAAAAACTGAACCTGAGTGCAAGCCCCAATATTTATCCAAAGCCACCTGGAACAGATCATTTATTATAATATTAAAATAATAGGAACAGCAGAATGTCATTGTGTAGAAAACAGTAGAATAACCTTATAATAAAACACTATCTAATCATTAAAACAACCAAAGTGGAGCTACGTTGATTGCATGCATACATATCTAGGTTGGGCTGTTTTTTTTTTTTTATTTAATTTTTATTGATGCTTTGTGCATTTCGTACATCATTTTCCAATTCAGATCACACATATTTCCCTTTCCCTTCCCCCCCACCCCCACCCCATCCCAGATCATGTATTCTGCCATAACTGTCTTGCATCTTTCTCTGTTTTTTTTTTTTTTTTCATTTTTTAGCTATAAGTGATAATCCATAGTAACAGCGACCTTCGTGCAAAACCATTGCAGACTGTTGTGCCCAAACCCCACAGCCCCACCATCCAGTGGGGGGGGACAGGTTGTTTGTTCAATCAAGTTGATCAAATGATGTCCAGACTACATCGCTGTAGTTTCACCATTCACCCCAATCGCAGCCTTTACATTCTACCACGCCCCCTTCTTCCGCAGATTGTTCCCTAGGCTTAGAAAAGGGGCACAGGTGGATGAGAAGTAAAACAGTCCCCTCTCTCTGGAGCTGTTGACTTGGACTTCTGGTCAATTCTGGCTGTTTCCTTTCATGGGCTGACAGTTTGTCCAGGGAGTAACCTTTCGATCCTACTTGATGAAGCACAAGCAATTAGATATATAGGTATTTAAGCAGCACTAATAGTTATGGTAGGTTACTTTGGCATAGACACATATGTTTGGATGATGTATTTTAATCTATGAGTTACATTTTCCCCCCTGTTAAATATGACAGGGTTCTTACTGTGGCTTATACATCTCTAACCTGTAGAGGATGTAGCTTGTGGCACAGCCATGGGTCTTCCTCCAAGGAGAGAGCAATAGCCAATTAGATTTGGGATTATACAGGCACATGGCTTGCCTCTGCTGCACAGTATTTCCAGGCAGGTGAGGTGTAGCTGGTGCTGACGGTGGAGTCTTGCTTGACTCAGGGAGACCCGTATTGGCTTCATTGGTTTAGTGGCCCTTTGGAACACTCTCTGGCGAATGCCAGAGGCCATCTTGTTCACTTGCATGTGGGTCTCAATACATCCCTCCCATGTTAACGTCAGGTCTTCGGCAGCAGGGTCTTATCGCCTCTTCCTCCTGCAGGTATCCCAACTTAGGGGCAAGAGCCCTTACCTTTTGTGGGGCTTGGATTCCCCGGCCAACATCCCCCTGGTAGGAACAATCCATTGCTGATGATCAGAGCTCCTGCATTAATATACTTTGCCTAAGTGCATAGCCCAAGGACTTTTTTTATTGTATTATATTTGGTTCTGAACAGAGTATAATCCTTTCACAGTTCCTATGTCTATTAGTCAATTAAAGAAGGCATTTTACCGGTTTTAATAAGAGATTACCTCTATGTTTTTTTTTTTGTTTTTTTTTTTATTATTTATTTTTGTATGTGTATGAATGTACTGTCTGCATGCAGGTCTGTGCACCGTGTCGTGCAATGCCGCGGAGGTCAGAAGAGGGTCTCGGATTCCCCTGGAACTGGAGTTCTCCTGGAATTGGAGTTACAGACGGTTCTTAGCCGCCATGTAGGTGCTGGGGATCGAACCCGGGTCCTCTGCAAGAGCGTCGGTGCTCTTAACCGCTAGGCTATCTCTCCAGCCCCATTCTATTAAAATATTATATTTAATATGTAAATTTTAAAATCTAGATAAACATATGCTAAAAAGGACAGCTAAAAAGTAATACTCACAAAATCTGTAAATAATGCTTTTGCCAAGCCATTTTTTGGGGGGGTATTTTTTGAGACAGGGTCTCACTGTAGCCCCAGCTGTCCTGGAACTCACTATGTAGACCAGGCTGGCCTTGAACTCACAGAGATCTGCCTGCCTCTGCCTCCTGAGTGCTGGGATTAAAGGTGTGCACCACCATGCCAGGCACAAGCCACATTTTAAAAAATGATTTCTGGGAGGCAGAGATAGGCGGATCTTTGTGAGTTCAAGGCCAGCCTGGTCTTCAAGGTGAGTTCCAGGATAGCTGGGGCTACAGGGAGACCCTGTCTCAAAAGACAAAAAAAAAAAAAAAAAAAAGATTTCCTTTATAACTTTTTGTTCAAACTCTTCTCAATTTTTGGAGCTCCTGGATTGGTTAGCAGTCCTATACTTGGTGTTACTTCTTACAGGTAGCTGGGACTGCACCCCAGTCCCCTTACAATGCTACCATTGATGCCAGGCTTTAGATCTGGTTCAGAGAAACACTTCTCACAGTTAATAACTCAGAAACTTAAAAATTAGCTTTTCACAAATGAAATGTCTGATCTCAAGAAGAGCAAGAATATTACTTAGATGTTGTTTTTAATAATATATTTTTCAAGACTGTTATTTGTATCAAAGTGTCAGGGCTATTAAAATAAAGCACCAATAATGTTTGGAAGAATGAGGTAGATAAGGTCATGAATTAGAGAACAGAGAAAATTCCTAAAGTGGAGAGAATTAAAAGGTAGTCACTCCTCATACTTACTTAGTCCTTAGTCTTTGACTCATCTAGCTGGACAGAAAGCCATTAATGATGTCACTGTTCCAGGTTACATCCTATAAGAGGAGGTAAGTAAGGCACAGTCCCTAAGGACTGCTATCATTTTTAATGTGCAGTCTGTGGCACTATTAACAAACTCATCTCTTTACTAAGTGAAGGTGGCCAAATGGAGTGGAAGTCACTGAGTAGCTTATTCCTCTTTAAAGGTCTCATTTACAACTGTTTCTTTAATTCTTTGCTTTTGGGAAAATGAAGGATGTAATGAATGAGGAAGAAAAATACGGGGCTGGAGAGATGGCCTAGCGGTTAGGAGCGCCGACGCTCTTGCAGAGGACCCGGGTTCGATCCCCAGCACCACATGGCGGCCGAGAGCCGTCTGAAACACTCCAATTCCAGGAGAACTCCCAGTTCCAGGGGAATCGACACCCTCTTCTGACTCCGCGCATTGCACGACACGGGTGCACAAACCTGCATGCAGACCAGTAACATTCATACAACTACAGAAATAAATAAAATTAATAAAAAAAAAAAAAAAGAAAGAAAAATACATAGTCAAAGATGGTGAAAATGAGTGAAAGTAGTAAAACACTCAGAACAAACACTAAACTGAAAAAAAGAATGGAACAACCCAGAAGAATGGAAAAGCAGCCTGGGTCACAGAGTCACACTGCCATGCAAGACAAGGACAGAACAGGAAACTTGAGGCACCATGTTAGAGCAACCCACCAGCTCTGAGTTTCAGTTTTAAGAGGGACATTAGTGAACAAAAGGTACATTCTTCTTTCAAGGTTGTTTTGGGAGCCTATCAGCAGAAAAATGTAAGGAAGGAGGATCTTCAAGATTTTCCTACTACCCTTTCCTTCCTCTCCTTCTCTGGAGATCTGAAAACCATTTATGGTTTTAGATTCCCTAAACTCCTTTAAACAAATTCAGGAGACAGGCATTTGTTTTTTTTTAATTTTTTTTTAATTTTATTTCTGTATGTGTATGAATGTACTGTCTGCATGCAGGTCTGTGCACCCGTGTCGTGCAATGCCGCGGAGGTCAGAAGAGGGTTTCGGAGTCCCCTGGAACTGGAGTTCTCCTGGAATTGGAGTTTCAGACGGTTCTCGGCCACCATGTGGGTGCTGGGGATCGAACCCGGGTCCTCTGCAAGAGCGGTCGGCGCTCTTAACCGCTGGGCCATCTCTCCAGCCCGGAGAGAGGCATTTATTTAAAGGAGTTTGGGGAATCTTCTGATATACTTTTTCCAGAAATTGGGAGGCTAAATTAGTGAGAAAAATAAAGGAGAGAGGGAAATGAGGGAAGAGGAGTGGGAAGAACGGAAGGAGGAAACAATAGTTAAGAGGCTAATGTAACAGTGAGTTGAGAGGTGAAAAGGTGCTTAACATTATAAGCATGATAGAGATAATGTCAGCAGTTGCAAGTCAAGAGCACTCTAGGACAGTTAAAACTATGAGTGTGTATGGCAAAATAGTGAGAACAGGGGTCAAGGACTGACCTAGCGAAACATCTCCCCAGGAGAGGCAAAAGCCAGGGAGGTCAGAAGGTAAGAAGAGTCACAGATCAGAGGCAGACTCACTGATAGGACACAAGCAGAGAAACTAAGGGACAGAACACAGAGAGGCCTGTAAGCCTACAAAATTCAAAGCAGATTCAGGCCTGGTAAGAGGGGGGTACAACAGCAGAAGCCATCCCTTCTGAAGATCTTTTGGGGATTGACTCAATGCTAAGTGCATTTTTATAACATACATTGTATTCTTGATCCCATTCAATCTTTATAATAAAAGCTATTATCATCTCATTTTATAGTATGTGTTATCCAGGGTTAAGTAACTTGCTTAGTTAGTTGGTTTTACAGCAAAGCTAAGACATCTATCTGATGTCAAGACCTGTTTTAAAAGGAACCTATTTAGAGACTGAGTTTATCACAGATTTTAGAGCACACTATGTGCAAGAATCTGAGTCAATCCGGGGCTGGAGGGATGGCCTAGCGGTTGGGAGCGCCAACTGCTCTAACAGAGGACCCGGGTTTGATCCCCAGCACCCACATGGCGGCCAAGAACCTTCTGAAACTCCAATTCCAGGAGAACTCCAGTTCCAGGGGAATCCGACACCCTCTTCTGACCTCCGCGGCATTGCACGACACAGGTGCACAAACCTGCATGCAGACAGTACATTGATACACATACAGAAATAAATAAAATTTTAAAAAATTAGAAAAAAAAGAATCTGAGTCAATCCCTCGCACTATAAAAATAGAATAAAATAAGGGGCTGGAGAGATGGCTCAGTGGTTAAGAGCGCTGACTGCTCTTGCAGAGGATCTGGGTTCAATTCCTAGCACCCACATAGCAGCTAAGAACAGTCATTAAGTTAGGCATGGTGGAGCACGCCCTTAATCCTAGCATTCAGGAGTCAGAGGCAGAGGGATCTCTTGAGTTCCAGGCCATCCTGGTCTATAGAGTGAGCTCTAGGCCAGCTGGAGCTATAGGGAGACCCTATCTCAAAAAGGCAAAAAAATAAAAAATAAATAAAAAATAAAATAAAAGGCTAGGGTGGTGGCATGCAACTGTGATTCTAGTATTTTAGCAGTTGAGGCATGAATATTGCCACATGTTTGAGGTAGCATCAGTTACAGAATGAGACCCCCATATAAACAAATTTATCATAATAAAAGAGCCTGATTTTATAATAGAACATAGCTGTGGCTTTTGCAAAAGCAAATACAACATGGGAAAAGAAACAGTAAGGGGAGATTTGACCTGTCTTGCAACACAAAAATGGCAAGAAGGAAATGAAACAGAAAGACGACTGCTTTAATAAAGTCTTTTTAAAGGAAATATTTGAGGATGAGTTGAAAGAAAGAATTGAAGACAGGGAAGACCAGAAGTGGTTTGAGCTGTCCTGTGGAAGGCACAGCTCAGCCATAAGGTTTTAGGAGAGGAAAGGAGTTGCCTAACTACTTCCCACACTCTTTAATCCCAGCACTCCCTGTTTGCCTCACTTAATGAATATTTTTATTTTTATTGTTTTTGGTCTTTTTGAGACAGGGTCTCCCTTTAGTCCCAGCTGGCCTGGAACTCACTATGTAGACCAGGCTGGCCTCAAACTCACAGAGATCCACCTGCCTCTGCCTCCTGAGTGCTGGGATTAAAGGTGTGCATCACACCCAGCTATGAATATTTTTATTCCAAAGTAGAGTGATACACTCTTAACAGTAAGAATGGTCAATGGCCAAGGGGTAGGCCTGAAAGCTTCAGGTACTGCCATAATCCCTATGCTTCTCTACTGCCCATGCAAACCCTTTTTTGAAGTGTTCTAAAACATGTAACTGAAAAAAAAAAAAGTGTGAAAGTAAGAAAAAGAATTACCACAATTAAAGCTATCCCTGAACTTTACACAGTATGGAAAACAAACGGGACTCTGGACCTTTGAGCATTCAGATGCATGACAGCACTACTATTATCTTTGTTCCACTGAGATCCACATCACTATTGATTTTTATTCTAGAAATAACTATGGTTCAACTACTCTCAGCTTTAATACCCTGCATGCACCTATTGATAATCTCACCTCCATATGTAAATTTGTGGTTTATCTTCCTTAGAATACCAGTAGCTAAAAATGAAAGATACTCTTTGGCTCAGCCCCCTGAAGATCATCTCTTTGGAGACACGCAATGTAATCATGAAGTCTGAAGAAGCTAAGTACAGAAGCAGAGCTCAAACTCATGATTTGTACCTCTTTTGTCCCATGCACCACTAAGTTCTACAGACACACTTTTCTAAAGTAAACATCCAAAGACAAAAATCCAGAAGCCAAAGATTGGTATTTGTTTCCAAATCAACAGACCTAAAAACTGCAGAGACTACTTTTTCAAATCCATCTAAATATCAACAGTATTACACTCGTTATCCAACAGAAAACTTTACAAGCATATACATATGATCCCTACTGGGGATCATACACTATGCCCCAGGCTGGAGAAAGTTAAAAAAAAAAAAAAAAAAGGAAAACACGAATATTTAAAGGAGTTTCATGGGAACCATCTTTTCATAAATCACCCTCATTAAAGGAAAGGAAGCTACACTTTAAGGAAAGAAATGTGTAGTTAGTTAGTTAAGAGACAACTCCAATAGTAGATCTGGGAAATGATGAGGTGTTCAATGTGGAGAGCATCTTAGTGACAGTGTCAGTAGTTGACAGAGATAAATCTGAGAGCTATGAACACTTGAGACAGTTAAACTGTGAGCAGCACTTACACCCTGAACATTTTCTCAAGAATAGATGGACCTTCATTGAGGAAGCCAACCTACACAGCATGGACTCAGAGTACTCCTTGGAATGTCTACATTTAGGCAGACAAGGTTAGATGACTCAAGGAAACCATACAGCTACTCTATTAACATTTTAAAACTGAATAAAGAAACAAGACTAGTATATTTCTGTAAATATTTGTGTAAAGTTTTCACATTTCCAAATAATTTTGCTCTAATTTTTGGAGAGACAATGCTTATTTAATGAACAAATATAAAGGTAGTAAGTTGAAGAAAAATCCTTGATTTAAGGAACTAGTGCATGGGTGGGGGTAGAAATACAGGAGAAAAGGGATGTGGAGAAACCAAATTCTAAAGAAATCTCCAAGCTCCAGGGGGCATCTAGCTATGACACATTTTGGTATCTACTCCATCACAATGCTTCTAAATGCTACTTTTGCACTATAAATGCAGCCCCAAAAATGTATTATTAGTTCTTGGTCTCTTATAGAAATAAATTCAATCAAGGACCAATGAAAATCTGTTAGGAAAAAATGCTACTACACAGCCTTTCACAGCAGACTGCTTTCTCTTAGGGGGTGGCTTCTTTTCTCCAGGCCAGTCTCCTCCCACTGCAGATGAAAGGTTAAGACTGAGCAGAGGATGAGGATAGTTGAGCTTCCTGTACTTTCTTCCAAATGCTTGTTTTCTAAAATAGCTCTTCTGTTCGCAGTGATCACTGAAGTGAAATTAATTATAATTCTAAACTCCAATTATTATTTATGATCTTTAAAGAATGAATTAAACTACAGAAACACTTCATCCTACCTAATTATCCAAAAGCATTATAAAACCATCAAAACTTTTTTAGTAACAGAGCCAAAGATGATTAATTGCTTGTCCAGTATAAGCAGGGTTCTTTGTTTTTGGCGGAAGATTTATAATTCATTCCAGTTAAGCAATTAATAAAAATACATTTAACAATGAATTATAGTTATAAGTCAGAAACTTATGCTTGAAAGCATTGCTAAAATTATGTAAGACAAGTACACTTTACTTGTGTACATGGAACATCAAATCACACATAAACCATTACTTTTCAAACCAACTTTCATAAGGTAATTTCTATCACATTATTTAAAATCTAATTTAAAACTGTAACATGTTATCCAAAATAAAATGCCTGTACAACACTCATTGCTAGAGACTGAATCTGGGGCATGGCTCCTCAGATTTTTGTTTGATCCCTACTGTTGATGTTAATAAAAAAAAGATGCATCTTTAAAACTCAGCAACAGTGAGGAGGAAATTAAACCATGTAAAGAAAACATATGCTACTAATCCCTATTCAAGTGTGTGACCTGGAGTCATCACAGCATGTAGTTAAGGGTAGATTCTGTTACATGCTTTGGTGGGTTTTCTAAATTTTCTATGGCAGGTGGGTGTTTCATCTCAACAGACCAATCATCAGCAAAAGGCCACAAATGGCAATCTCGGGTGGCCAGCACAACCCAGAAGGGCAGGCAGACATTTTAGGAAAGACACTTCCTGTTCTTTGATTTATACCCTAACACAGAGAACAGCCCGATGTAATAATCATAACTGATTTGGCATAGAAGTGTCCTTATGATTCCTGCCTTTAGCCTGGACTCTACTGAGATTAGTCTTTCAAGAAAGTCACCTCTTAAGTCTCTCAACTTATCTTCAGATCTCAGTTTTCAATATAGCAAATTTACCTAGTGATATTGAAGTCTATGAAATTTAATTTTGTTTTTACTGAACTTTAGGTAAAGCACTCCTTCTAAGAAGATTATACTTATCCTGAAGAGAACTATATGATTTGTAAGTGGCCATGTAAATTCAAAGGTCAGGTTTTGTAAGACACCTTTAACTTCAGCACTCCAGAAGCAGAGGCAGTGGGACCTCTCTGAATTCCAGGCTGGCCATGACTATACAGTAAGACCCTACCTCAAACAACAAACAAAATGTTAGCACTTTATAGAAGTAGATCACCTCCTTTACGTTGGTTCTCCCAGCAATTCTCAAGCAGGGAATCTCAACTGTATTCCAAAAGGGACATCTGGCAATGCCTGGGGAATGTTCTTATTATCTTGGGTGGATATAAAAGGGTGTGCCCAACCCTATAAACATCCTGTAATACAAAGGATAATTATCCAGAAAAAAAGGGCCAATGGTACTGAGGTTGAAATTCTCTGGACCACAGAAATAGGATCCAAGGGTTAGTATACCTAGACAACATCAGAAAATCTGTGTCATTAAAAAAGATCAATTTCTGGGGCTGGAGAGATGGCTCAGTGGTTAAGAGCACCGACTGCTCTTGCAGAGGACCTGGGTTCGATTCCCAGCTCCCACATGGCAGCTAAGAACCATCTTTAACTCCAGTTCCAGGGGACTCTGACACCCTCTTCTGACCTCCACCTCATTGCACGACACAGGTGCACCAACCTACAGTACATCCATATACATAAAAAAAGATCAATTTTCCAAATCCTATATTTTCCTAATCTCTGCATGGGAAAAGCAGCCAATTACAGCCCTGCTTGTTGAAAAAATATGGTTAGCCCACTGAGATAAAAAATGTATTTACAAAGTTGTATATTCATTTTCATGTTTAACCTACAGCCTTAAAAAAATACATAGACAGGTGCTGGAGAGATGGCTCAGTGGTTAAGAGCATGCCAACTGCTCTTGCAGAGGACCCGGGTTCAATTCCCAGCACCACATGGCAGCTAAGAACCATCTTTAAGCCAGGCATGGTGGCACACGCCTTTAATCCTAGCACTTGGAAGGCAGAGGCAGGGGGATCTCTGTGAGTTCAAGGCCAGCCTGGTCTACAGAGTGAGTTCCAGGCCAGCCGGGGCTATAGGGTGACCCTGTCTCAAAAAGAAAAAAAAAAAAAAAAAATACATAGACAGTTGTGTGTGTGTGTGTGTGTGTGTGTGTGTGTGTGTGTGTATTTAGATGCCTCCTGTAAATATCCCCTGAGAAATAACTTTTTGTTTTCACAGGGCTTAAATTACACTTATATTCCAAAATGCTGTATAAAAAGATAAGATAAACATTTAACACATTATGCTTGCTTGTTTGGTTTTCATTCTTTTCACTTTCTGGGTTTTCAGTTTTGTTTTGTTTAAACAAGCTGCCAAAAACACAGAACATCCACAGCATTTATCAAATAGATACACATGGTACTCTGGGTGGTCTAGCAGACACGAGCCCCCCCCCCCAAGCCCCACCTGAGTCTTGTAAACAGCATTTACTGGGAACCCAAGCCTTCTAGAGACAAAAGTGCATGCCAACCTCACACAAACAGTCCTATCATCAGACTCCATGCAATTTCTCAATTCCTCAACAGGCAAAAAGAGCAGTGCTATCTCTCAGGAAAATCAATTAAGCTCTATAATTTTAAAAATGAACTCCATCAGGCAACAGAATTATTTCTACAAGTTTAAGAAGTATTTACCTAGCTGTCAAAGTGATAAACATCAGAGAGAGTGGCACTTTATTTTGCAAGACTCCTTTAGTCACTTTGAGGTTTTGCTTTAGTGGCTGTAGGATAGGACACTACAGTCTTTGGTCTTGTCTACCTGACATACTCAAGAGGAGGATTAGACGTCTTGGATGTTCTGAATAGAAAAGAACCTTTGAATAGGCAAAGATCAGAACTACCATTAACCCGAAAAGTCATTTCTATGTTGATACATGTTTCAATGAAGAATAACTTGGAGCATTAAGACAAATATACAGGTTCCAAACACATAAACCACTGCTAATATTTTGTGACCCAGATTTTCTTATTCACTCCAGACTTCAAATGTTTTATTCTTTTGGCCAAATGTAACAAAATGTGTCTCAGAAATTCCAATATTTTTATATCTAACCCCCCAATACCACAAAACTATGTAAGAATTCTTTGTTAGATTAAGTTATCCAGATTTAGGGTTAAACAATCTTTTAGACTACTGGGAAATAAAAAAGGTACATTCCTACAATATTCCTTATATCAGAAAAGTCCTAATGAACTATTTGATGCATACGATATGGAAATAAATAGGAATATTTATGTAAGTTCCAATATTTATACAACACGGAGTTAAGAAAGGACTTTCTTGACAATGAAACTACGCATAAAGCAAGAGCAAAATTTTTTATAATGCCAAAATATCCTTCTGATCAACAAAATAACATAAAAGCACAAAGAAACTAGATAAAGACTGCAATGAATAGAAAGGGTGAGTTAAGCAACTAAATAGTTATATAACACTCATAATCAAAAAGGAAAAAAAAGACTAAACAACTCAAGAGAAAAACTAAGAACAAACAGCTGGGGTACAGTGTAGTGGTAGAGTGCTTGCCACCCATCATACACAAGCCCCAACTTCAACCTTCAGCATGGAGGATAAAGAGGTACAAAGAAAGAGAGACACAGAGAGAAAGATGGGGGAGAGAAGGAAAGAAAAGAGGGAATGAAGGAAGAAGGAAGAGGAGGAGAGGGAAGGAAGGGGTAGAGAAAAGGGGGAAAAGAAGAAATGAAGAAAGGAGTAAAGGAAGAGAGCAATTAAGTTGTGGAAATATAATTAAAATAGTGAAAATTCAAAGAAATGGGGACTAAAAATATTCAAATAAAAAGACATGTATTTTCTATCAGATTAGTGTAATTCATAGCAGTAATATTCAGTGAATTGAAGCAATATCCTAATTGCTAAGAGGCACGGTAATTGGTACACTATCCTTTCTGGAGGTAATCTGACGATGTAATTAAAATGTTTAAAAATTTACTTCTTTCACTCAACAATTCTACTTCCAGATTTACTGAAAAGAAATTAATAGTATGATTCAGAAGGGTATATAAATAATAATGATAATAGTGATAAACATATTGCTTATAATTTTTTTGTTCAAGATGAATAACCAGAGAGCTAAATGTGTATCCACACTCACTCACCCATTTCTAGCTCTGAGTGATGCTACTGTCCAAAGGGTTCTTCTGTGCTCCTCTCTTTCTCTTGCTGACCTTAACAGTTCTGGCCACCATTGCCTCTCAAGTGGATTGTTCCAATGTCATCTGATTCCTTTTCAGTTCATTTTCTAATCCAAACTCAACACTTCTGGAAAGCTATGGAATTCTTTCCCCCAATTAATTACATAGACTCCTCTCCCCACAAAACATACTACTGATGTTCCTCAAATGGGCTAGGTAGTCTCTAAGCATGCCCTCTCCTAGAACATAGTTCCTCATACTAGTCTACCTTCCCTAACCTGTTCTCTTCAAAAATATTCTTCAGGTCTCAGCTTAGGAAATACTTCCTTGGGTCAGTCATGTCTCCCTCTCCTGAGTGAGATGTAGCTCTTAGGCATTCCCCCTGACCACAGCACCCTGTGATTATCCAAAATCACAACACTGGCCACTCTGTATTATAATTAGAGTATAAGAATGTTGTGTCATCAAGTTATAGATATCTCAGATCATCTCTATCATTGTTTTGGCTTCCCAGAGACTATGAAATCTTCACATGTACAAAGGCCACTCTGCTTTGTTAATACACCAACTCCTTCTCTGGTCAAAAGCACTAATATTTCATTCATACATGTTCAACTGAGTATTCTGTAAGATACAGTACTTTCAGGTAGATGCCTTATACCTGATGCACTGATGTTTTACAGTTTACATATAGTTAGGGTTCCTGGCTGGGCCTTTGTTGATTCTCCTTGAAGACTTATCAATGAGAATTTTTTGCTGATCTTGAGAATGAAGATCCTACATGTTATCTTCATTCTTCAATTCAGAACAAATTAACAATCCTTTCAACAAACTTTCACAAACCAGAAAGAGAATTTCTAAAATAGCTGCTTCAATTCAGCATTTCTGGTAATAATCAGAAATGAATAACAACCTAAATAGTCTTCAAGAGGAAATTGTTTTTAGAAAGCACACATCCATATAGTGAAGTACTAATGTAGCCATGAGAATGAGAACATCTTCATAGACTAACTTCAGAAATAGTATAAAGCCTAAAAAAGCAAAGTGCTCAGCAATATTATAACATGCTGCCTTTTGTATGAAAATGAAGATACATTCATATGCGTGTTACATGCAGCAATACCCACTGGAAGAACACATTTGGGAAGCAGGCATGCATGATTGAAGACAACATGGAGAGGAAGATTTTCCCATTTCACCTTTTACAGTTAGTTCAGACTTATTAGTATAGTGTATCATTCAAAAGTGGTTTGCTTTGGGTTTTTATTTAACTAAGTAAGTATAAATGTTTGACAAAACTCTTCAGAGGAGAAGCACAAAACTAATTACTGCCTCTCAGCAAAACCAAAACCAAAACAAGAACACTACAGCTTTTAGGCTTGTGGTGGTTTGAATGAGTGTCCCCCATAGGCTCTAGGTATTCAGACATTTGTCTCCAGTTGGTGGTGCTGTTTCTGGAGGTCTTAGAAGGTGTGGCCATGCTGGGGGAAGTGTGTCACTGGGGGCGGGCTTAGTGAGCTTAACAAGCCTCGTGCTCTACAGTTGCTCCTCTCTGCTTCCTGTGCTCTTTGCCATATGTGACCCTCTGTTTGCTGCTCTGGATCCGGCCACCACGCCTCCCGCCACTATGGACTAATTCCCTGGAACCGCCAATTGTAAGCTCAAATAAACTCTTCCTTTTATAAGTTCCTTGGTCTGGTGTTTTATCACAGCAACAGAAAACTGACTAATACAAGGCTCTTGAATAAGCTGCCAAGAGACACCAGTAGCACCATCTTCCTCTTAGGTTATTGCAAGGGACTCTCAGGGAGGGAATGGGGGTTCCATCTCTCTTGGCTCTTTCTCAGTCTCTCTTCACAATATCCTGAGCAGCAACCACTATAAAATGCTCCCACTTTCTAATGACACTTAAGTCATGCATTTTCTTGGAAACAATATGAAACTAGAACAGCTTCTTCTCAGAAAGTGGTGCTTGGATCAGCCTTAAAGGAAAAGCAAAAGATGAATTGGTTTAGCCAAAGAGTACCAACTATAAATTGTTATTGGGGCTCACAATACTATAAAAATGAATGAAGACCTAAAGAAAACTAAAAGAAGAATTAGAGAAAACCTTCACTCGACAGGCTTTCTTGTCCCTTCTGGCTGCCATCATGGTTGGCCCGTTTTCTTTTTCATTAGCAGTGGGTTAGAGGCTTCATCGACAACTAATTAATGCACTTGTAATTCATGCTGAGATTTGTTTTTCCCAAATCTTAAAGATCTGTACAAGGGGGGATAATATTCTCTGGAGCTCTTATATTTCCTAGTACTGACTAGGTCTCACACATCATGTATTCCCTCTATGTACCAGTTGAAGGTTAGAAAGAAAGCCCTATCCCAAAGGAAACGCAAGGGAAAGAGGGGGAAATTCCAAAAGAACAGCAATAACTTTTAAACATACTATCTTAATCCCAAGGCAAAAATAAATACCTCTATAACAAAGATGCTAAATTTAATTGCCAAGTTATAGTTAAAAGACACTCTAATTTAGTATTATCTAAAACATGGGAAAAATAATGAGTACTGTAATAAAACTTCGGTAGTTCGCTTATGAAATCATTGATTAAAATAATATTCCTGCTATTACTATAAAAGGAAATTACTAACCTCAAATAAAAAGATATTGAAAATAGTCTTGAAACACTGCATATGCTTACAGTTTATACATCATAAACAACTTAGAAGAATGATTTTCAAATCCTAGCCTAAGAAAAAAAAGAATAATAATTTAGGGCTCTCTCCGTTCTGATGGGAATAATCATATGCTGAGCAATTTAAATGACAGAAACACTTAGTGTGGAATCTGGAATACAGAGATCAAGGTGCCACATGGCTGGGTTTTAGTGAGGGCCCTTTGAGAAATAGCTACATTCTTTATCCTTACATGAAAAAGAGTGAGGTAGTTATCTGGCCTCTTCTTATTAAGGGCATTAATTCTAATCATGAAGGCTCCACCCAAACAATTGAATATTTAGCAGGAACAGAACTGGAACTAAGTCTCTCACACAGACTTCAGGGCCCATACCTTTATTCCATAAATAGTATTTTAATGTTTCCTTTGCATTCCTTAATGTCAACAGAAGTTCATTACACTGCATTTAGAACTCTCACAATGCAACAATCTTAATCATCTTTGAGCAGAAAGTTTGCATCAAAATACTTTTTATTGGAATATAACTTCTGTGTGATTTTTTTCTAAGAGAAACAAAGAAACAGAAAAGAAGGCCAAAAACTGTTCAAATAGAAAACAGCAAATATCATTCAACGGTTCTTCTTCTATGAAATGTCATGTCCTAAATTGAAGTGAATTAAGTTTAGCCAATAGATTTTTATGCTTATGTATCTGCTATACCTGGATCCAGGTATGAACTGGGTTCTAATTTCAAAGTCCTCATAACCTAGCAGACCTGCAAATTAAAAATTACTAAGTAGGCCCTTTGTGGTAGTGTGCACCTTTAATCTCAGAACTCGGGGAGGCAGAGGCATGTGGACAGCTGTGAGATTAAGGCCAGTCTGGTCTACAGAGCAAATTCCAAGCCAACTGGGGCTACCCGGAAGACCCTGCCTCAAAAAAACAACATAACAAAATTAACAAATAATTTCATAACTATTAAGAGTGAAACATAAATAGCAATCCAGAGGAAGAAGTGAACATATCTTCCTGGGAAGACTGCTGAGGAATGGAACTGGCAGCAAGAAGAGCACTGCAGATGAAAGGGCAGCAGAGAAGAAATGGGGCCTACATTCATCACAGGGAAGCAACTGTGACCCATTTCCTTAGCATATCCACCTTGGAAAACGGAGCAGGAATATGGATGGATACTGGAGATAAGAGAAGGAGATCAAGATGTCTCCAAGTCTTGGCAGGGTCATAAAGAATGCCATTAACGGACACAGGGACTACCAGAGCAGTGACAGACCTGCGGCAAAAACCACTGGGACATGCTGAACTGCAGGTACCTGTAGAAGAGCTCCTCAAGGCCTAAAAGGGGAGATGATGTGGCTCACAGATCCGAGAAGCAGTCCCTTGGGAGCTGACAGCTGTACCACTTGTTTTCCTCTCTCAGTTCAATCCATTAGAAAGGAACAGAGGCTGAAGGAGGCCGTCTCAAAGGAAAAAACAGTGACTTGTAGTAAAGTCCTAGGAGTTTAAGAAAACAACACTGCAGCTCTTTTATTTATAGCAATTCTGATCAAAACAGGGATAGGATCAGCAAAGGTCCTAGTCATATGTTTGTTGGACTATAGATCTGCAGATAGAATAAATAACAATTAGGAGATGCTCAAACACAGCTGTTTCCAATATCAGCTCTTCCCTGCACTAGTAGAGGGAGGGCCATTATCTTCTCTAAACTGTAACTATTTATGTTCTAGGAGCACTCTCGAGAAAATTTGGGTGTTCTTCCATCGACTCAAGGAATCTTGCCTGTCTTCAAAATGAGGGAAACAAAAATAGAAACCCAGGGGTTTCCTTCCTTAAGCCAATGGAGAAATAATAAAAATACTTTTGGACTGCAAGAAAAAGGAGCAAACTAGAATACCTACTCCAGACACAAGCACTGTTCTAATTTCTCAAAGCAAAGATACCAGGCAGATTCTGGCTGAACAAAGACTACATAAATTCAGAGTCACATGGTTTTTCTGTGTCCTTGAGCTAGTTAAGTCCCATGATATTTCTCCCTCTGAAAGAAGAGGCTTCTGCTCTCTTGATAGTTCCTGGGAGTCTGTAGGAAGAAATGTGCCACACTTGGACAGTCTAAGGAGATGATTACAAACAATACCCAAGGACCCCAGGTGGCCTGTCATACAGTGTAAAAATGCACATTAGCTATCCTCTGACTCCTTTGCACCCATGCATGGAGTGCACCTTACAACAAGACTCTAATAGCAAGTGTAAAACATTCTCTTCTCATCACTCAGCTTGTCCAGACCTCTAAGATTTCAGAATGGTGGAATTTCTTGTAGGGAGACTAGGAGAAGAGACAGATTTACTATGCTTGGTCAGAAAAACAACATATCACCAATCAGCAGAGAAGGAAACAATAGCAGATGCATCTGTGCACAGAAAAATCAGGACAAGAACCAATGGCTACAGTTTTACCACAGATTCAAGAGGTGTTTGTTTCCTTGTTGCTCTTTATTTTTTTGAGACAGAATCTCAGGTAGCCTAGGTTGGTCTTCTATTCAAGTATCTGAGGTAGACCCTGAACTTCAGATCCACTTGCCTCTAGCTCCTCAGTTGGGGATTTTCAGGTGTGTGTTACCATACTCAGTTTTTACATAATACTGAGGATAGAACCCAGAACTCCTTGCATGCTAGGCAAGTACCCTAACAACTAAGCTACATCCCCCTTTTTCGATTTTTTTGTGTGTGTGTGTGGTTGGCCATGTGGAGTCCTGCATCGATTTTTTTTAAAGTTAAGAATGACTACAAAGTGAGGCTGCATTCTAAGGTGATTCTAAGGATGTTCCATGACATGTGAAAGTGCTTTTGATTCTCAACTGACTGCACAGCAAAGTCCTCTCCTTTCCTATCTCTCAGGACTGGGAAGATGTTATCTTTATGGAGAGAACGTTTCACTCCACCCTGACTTTCAGGAACCCACAAATCTCAACCCAAGGTAGTCTCTACAAGTCCTAGTGCACAGTGGTTTCTTTCCTGGTTTGTGACTGCAAAGCCTGCCTTCTAAACTCGCCTTCCCAGCCATCTCCCCTTGCTCATGTTTACCATCTCCATCTCCCCTGACTTCTTACCAGTAGGCAAGTACTTGCACCATTCTCAAGCCTCTACTGACTTTTTCTCTTCAAACCTGCACTCAAACTTCCCCTTCCATCAACAACCCTCCAGATCTGGTCCATTCACAACTGGTTGAGAAAGTTCCCAAATTCACAGCCTATGCTCTATCACCTCCTCCTTTCTCTTCAAATAATCCTTCCACTGAAATGGAATTTTTCCAAGGTTACCTACAACCTCCATGATATTCTAAATGCAATGGGTGTTTCTGAGTTCTTGTTTAATTTTATAATAAGAACAATATGACACAGTATTTACTAAGTACATCTATGCCAAGCACGGTACTCCATACTTCACATACTTCAAGCTAAGCTTTACAAGCTGATGAACTTTCTCCTCTTATCAAGTGTGCCTATGAGAAATTAATATGTGCCCAATGTCACACAGCCTATGAGAGGGATGACAGGATTCAATCATGAATTCATCTCCAAAGCCCAAGCCCTCACCTACAGTTTACTGCTTCCTCCCTGTTTGCTCTCCATCCTCTGTGCCCACATTGTGCCTGCTTATGTTCTATAGACTCAAATCTGGTGTTCCCAGGCTTCTATCCTTGACTCCTTGTCCTTGAAGTGCCCACATCCAGTTTCCGACCTCAATTATTACACCTTGGAGTGCAGACTCTGACACCTCCACAGATGTCTCAATTTAACATGTCCAGTAAAGCTCAGCTCTCGACCAAGTTCATGTCAAAGGCTCTTTCTAGAAGCTTCCTGAGCATCCTGTCTGCCCCCAACAACCCGCATTGTAACCATATTGTGCTGGAGTTACTGGATCATCAACTTTCTTTTCTGCTGTCAGGGCCTTTGATAGGAGTAAGCACAAGCAGGTGCTCATTTAGCAGTTAAGCAATGCAGAGCCTCTGGCAGGTTGTGTAACCTCCTTGAGTCTTAGTTTCCATGCCTGGAAAACGACACAACTGAATGGGTGATGAAGTACTGCTCCATCCTGCAAGCTGCAGGATGTAGTCAAATAATTAAGACATGTTATATGTTCTCTTGACAAGTCACACCAGATAGAATGTTATTAAATAAGGATGTCCCAAACCTATACAAAGACAGATCTTCTCTTTCTTGAGGGTCCCACCCTCTCCTACAGTGGTGCTTCACTGGGTGTATATCTTGGCAAACACTGGACCAGAGTGTTAGAAATTGGGGGTGGGGAGTGGTAAGGACTACTGACATTTAAGGTCAGAGACAGAAGTTTGAGACCCCTTAGTATCCTACAAAGCACAGCACTACCCCTACAAACAAAAACTATTAGCCCAAAATGCCAGTGATGCTCTGGTTGAGAAACTTTACACCAGGCCAATTTGGATTATGAAAACTCCCTCCCAGCTCTAAAACTTCTGATGCTACCAAATCATTAGAAGCTTACCAAGATGCTCTGGATGTAACTGATAGGACATCTTATTTTGAATAGAGTGCAAAGATGTATGGCTTTTCAATGAACAGAAAGTGTTTTATCAGAATGCTTGGTAACATTCTTGTCTATTTCCATTTTTGTCTTCAATAATGTAGTTCATATGTTCCTGTTTAATTTTTGCATTTTGTTGCCAGTAATTTATCTGCAATATATTTGGAGTAGAGTATTATCTTAAGGGAAAATATTACTGGAAAAAAAAATCTGATCACTCACTATAAAATAATGGGCAAGGGCTGGAGAGATGGCCTAGCGGTTAAGAGCGCCGACCACTCTTACAGAGGACCCGGGTTCGATCCCCAGCACCCACATGGTGGCCGAGAACCGTCTGAAACTCCAATTCCAGGAGAACTCCAGTTCCAGGGGAATCCGAAACCCTCTTCTGACCTCCGCGGCATTGCACGACACGGGTGCACAGACCTGCATGCAGACAGTACATTCATATACATACAGAAATAAATAAAAATTATGGGCAAAATTACAGGGAAATGTGACCATTGCCAGCATACTGTGCAATCAAATGTTTTGCAAACATTCCTTGAAGGGTTCACCCTGTTCTTCCTTAAAGGATAACTTAAGTGCTAATTGGGATGATGATTTTGTTTAACATTCCATTTCAGCATTAAAAAATGTCTTTGTTCAAGTTTTATCTGCTTCAAAAAAGGGAAAGAAAAGGTGCTTTGATTTTAATAAACATCTAAAATAAAAAATAACTCTGAAAGAGCAATTTCAAACTGATTTTTCAGCTACCTCCCATTCTTCCTTCACCTTCACCTTCAAAGTGCTTTATTATAATTTTATTGCTAATATATAAATATGATTGTTTAATTAAACAGAGTTCATCTTTTTAAAACATTTTCCCAAAGAAATCCTGTTATAAAATAATGACATAACAGTGATAATGAAGTGTCAGGAAAGTGTTTTTTTTTAAACATAATTTAACATCTAGAGGTGGGTACAAATAATCCCATTTCACAGAGGGAGAAATTAAAGTCCTCAAAGTGACACTCCAGGAAGGAGCAGAGCCCGCCCTTGCATCTGTCTCATTTGGGAGAATGATTATGAAAAGTGGGCCCTTTTTGTTCTATGAAGACCAATTTAAAGCTGGTTAAAGAGAAATGCCAGCTATGACAAAGAATCAGCAAAAGACTTAACTTTTGCTGAGCATGGTAGTAACAGAGTCTAGGAGAGAGTCACCCAATAATTTCTGTTCTTATGCAGAAATTTTCCCTGCAAACTATTACCATTTGTGTATAGAAGTGTGAGCTCCTAAGGCTCCCTCCTTTCTTTTTTTTTATTATTTATTTTTTATGTGTATGAATGTACTGTCTGCATGTAGGTTTGTGCACCTGTGTTGTGCAATGCCGTGGAGGTCAGAAGAGGGTGTTGGATTCCCCTGGAAGTGGAATTAAAGATGGTTCTCAGCCACCCATGTAGGTGCTGGGGAGTGAACCCGGGTCCTCTGCGAGAGCAGACGGTGCTCTTAACTGCTAGGCCATCTCTCCAGCACAGGCTCCCTCCTTTCTTTGTGAACTTGAAACCAGCCCCCCCACCCCAAAGTAGATTGGGCTGCTTTAGAAAACAACCTGTTAGGTTTTGTTTTTAATTAAGAGTTATCACATAACTTGTCAATACCACTTACAGAAATTGAGGTGGAATGAAACCATGTCTAAACAAAAACTTGGGTACTGATTTTCTTAGCAGCTGTGTTTATAATAACCAAAAGGTAGAAATAACCCACATGTTCACTGGCTGATGCATGAATAAATTGTGGAAGGCCCATGCAATGGCAGAGTATTCAACCACACAAAGGAAAAAGTGCTGATACAAGATAAATTGTTAAAATCTTATGCAGTGTGAAAGAAACCTATTAGAATGGTCAAATAATCCCAGTTATATTAACTGTTCAGAAAAGGAAATTTGGAGAGATAGAAAGTACATTAATGGTTACCAGGGTCTAGAGAAGAATTATTATGAACAAGGAGTTTATTTTTTGAAGAGATTAATATATTCTTAAATTAGATCATGATAATGCCTACATACCTGTGAAAATAAGTTAAAAATTAATGAATTGTGGGGCTGGAGAGATGGTCTAGTGGTTAAGAGCACCGACTGCTCTTGCAGAGGACCCAGGTTCGATCCCCAGCACCCACATGGCGGCTAAGAATCGTCTGTAACCCCAATTCCAGGAGAACTCCAGTTCCAGGGGAATCCAAGACCCTCTTCTGACCTCTGCGGCATTGCACGACACGGGTGCACAAAACTACATGCAGACAGTACACTCATACACATACAAAAATAAATAAAATAAAATAAAGAATAAAAAAATTAATGAATTGTGTGTTTTAAAAAGAAATTCATAACATGTGAATCGTCTCAATTTAAAATCACACTGAAAATTTCTGGTAAAGAACTGAAAAAGAAAGCTCATGTTGGGGCTGGAGAGATGGCCTAGCGGTTAAGAGCACCAACTGCTCTTGCAGAGGATCCGGGTTTGATCCCCAGCACCCACATGGCAACTGAGAACTGTCTTTAACTCCAGTTCCAGGGGAATCCGACACCTCTTCTGACCTCCACAGCATTGCATGACATGGGTGCACAAACCTACATGCAGACAGTACATTCGTACACATACAAAATAAATTTAAAAAAAAGAAAGCTCATGTTTACAACTTGGATTGGTTAAAATAAGTAACTGTCAATGAAATTTTGGAATTTAAAGTGGACATGTATTAACCACACTGACAGATCTTTCACATTTAATAATTTAAAAACTCATATTCTGTAGTTATAAATCCCATACAAATGAAATCCAGATTAACACATTTTAAATTCTGACTTAGAGTTGTATTATATATTAAAATATAATAACAATCCTTGATTCAAGAGTATAAGGTTACTAGGGCTAGAGATATCTCAGTGCTTAAGAGCACTGGCTGCTCTTACAGAAGACACAGGTTAGATTCCCAGTACCTACATGGAAGCTAACAACCACACATAACTCTAGTTCCAGGGGACCCCTCTGACCTCCATGGAGATGCACTTACATATACGTAGGCAACATTTTCGTGCCATAAAATAAAAAACAAATAAAATTTTATAAAGAGTATAAAGTTACTGTCAATCACCAACTCGAATGAGCAATTCTGGTAAACCACTGTCTAATCCTGTTGCTGGAAACAGCTACGAAACCTATCATTCTCCATCTTCTGTCCCAATGCCCCTTACCCAGCACAGACAAAGATGTTGACTGTAGGTTGTAGAAAAAAAGTCAGCATGCTAGAGTGGAGTAAAAACTCAGTACAGATCTCAGATAACCCTCAACTTAACTTGGATGAGCCTTCAGGTTCCTCACAAACAGGAAATAAAGGCTAAGACAGAGTTGTAAATTGCCTAGCTATGTCAAAACAGGGTCCACCTGCAAAGAATCAAAGTTGTGTTTTGTTTTGTAAAAAGAAAAAAGATGAAGAGGGGAGCACTGGAAGGATGGCTCAGTGGTTAAGAGTATTAGCTGCTCTTGCAAAAGACCTGGATTTGGTTCCCGGGACCCATATGGTGGCTAACAATGACCCATAACTCCAGTTCCAGGGTATCCAACACCCTCTTTTGCATGACATGGGTGCCTTTACATCCACATAGGCAAAACACTCATACACATAAAATAAAAATAAATTTTAAAAAATTTAAAAAGACAGCTGTTTAAGGAAATTTCTTTTTTTTTATTTCATTTATTTCCGTATGTGTATGAATGTATTGTCGCATGCAAGTCTGTGCACCCGTGTCATGCAACGCCTCGGAGGTCAGAAGACGGTCTCGGACTCCCCTGGAACTGGAGTTCTCCTGGAATTGGAGTTTCAGACGGCTCTCAGCCGCCATGTGGGTGCTGGGGATCGAACCCGGGTCCTCTGCAAGAGCGGTCGGCGCTCTTAACCGCTAGGCCATCTCTCCAGCTATTTAATCATTAGCTGACTGCTTAGCTTTAGATTCCAATACCCACATAAAGGGAAAGCAGTTTACAAAAATAGCACAGCAAAGTCACTAAACAAACAAAAGCAGCATAAAACCTTGAGGTGTGATGAGAACTTGCTGTACAAAGTTTCTTCATTGTATAATTAAAAATTTAAAGTTTTCAATTATGTAGCATGCCAAGAAACAAGGAAGTATGACTTTGCCAGGAAAAAAAAGCAAATAATTAAAAAAATTACTAAATCCATACACTGGACTTAGTAAACAAATCCTTTAAATTAACTGATTTAAATATTCTCAAACAACTAAAACAAATCATGTCTATAGAACAAAAGGAAATCAGCTGGGCATGGTGCCTCATGTCTATAATCCCAGGACTTGGGAGGTTTAGGTGGAAGGATGACTATGAATTTGAGATTACCTGGGCTACATAGTGATTATTACAGAGTAATGTGTCACTACATACAGAATAGTAATAAATAGATTAAAAGAGCCAAACACAAATTCTGGCACTGAAAAAGTATAATAAGTGAAGTGAAAGCTTCACTAAGTAGACTCAATAGCAGATCTGAGCATGTGGAAAAATCAGCAAATTTGGAGATAGACCAACTGAGACAACGACCAGTGTTTAAAGAAAAAAGAACAGTTTAGGAGACCTGTAGGACACCAACAATCCCACCAACATAGAGTACAATAGCACTGAACTGCTGTGAATGAAATTCCACTGGGAGACAAATGGGATAGTGAGCTGAATAGCACTATGTGCTAAGGACCCTAGAGGAAAAGGAGCCCTGTCAAATAAATCCAAGCTACCACCTATGCAAGCAGGGCCACTCTAAATAGTCTGTAGGTTTCTGCTCTCTTGCTCTCAACTCTTGCAGCTGCATGATGTCCCTTGTCTTGCGTATTCCTCACCGCCAGGTCAACTGATCTCTTGACTATCCTTCTGCCCCAGGCCCATCTTCAAATTACCAGAGTGGGTGGCAGCTACTATGTATACATACTGAGGTCTCTTTTGTCTCTCTAGCAGCAGGCAAAGAGCTCAAAATTCACTATTAGATACTGCAAATAGTTTAATCTGCCCTATAGGTTGGGAAGTCAAACGTGTGTCATATGTTAATCACTGGTTGGTGGGATGCAGAAAGATGTCCTTGTTTGGCTATTTAAGATATTTGGTATTGGGGCTGGAGGGATGGCTCAGCAGTTAACAGCACTGGGTGCTCCTGAAGAGGACGGGTTTGATTTCCCAGCACAAGAACACATATGTATTCTAGTTCCAGGGGATTCCAACACTGTTTTCTGACCTCTGTGGGCACTGGATGAAACAGATGCATTTACACACATTTACATACATGCAGGCATACAATCATACACATAAAATAAAAAAATAAATTTTTTAAAGATTTTTATGTATTATTGATCATCTGATTTTATTCTTTTAAAAAATTTTATGTATATGAGTTTTTTGTTATTTTGTTTGTAGTGTGGTCAACCAGTTGGATCCTAGGTCAGATTTCTCGGAACTGGAGTTAGATGTTTTAGCTGCCATGCAGGCACTAGGATTCGAACCTGGGTCTTCTGCAGAGCAGCCAGTGTTCTTAACTGCTGAATCACTTCTCCAGCCCCTTGAATTCATTCTTAGAAAGATTTTGCAATATTATTTTCTATTATATTGATTGTATTATACTATAGAAGACAATGTTTTCACTAATATTTTCACTTTTTAATGGATATTGATGAGGAAATCAGGATTTAAAATACAGAATGCTGCCTCTAGAAGTTATTATTTCCTTTTTCAAAGTGTTAACTGATGCCTTGATGGAGGGCAAATGAGGCAAGAGCTGCCTTTTTTTTTTTTTTTTGGTATGTGTATCAATGTACTGTCTGCATGCAGGTCCTGTGCACCCGTCGTGCAACGCCAGCGGAGGTCAGAAGAGGGTCTCGGATTCCCCTGGAACTGGAGTTCTCCCTGGAATTGGAGTTCAAGAACGGCTCTCGGCCGCCATGTGGGTGCTGGGATCGAACCCGGGTTCCTCTGCAAGAGCGGTCGCGCTCTTAACCGCCTCAAGCTACGCATCTCTCCAGCCCAGAGCTGCCTTTTATTGAGCCCTGTCCTTGGTTACTTCTTTTGGAAGTCACATTACTTAGATGTCTCAAAAAGAGAGCTTTTTCCTTAAAATGTAATAGAACACTGTCTCCATAGATAATGTGTGAAAATTCCCCTTTCCACAAATGACTGAATCTAAATGGTGTGCCACAGAAATGCATTGTGGGTTTTGAACAATAATGTGTTGCCTTCATAGTAAAGGTAATCAGCTGTGTTCAATGAAGGGATAGAGTTACCATAACTTTCTATGTTGGAGGAAAAAAACTAAGCCAGGATTTTAAGCTGGGAAAGTTTATTCACCTCCATGGGTCCCAGTTTCCTCATCTGTAAAGTATGGGATTGAAGGCTCTTCTAGTTATCTCATTCTTTGACTTTGTTGCCCTTTGTACTTACATAACACTGGAATAAGGCAGTTATATGGCAGCTCAAAGTTAATATTAAATATAGGAATACAAGGGTCATTTAGTTAGGGTTCAGAAAGTTCATAAATTCTGACTACTTTACACTTGGTAACCTATGTGAACTGGTATTGACTAGTCCCCAAAGTTAAACAGAAAACTTTATGAAAATTTTGGTTTCAGTACATTATTTTAAAGGATATAGACAGAAGTCTTAAATTTAGAGCATTTATAAAGGATAACACTTGGAAATAAGTTAAAGTTGTTAGTTTTATTCATTTGAACCCTCACACTAAAATCATTCATTTGGAGCCAAAAGTCTGAATTATTCGATAATAGTTTAATAGGAAATTGTATTAAGTTCTGAGATTATAAACTAACAACTCTCTTGATGTCTAAGTGTTTCATTATTCTTATACTCTTTTGTTTTAGCGTAATGATCTTTTGCCTTGTTTTCAAGCCATTGTATGTGTAGTTGTGTCCCTGTTTTCATTAGTATATTATTTATTTGTTCTCTTTTCTTGATTGGTTGTGATAGAAGTTTATCAGTTTCATCACCTTTTTTATTTTTTATTTATTTTTTTAGACAGGGCCTCACTGTGAGTTCTGGCTGACCTGGAACTTGTTCTATAGTCGACTTCCCTCTGCCTGTCAAGGACTGCCTGAGGATAAATGGAAATCAGTGAGGTACAGATTCTGTATTCTTTTTTTAATTTTAAAATTTATTTTATTGTATTTATTTATTTAATGTGTATGAATGTACTGTATGGCAGTTGTGCACCCATGTCGTGCAATGCTGCAGAGGTCAGAAGAGGGTGTCGGATTCCCCTGGAACTGGAGTTTCCTGGAAATTGGAGTTACAGACGGTTCTCACCTGCCATATGGGTGTGGGATTGAACCTGGGTCCTCTGCAAGAGCAAGTCAGTGCTCTTAACCATTAGGCCATCTCTCCAGCCCCCAGATTCTGTTTCTAAACATGAAATAATCTGTCTATGATGCTTTGCTATTTATAGGTTAGTTTATTATCTGTAAAATATCTTCCACTTTGTTGCTTGTCAATGTGACAACAGGTACTTGAGTCACTGGACTGTAGATCCAGATTCTAGAGAGGCTTGTTGTCCACAAGCAGTGAGGCTGTTACTTTCTTATTTATTGAGTAACCTTAGACTATCATTTACCTTTTCAATGTTGCATGTGGTAAAATGTTTATGTGATTATGATCAATGTCATAACATGTTAGCATTGTCTTATGTGCTAAAATTATTTTATACAAATGTGTTTATATTTTCTGTATACTATGATTATGTGAATATATTGAGGATCAGATTATTGATATATTAATTGAAAATCTTCTTAAGGGGAAGGTGGCTCAGCATTAAGACCACTGACTACTCTTGCAGAGAACCTGGGTTTGGTTCCTAGTGCCCATATGGCAGCTAACAGCTACCAATAACTCCAGTTACAGGGGATTTGATACCCTCTTCTATCTCTGTGGGCATTTTATGATGCAGGTACACTTACCTATCTGCAGGAAATACACTCATACATATAAAACGTAAATATATTTTTTTAAAAAGGAAATCAACATGAATATCAACAAAAACCTGAAAAGCAGATACATAAATAGAAAGTGAGAGAACAGATACTTTGAACCTGCAAAGGTCTTACATGCTGGTGTGGCCCTTAGGAAGAGTTCTCTCAGGATAAAGGAAGGGAAATACTTATATGTTGTTATTATAGTATTTTATTTTTATTATTTTGGAGTTTTGAGACAGAGTCNCGGAGGTCAGAAGTGGGCGTCGGATTCCCCTGGAGCTGGAGTTCTCCTGGAGTTGGAGTTTCAGACGGCTCTCAGCCGCCATGTGGGTGCTGGGGATCGAACCCGGGTCCTCTGCAAGAGCGGTCGGCGCTCTTAACCGCTAGGCCATCTCTCCAGCTATTTAATCATTAGCTGACTGCTTAGCTTTAGATTCCAATACCCACATAAAGGGAAAGCAGTTTACAAAAATAGCACAGCAAAGTCACTAAACAAACAAAAGCAGCATAAAACCTTGAGGTGTGATGAGAACTTGCTGTACAAAGTTTCTTCATTGTATAATTAAAAATTTAAAGTTTTCAATTATGTAGCATGCCAAGAAACAAGGAAGTATGACCTTGCCAGGAAAAAAAGCAAATAATTAAAAAAATTACTAAATCCATACACTGGACTTAGTAAACAAATCCTTTAAATTAACTGATTTAAATATTCTCAAACAACTAAAACAAATCATGTCTATAGAACAAAAGGAAATCAGCTGGGCATGGTGCCTCATGTCTATAATCCCAGGACTTGGGAGGTTTAGGTGGAAGGATGACTATGAATTTGAGATTACCCTGGGCTACATAGTGATTATTACAGAGTAATGTGTCACTACATACAGAATAGTAATAAATAGATTAAAAGAGCCAAACACAAATTCTGGCACTGAAAAAGTATAATAAGTGAAGTGAAAGCTTCACTAAGTAGACTCAATAGCAGATCTGAGCATGTGGAAAAATCAGCAAATTTGGAGATAGACCAACTGAGACAACGACCAGTGTTTAAAGAAAAAAGAACAGTTTAGGAGACCTGTAGGACACCAACAATCCCACCAACATAGAGTACAATAGCACTGAACTGCTGTGAATGAAATTCCACTGGGAGACAAATGGGATAGTGAGCTGAATAGCACTATGTGCTAAGGACCCTAGAGGAAAAGGAGCCCTGTCAAATAAATCCAAGCTACCACCTATGCAAGCAGGGCCACTCTAAATAGTCTGTAGGTTTCTGCTCTCTTGCTCTCAACTCTTGCAGCTGCATGATGTCCCTTGTCTTGCGTATTCCTCACCGCCAGGTCAACTGATCTCTTGACTATCCTTCTGCCCCAGGCCCATCTTCAAATTACCAGAGTGGGTGGCAGCTACTATGTATACATACTGAGGTCTCTTTTGTCTCTCTAGCAGCAGGCAAAGAGCTCAAAATTCACTATTAGATACTGCAAATAGTTTAATCTGCCCTATAGGTTGGGAAGTCAAACGTGTGTCATATGTTAATCACTGGTTGGTGGGATGCAGAAAGATGTCCTTGTTTGGCTATTTAAGATATTTGTATTGGGGCTGGAGGGATGGCTCAGCAGTTAACAGCACTGGGTGCTCCTGAAGAGGACCAGGGTTTGATTTCCAGCTAAGAACCATATGTAATTCTAGTTCCAGGGGATCCAACACTGTTTTCTGACCTCTGTGGGCACTGGATGAAACAGATGCATTTACACACATTTACATACATGCAGGCAATACAATCATACACATAAAATAAAAAAATAAATTTTTTAAAGATTTTTATTGTACTTATTGATCATCTGAATTTATTCTTTTAAAAAATTTTATGTATATGAGTGTTTTGCCTGTATGTATCTAAGGGCACTCATGTTGAGCAATGCCCTAGGAGGTCAGAAGAGGGTGGTGGATCTCTGGAACAGGAGTTACAGATGGTCATTAGCTGCCATGCAGGCACTAGGATTCGAACCTGGGTCTTCTGCAAGAGCAGCCAGTGTTCTTAACTGCTGAATCACTTCTCCAGCCCCTTGAATTCATTCTTAGAAAGATTTTGCAATATTATTTTCTATTATATTGATTGTATTATACTATAGAAGACAATGTTTTCACTAATATTTTCACTTTTATAATGGATATTGATGAGGAAATCAGGATTTAAAATACAGAATGCTGCCTCTAGAAGTTATTATTTCCTTTGTTCAAAGTGTTAACTGATGCCTTGATGGAGGGCAAATGAGGCAAGAGCTGCCTTTTTTTTTTTTTTTTGGTATGTGTATCAATGTACTGTCTGCATGCAGGTCTGTGCACCCGTGTCGTGCAACGCCGCGGAGGTCAGAAGAGGGTCTCGGATTCCCCTGGAACTGGAGTTTCAGACGGCTCTCGGCCGCCATGTGGGTGCTGGGGATCGAACCCGGGTCCTCTGCAAGAGCGGTCGGCGCTCTTAACCGCTAGGCTATCTCTCCAGCCCAAGAGCTGCCTTTTATTGAGCCCTGTCCTTGGTTACTTCTTTTGGAAGTCACATTACTTAGATGTCTCAAAAAGAGAGCTTTTTCCTTAAAATGTAATAGAACACTGTCTCCATAGATAATGTGTGAAAATTCCCCTTTCCACAAATGACTGAATCTAAATGGTGTGCCACAGAAATGCATTGTGGGTTTTGAACAATAATGTGTTGCCTTCATAGTAAAGGTAATCAGCTGTGTTCAATGAAGGGATAGAGTTACCATAACTTTCTATGTTGGAGGAAAAAAACTAAGCCAGGATTTTAAGCTGGGAAAGTTTATTCACCTCCATGGGTCCCAGTTTCCTCATCTGTAAAGTATGGGATTGAAGGCTCTTCTAGTTATCTCATTCTTTGACTTTGTTGCCCTTTGTACTTACATAACACTGGAATAAGGCAGTTATATGGCAGCTCAAAGTTAATATTAAATATAGGAATACAAGGGTCATTTAGTTAGGGTTCAGAAAGTTCATAAATTCTGACTACTTTACACTTGGTAACCTATGTGAACTGGTATTGACTAGTCCCCAAAGTTAAACAGAAAACTTTATGAAAATTTTGGTTTCAGTACATTATTTTAAAGGATATAGACAGAAGTCTTAAATTTAGAGCATTTATAAAGGATAACACTTGGAAATAAGTTAAAGTTGTTAGTTTTATTCATTTGAACCCTCACACTAAAATCATTCATTTGGAGCCAAAAGTCTGAATTATTCGATAATAGTTTAATAGGAAATTGTATTAAGTTCTGAGATTATAAACTAACAACTCTCTTGATGTCTAAGTGTTTCATTATTCTTATACTCTTTTGTTTTAGCGTAATGATCTTTTGCCTTGTTTTCAAGCCATTGTATGTGTAGTTGTGTCCCTGTTTTCATTAGTATATTATTTATTTGTTCTCTTTTCTTGATTGGTTGTGATAGAAGTTTATCAGTTTCATCACCTTTTTTATTTTTTATTTATTTTTTTAGACAGGGCCTCACTGTGACGTTCTGGCTGACCTGGAACTTGTTCTATAGTCGACTTCCCTCTGCCTGTCAAGGACTGCCTGAGGATAAATGGAAATCAGTGAGGTACAGATTCTGTATTCTTTTTTTTAATTTTTAAAATTTATTTTATTGTATTTATTTATTTATGTGTATGAATGTACTGTATGCATGTGCACCCATGTCGTGCAATGCTGCAGAGGTCAGAAGAGGGTGTCGGATTCCCCTGGAACTGGAGTTCTCCTGGAATTGGAGTTACAGACGGTTCTCAGCTGCCATATGGGTGCTGGGGATTGAACCTGGGTCCTCTGCAAGAGCAGTCAGTGCTCTTAACCATTAGGCCATCTCTCCAGCCCCCAGATTCTGTATTCTTAAACATGAAATAATCTGTCTATGATGCTTTGCTATTTATAGGTTAGTTTATTATCTGTAAAATATCTTCCACTTTGTTGCTTGTCAATGTGACAACAGGTACTTGAGTCACTGGACTGTAGATCCAGATTCTAGAGAGGCTTGTTGTCCACAAGCAGTGAGGCTGTTACTTTCTTATTTATTGAGTAACCTTAGACTATCATTTACCTTTTCAATGTTGCATGTGGTAAAATGTTTATGTGATTATGATCAATGTCATAACATGTTAGCATTGTCTTATGTGCTAAAATTATTTTATACAAATGTGTTTATATTTTCTGTATACTATGATTATGTGATATATTGAGGATCAGATTATATGATATATTAATTGAAAATCTTCTTAAGGGGAAGGTGGCTCAGCAGTTAAGACCACTGACTACTCTTGCAGAGAACCTGGGTTTGGTTCCTAGTGCCCATATGGCAGCTAACAGCTATCCATAACTCCAGTTACAGGGGATTTGATACCCTCTTCTATCTCTGTGGGCATTTTATGATGCAGGTACACTTACCTATCTGCAGGAAATACACTCATACATATAAAAAGTAAATATATTTTTTAAAAAGGAAAATCAACATGAAATATCAACAAAAACCTGAAAAGCAGATACATAAATAGAAAGTGAGAGAACAGATACTTTGAACCTGCAAAGGTCTTACATGCTGGTGTGGCCCTTAGGAAGAGTTCTCTCAGGATAAAGGAAGGGAAATACTTATATGTTGTTATTATAGTATTTTATTTTATTATTTTGGAGTTTTGAGACAGAGTCAAGCTCCAAGTGCCACTGAACTAACTATGTGGCTAAAGCTGTCTTTGAACTTTTTTTTTTAATTTTTTTTAATTTATTTCTGTATGTGTATGAATGTACTGTCTGCATGCAGGTCTGTGCACCCGTGTCGTGCAATGCCGCAGAGGTCAGAAGAGGGTCTCGGATTCCCCCTGGAGCTGGAGTTCTCCTGGAGTTGGAGTTTCAGACAGCTCTTGGCTGCCATGTGGGTGCTGGGGATCGAACCAGGGTCCTCTGCAAGAGCGGTCGGTGCTCTTAACCGCTAGGCCATCTCTCCAGCCCCCATGTCTTTGAACTTCTAATCCCTGTGCCTCTATATCCCTAGTGTTGGGATTAAAGGAATGTACCACTGTATCTGGTGCTGTTTTTATTTACTTTTAAAATAGATTTACTTTTGTTTGATAGATCACCCAGTATCTCAAATACTATGAATAAATTTAGAGTTTTCTATATATTTTTAAAAACATTTTATTTATTATTTGTATTTTATGTGTATGAGTGTATTGCCTGCATGTAGGCAGTTGCACTCATGTCATGCAATGCCCTCAGAGGACAGAGAGAGCATCAGATTTCCCTGGTCCTGGAGTTGTGGAGGGTAGTTAGCCATCCTGTTGGTACTGGGAATTGAACCCAGGTCCTATGAAGGAGCAGTCAATGCTCTTAACTGCTGAGTCATCTCTCCAGTCCTTGGAATAACTACTATATAGTACTTGTAATTACACAAAACTACAATAAAGCATTATAAATATTAAATTTTCAGAACCAAATCACAACGCATAAATGTATTTTGGTAATTCAATATATCCTTCATCCTTGCCTTAGCAAAAGTTCAGTGTGATAACTAATGATATAATTATATCACATCTTCAGTGTAGGTTGAATTAGGATTTTTATTCTATGTGAAAAGAATAGAACAAGGCCATTTTATAAAAGATGCTTAATATTTTGACATAAAAACAGTCCACTGCTTCTCAGTGCTGGAGATGCTTTGTACATGCTGGGCAAGTGCTCTTTGATCCTGACCCTTAAAGGCATCTTTAAATATTACATACTTTGTTTTATTTTGTGAACCTAGCCCAGAAAGTAAGTTTTCCCAAGAACATAGTGCCAGATTCTACCCCTTAAGTCTGTACTGGCAATGAGAAATTCTTGCTATACAGCTGGAAGGAGATCCTACTCAGATGTGTTAGTCAGATCTTAAGAATGGGCTATTCCAGCCAGGCGTGGTGGTGCACGCCTTTAATCCTAGCACTTGGGAGGCAGAGGCAGGTGGATCTTTGTGAGTTCAAGGCCAGCCTGGTCTACAGAGTGAGTTCCAGGCCAGCTGGGGCTACAGGGAGACCCTGTCTCAAAAAGACAAATTAAAAAAAAGAAGGGGCTATTCCAAACTGGGGATGGTAGTTCACACCTGCAAACTCAGCACTTTGGAGATTAGATAATTGTGTGAATTTGAGAATACCCTAGGTGATTTCAGGACCTAACCTGGGATTCAGAGTGAGATCCTATCTCAAAGAACAAAAACAAAAGCACACAAAAGGATTATTCAAGATTGAAGTTGCCTTTGAGCAGAGCCTATCTTTTAAATAATGACTCCCCATTAGCTTTATTATGTGTGTGCAGTCATGGGAATTGAACCCAGGGACTTGAGTATTTAAGACAAGCATACCTTCAAATCCCTGAGGTTTTGTGGGAGAGTCTCACTATGTAGTCCAGACTAACCTCAAAATCTCAATTCTCCTGTCTTCTTCCAAGTTTGAGGTTATAGATGTGCACCCTCATGCCTGGCAGATTGTTTCATTTTTAATTTAATCCTCTGACTTTGTTATATAAGAAAGCTTTAAATACAGCAATAAAAGAAAGGTTCAGGTGACTGGTATATTGAGAATGTGACTGATTTCTTTAATATCACCAATCACTTTGAATACTCTGAATTAGCAAATCTCACATTCATTATTGGTAAGCAGATAGAGGATTAAATAGAGACTAAAACCATTGAACACATGAATTGGGAATAATCATTTGAGGAAAATGGTATCAGATATCCCTGAAAAGGGGATGGATCCCATTTCGCCAGGCTTTCCCTTTCTTCAAAGGCTGAGTCTGGATGTAGATGACTAAAATAGGAGAAGTAATGCCACCTGTAATTTAGGAAAACGTGGACTAGAATTAAGCCAGACCCTGAGAGAAAAATGCCTGAAATTCCCTGAAAAGCCTTTTCATTTTCTTTTATGAACATAAGTTGGTTTTTTTTTTCCCAAAATAAGTGGAAACCATTTTAGCACAATTTAGACAATCAAGAAAGAATTTCATCAGGAAGACTCCAAAACAGACTAGTCTATGAGTAAGGATACAGGAAATACTAAGATAGATGTGTGGAAAAATCTTGTCCATGACACTGGAAAGTGGGGAAAAGATTGAAAATGCTTTGATTTTGGTAGGTTGGTTGAGTTACACATATTTTTAGCAGAACAAAAAAAAAAAAAGTTGCATGCCCCAACTATTTTTAAAAAATGTTCTGCAACCAAAACTATTTTTAATCTATGCCAGGGTAGGAGGGAGATTATACTTCTTAATAGTTACAAAATAAAATTAATTCATACAAAGCAGAATCTCTGCTGCTAGAAAACACTGGCTCTGCATTTTTTGGTTATATTTAAACTGCTTCAGAAAACAATTGGTATTCAAAATTCAGCACCTTAACTTAGAGTTTGTAATAGAAAAGCTAAGCAAAACCTATTTTAAAATAAATTTTCAGTTCATTTATTTTTACTTTATGTGTACGAGTGCTTTGCCTGCTTGTATGTAAGTGCAGTGTGCGTGAGGCCAGAAGAAGGTGTGAGAGCTCCTGGAGCTGGAGTTACAGACAGTTGTTGGCTGCTGTTTGGGTGCTGGTCAGTGCTCTTACTGTTGGGTCATCTTTCCAGCCCGGTAAAACAATCCGCCCCCCAAGTTTTTGTTTTATTGTGTTGTGTTGTGTTTTTGTTTTGTTTTCTTGAGACAGATCTTCCAGTAGCACTAACTGGGCTGGAACTTACAGAGAGCTGCCTGCCTCTGCCTCTGGAGTGCTGGGATTAAAAGCATCACCACACCCAACCCCCCTCACAACTTCTTAAAAATTCTGAAATTTTATAAAGGTCTAATAATGGTAACTTCAATTACTAAAATCTCTTTATGTTTTTCTAACTGGATGGAACTTCTTTGATAAGTATGTTGTATCTTTTAATGCTCATGAAAGATTATTTTCTTTGTTAAATCATGTCTAAATCTCATATTCTACCATGTGTAGCTGTTGAGAAGGCCTCTTAGAGTGTCATTTTCTTTTTTTTTTATTTTATTTTTGTATGTGTATGAATGTACTGTCTGCATGTAGGTTTGTGCACCTGTGTCGTGCAATGCCGCAGAGGTCAGAAGAGGGTGTTGGATTCCCCTGGAACTGGAGTTTCTCCTGGAATTGGAGTTTCAGACGGTTCTCAGCCGCCATGCGGGTGCTGGGGATCCAACTTGGGTCCTCTGCAAGAGCAGTTGAAGTCGGGCGTGGTGGCACACGCCTTTAATCCTAGCACTCAGGAGGCAGAGGCAGGCGGATCTTTGTGAGTTCAAGGCCAGCCTGGTCTACAGAGTGAGTTCGTGAGTTCCAGGTCAGCTGGGGCTATAGGGAGACCCTGTCTCGAAAAGACCAAAAAAAAAAAAAAAANTTGTCCACAAGCAGTGAGGCTGTTACTTTCTTATTTATTGAGTAACCTTAGACTATCATTTACCTTTTCAATGTTGCATGTGGTAAAATGTTTATGTGATTATGATCAATGTCATAACATGTTAGCATTGTCTTATGTGCTAAAATTATTTTATACAAATGTGTTTATATTTTCTGTATACTATGATTATGTGATATATTGAGGATCAGATTATATGATATATTAATTGAAAATCTTCTAAGGGGAAGTGGCGCGCAGTTAAGAGCAGGCTGACGACCTTGAGAAGAACCTGGGTTTGGTTCCTAGTGCCCATATGGCAGCTAACAGACAGCCTATCATGAACTCCGTTACAGGGATTTGATACCTCTCGTCTATCTCTGTGGGCATTTATGATGCAGGTACACTTACCTATCTGCAGGAAATACACTCAACATATAATATTTTTTAATATTTTTTTAAAAAGGAAAATCAGCACCGGATGAGGAACCTATCACCACACAAAACCTGAAAAGTCCAGCATACTTCAATCGACAGTGAGAGAACAGATCATAGCTTATATGAACCTGCAAAGGTCTTACATGCTGGTGTGGCCCTTAGGAAGAGTTCTCTCAGGATAAAGGAAGGGAAATACTTATATGTTGTTATTATAGTATTTTATTTTATTATTGGAGTTTTGAGACAGAGTCAAGCTCCAGTGCGACTGAACTAACGTATGTGGCTAAGCGTCTTTGAACTTTTTTTTTTTAATTTTTTTAATTTATTTCTGTAATGTGTATGAATGTCTGTCTGCATTGACAGTCTGTGCACCGTGTCGTGGCAATGCCGCCCAGAGGTCAGAGAGAGGCGTCTCGATTCCCCATGGAGCTGGAGTTCTCCTGGGTTGGAGTTTCAGACAGCTCTTGGTCGCCATGTGGTGCTGCTGGGATCGACAGGGGTCCTACTGCAAGAGCGGTCGTGCTCTTATAACCGCTAGGCCATCTCTCCAGCCCCATGTCTTTGACTCATAATCCCTGTGCCTCTATATCCCTAGTGTTGGGATAAGGATGTACGCACTGTATCTGGCTGCTGTGTTTTATTTACTTTTAAAATAGGATTTATTTTGTTTGATAGAGCACCCAGTATCTCAAATACTATGAATAAATTTAGAGTTTTCTAAGTATTTTTAAAACATTTTATTTATATTTGTATTTAATGTGTATTGAGTGTATTGCCTGCATGTAGGCAGTTGGCCTCTGTCATGCAATGCCCTCAGAGAGACAGAGCAGAGCATCAGATTTCCCTGGTCCTGGAGTTGTGGAGGGTAGTTAGCCGTCCTGTTGGGTAGAAAAAGAAACTGGGAATTGAACCAGGTCCATGCAGGAGAGCAGTCAATGCTGCTTAACTGCATGAGTCATCTCTCCAGTCCTGAATAACTACTATATAGTACTTGTAATTACACAAAACTCACATAAAGCATTAATAATATGTAAATTTTAGAACCAAATCACAACGCATAAATGTATTTTTGGTACATTCAATATATCCTCATCCTTGCCTTAGCAAAAGTTCAGTGTGAGAACTAATGGATATATAATTATATCAGCAATTCTTCAGTGTAGGTTGAATTAGGATTTTATTCCTAGTGAAAAGAATAGAACAAGGCCATTTTTCAAAAGATGCTTAAATTTTTGACAAAAAAAAACAGTCGCACTGCTTCTTCAGTGCTGGAGTATGCTTTGTTTGCAATAGCTGGCAAGTGCGTCTTTGATCCTGGACCCTTAAAGGCATCTTAATATTACATACTTTGTTTTATTTTGTGAACCTAGCCCAGAAAGTAAGTTTTCCCAAGAACATAGTGCCAGATTCTACCCCTTAAGTCTGTACTGGCAATGAGAAATTCTTGCTATACAGCTGGAAGGAGATCCTACTCAGATGTGTTAGTCAGATCTAAGAATGGGCTATTCCATGCCAGTCGGCATGGTGGTGGCACGCCTTTTAATCCAGCAACTGGGAGGAGGTAGGCAGGGGATCTTTGTGAGTTCAAGGCCAGCCTGGTCTACAGAGTGAGTTCCCGGCCAGCTGGGCTCACAGGAGACCCTGTCTCAAAAAGACAAATTAAAAAAAAGAAGGCTATTCAGAACTGGGGATGGTAGTTCCACCTGCAAACTCAGTGCACTTGGAGATATAGTAGTACTTGTGTGAATTTGAGAATACCCTAGGTGATTTCAGGACCTAACCTGGGATTCAGAGTGAGATCCTATCTCAAAGAACAAAAACAAAGCACACAAAAGGATTATTCAAGATTGAAGTTGCCTTTGAGCAGAGCCTATCTTTTAAATAATGACTCCCCATTAGCTTTATTATGTGTGTGCAGTCATGGGAATTGAACCCAGGGACTTGAGTATTTAAGACAAGCATACCTTCAAATCCCTGAGGTTTTGTGGGAGAGTCTCACTATGTAGTCCAGACTAACTCAAAATCTCAATTCTCCGGTCTTCCCTTCCAAGTTGAGGTTATAGATGTGCATCCCTCGAATGCTGGCTGATTGTTTCATTTTTAATTTAATCCTCTGACTTTGTTATATAAGAAAGCTTTAAATACAGCAATAAAAGAAAGGTTCAGGTGACTGGTATATTGAGAATGTGACTGATTTCTTTAATATCACCAATCACTTTGAATACTCTGAATTAGCAAATCTCACATTCATTATTGGTAAGCAGATAGAGGATTAAATAGAGACTAAAACCATTGAACACATGAATTGGGAATAATCATTTGAGGAAAATGGTATCAGATATCCCTGAAAAGGGGATGGATCCCATTTCGCCAGGCTTTCCCTTTCTTCAAAGGCTGAGTCTGGATGTAGATGACTAAAATAGGAGAAGTAATGCCACCTGTAATTTAGGAAAACGTGGACTCAAATTAAGCCAGACCCTGATGAGAGAACAAATCGCTGAAATTCCCTGAAAAGCCTTTCTTTTTCTTTTATGAACATTTAAGTGGTTTTTTTTTTTCCCAAAATAAGTGGAAACCATTTTAGCACAATTTAGACAATCAAGAAAGAATTTCATCAGGAAGACTCCAAAACAGACTAGTCTATGAGTAAGGATACAGGAAATACTAAGATAGATGTGTGGAAAAATCTTGTCCATGACACTGGAAAGTGGGGAAAAGATTGAAAATGCTTTGATTTTGGTAGGTTGGTTGAGTTACACTATTTTAAGCAGAAACAAAAAAAAAAAAGTTGCATCCACCAACTATTTTTAAAATGTTCTGCAACCAAACTATTTTTACCATCTATGCCAGGGTAGGAGGGAGATTATTACTTCTTAATAGTTACAACAATAAAATTAATTCATACAAAGCAGACTCCTGCTGCTAGAACAACACTGGCTTCTGCATTTTTTGGTTATATTTAAATGCTCAGAAAACAATTGGTATTCAAAATTCAGCACCTAACTTAGAGTTTGTATAATAGAAAAAGCCTAAGCAAAACCTATTTTAAAATAACATGTTCAGTTCATTTATTTTTACTTTCTTGACGCAGTGCTTTGCCTGCTTGTATGTAAGTGGACCAGCAATGCATGCCGTGGAGGCCAGAAGAGGGTTTAGAGCGCCTGGAGCTGGAGTTAAGACAGTTGTTTGGTGCTGTTTGGGTGCTGGTCAGTGCTCTTACTGTTGGGTCATCTTTCCAGCCCGGTAAAACAATCCGCCCCCCAAGTTTTTGTTTTATTGTGTTGTGTTGTGTTTTTGTTTTGTTTTCTTGAGACAGATCTTCCAGTAGCACTAACTGGGCTGGAACTTACAGAGAGGCTGCCTGCCTCTGCCTCTGGATGCTGGGATTAAAGACATCACCACACCCAACCCCCCTCACAACTTCTTAAAAATTCTGAAATTTTAAAAGGTCTAATAATGTAACTTCAATTACTAAAATCTCTTTATGTTTTTCTAACTGGATGGAACTTCTTTGATAAGTATGTTGTATCTTTTAATGCTCATGAAAGATTATTTTCTTTGTTAAATCATGTCTAAATCTCATATTCTAACTGTGTGTTTGGAGAAGGCGCTCTTAGAGTGTCATTTCTTTTTTTTTTTTTTATTTTTGTATGTGTATGAATGACTGTCTGCATGTAGGTTTGTGCACCTGTTCGTGCAATGGCCGCAAGGTCACGAAGAGGGTCTTTGGATTCCCCTGGAAGCTAGGAGTCCTCCTGGATATTGGTTACAGACGGTTACTCAGCGCCATTGTGGGTGCTGGGGATTGAAACCCGGGTCTCTGCAAGAGCAGTCGGTGCTCTTAAACCACTAGGGCTCAGCTCTCCAGCCCCTAGAGTGGTCTTTTTAACAGAGTCTCAGAAACGCATGAGGACATGGCCCATTGGAGTATATCCTGGAGAATACACTTTTGTCAGGTATGTCAAATATTAAAATTGGCAGTTGGTAATGAAATGTTGTAAATCTGGAAATGGTGCCCGAAGTCCTTCGCTCAATTCATGTCCAAATTAAGGCACCAGGGTATCGCATTCCCAGAACCTATGCTGCAGTTACACACTGTCATATATGTAACTCGCAGTTTCCGAGGGGAATCCAACACCTCAGCATTGACATGACAATGTGTGGCACTCACTGCACATAAAATTAAAAAAATTTTTAAAGATTCTTTTATTGTTTAAATTTAATTATGATTTAATCAAGGATACATTTTTAAATAGGAAAAAAGAGAGGGGAATTATCTTTATCAAAAATCCAACATTTTGCCTAGCGGTTAGAAGCGCCGACTGCTCTTACAGATAGACCCGGGTTCGATTCCCAGCACCCACTGCGGCTGAGAATCCGATCTGACAACTCCATTTCCAGGAGACTCCAGTTCCAGGGGAATCCAAACACCCTTTCTGACCTCCGCGGCATTGCACAACACGGGTGACCAGGGCTTGATGCAGACAGAGATACATACATACAGAAATAAATTTTAAAAAAATTTTAAAAAAATAACTTTGTGACCAATATTTTTCTGTCATGATGTGAAACTTTTTCAGGAAAAAACTAAATTTTTTTTGGTCTTTTTGAGACAGAGGTTCTCCCTGTAGTCCCAAGCTGTCCTGGAACTCACTTTGTAGACCAGGCTGGCCTTGAACTCACAGAGATCCACCTGCCTCTGCCCACCCCCACCCCCACCCCCCACCTCTCAGTGATGGGATTAAAGGCGTGCACCACCATGCCTGGCAAGGAACAAGCTAAAATTTTAAATAAGATTTTCATACAACAAAATTCCATTGTTTTAAATTTTCTCTCTTGTTATCTTCCAAGTTTAAATGCCTTGTTAACTGGAAAGTTCATGGGGACAATGTGCTCTTCTTTATAACCTCATACAATCTTATGTTCCTATTTTAGCACTTCAGTTTAAGGCTATGAACCAAACTGCTACTAACAGTCCTCCTTTGACTCCGGCAGTTATAAAGAAGTTACATGTCAGCAACACACGCAGTGAATAAAGCAGCATTTAGGCATTTATCTAATTTTTTTCTACTTAATACCAAATTTGAGGATGAGACATTTGAATGATTCATGTAAGAAAATGAAAATTTCATGTTTTGGAGTAAAAAATATCAATAATGACTATGATTTTATTTTTGCATAAGTTCCCAATGACTACCACAATGATTCCCAATCCTATATGATCTTCAGTGTGAACTTGCCACTCCTCACCAATAAGTGGGGTCCCATTTCCTTCTCCTTGAACCCAGAATGGGCAGGGTTTCATTTGTAACTCAAGAATGGAGTGGAAGTGGCTTGGTGTGGCTTCTAAGGCTAGGTCAAAAGAGGCCATGTAGCTTCCACCTTGTTCTCATGGGGGCCCACTTGTGGGGCTCACCTAAGATCACAAGAAAGGGGCTATATGAAAGCACTCCTACTGACAGACCCAGCTGAACCCAGCCTTCCCATTATCCCCACAAAGGTGACCGATATATAAGTCAAGAAATGAAAGTCTTTTCAGTTGATGCCCAGACACTGAAGAGTGGACAAGATATTGCTGATGTGTTTGTCTGAACCACCAACCCATAAAATCTATGATCACAATAAAATGGCCATTGATTTCTTGAAACTAAGTTTCAAGTAGTTTGTTCTACAGTTTGTAAATAGCCAGAAGAGCATGTTTTGGCCAAAACGAAACCCACCAAAATATCAGATCACTGCTAAGCCTAGGAAAAGGACCAATTTTATGTTTAATGACTAGCTAGCCAGACAGAATGCTAGAAAGATCCTTCAAATTTGACTCCAATTGAAATAAAGAATCAATCCACTAGTGCCCAGAGGATGTGTGTCCTTAACCAAAGGGGGCCCTATCCTATGTACATCTGCATTGTAAAGGATATAAAGGGTATGAGAACCAGGATAAGGCTAGGCCAGAGAAGGAAGAACATTTTATAACACAGCTGTCTCATTCTCCAGTTACTGCCAGACAACCTACTAGGAAACTATGAGTCTCCAAGGGGCTCATAAGACAAAAAACAGGCAAGTAAAGGAGGAGATATAAAGAGTACACAAGTTGTTCTTCCACTAATGACATGGAAGATGTATGACCACATATAAGAGAAGGAAGTCTGGAAATAACTAACCATAAGGAAAAAAATAAAGTATTTCAACTATCTTCATATTTTATCTTTCAAAATTATATTTATAACATATATTTAATTGTCATTAAATAACTGATATAGAAATAATTCAAATATTTATCATCAACTACATGGGTAAATCAATAAGAGATTATCTGCAGTATATACCTTCATACTCATCCTATGTGTAGTGTTAACTGATTTCTTTGGACTATTCTCTTTATTAAAACACTGTGGTATTATTCCTGGAGATTTGGCAGTAACAAACTAAAACACCAACTTCCAAAATATATTTTTCCATAAGAAATAATTTAAGGGAAACTATTCTTCCCACCTGTTTCTCCACCTGTGGCCATTTTAGAATTCCCTCCTTCGGAACTACAGAAAAGTATCTCTCAGCAGATGCAGGAACTAGGTCACTATAGGAACTTATAAGTTTTACCAAAGTGTACTAATCAACAAAGGATAATTCTTCTTCTTGCCCCCGAAATGTGAGAAAGTACTTATGCAAAAACAAATTTGTTATATAACATTACTGACTAATCTTATATTCCATAATCCCCACCTTTCCTCACATTTGTTTTATAGTATATCAGCTATATGGAATCAATTATTCCTCTCTTATTTCTGGTTTTATAGTATTAAAGTAGGCTCCTACCCACAAAAAAATAAAAAAGGAAAACACCTTATATTTAGATTGAAACACCAAATACTTCAAGATTATAGGCCCTTAGTAAGTATGCTTCGACTGAATTAGTTACAAATAATAAAACCTTAGTGGATGCTTTTAGGTGTTTATAAATCACTTCCTGGCCTGGGCTTTCTTCTGATGCTTTATAAGCTGAATGTCTCCCTCCTCTCCCTAACCTTCCTCCTAACACTCCCCTCTCCCTTTCACAAAGCACAAGAGAGGCAGCAATCTCTTTCCCACATCAAACCTGGCCTGACCCAATTAATATCAGTCATAACTGCGTTAGAAATCATCAAGGTCTCCCATAGTTCAAATGAATTTGAAAGGAAAAAATCAGCATAAACTGAGCAAGTCAATGAAAAGTAACATTCTAACAAAAGAAATTAAATACAGTGCTTGAATAAAAAGAGGAAAAAGTCACAAAATTTTAAAGAAAAAAATGTTAGAGCAGAAAAGAACCCTACCTATATAACAAGAGAATAGATCTAAAATACAGGGAAATAATTGTTTCCAATGCCAAGAACACCTATGAATTATGGAGCATGAAAAAATGGAAGCCTCACTGAAGACTTTCAGAGATTCTGCAGCAAACACATGCTAGCTTTACAACCACTTTTACTGAAAATCATTATACAGTATTATACAACAAATGTGTGGACATTAATACTGAGAATGTCACCTTAAAAAAAAAAAATGAGGTGAGAATAAACATCACATCTTCAATGAAACCTAAAGCAACTTCTAGGCCCTAAATCCAAAGAAGTAACCTCAAAGAAATAACATTACCCCTTATTTGGTTCAATTTTTCTTCATTGGTTACTTTTAACATCCACTAAGGCAGCTTTGTAAGCAGATGAAATCTTCATTCCCTTAAACTGACAGTACTACTTTACAATTTAAAGTTATAGTTTATGTGTTTACCTTTAAAACACACATGCCCTTAAATTATACACAGAAGACTCTAACAATTTCTACAAGAACATCTGACCATTTTTACCACAGTATAATTTCACAGAAAACAATTTTTACTTAATTTATTGAGACACAAAAAAGAGAAGACAATTATGAACCACATATTTTAATCCAGTTAAATTTTACTAAAAGAGAAAAACTTGAAATTCAATTCAACTTATAAAAGTACATTACTATCTAATTTGGCTAAGAAGCCAACTCATATTACTAATTTTAAGATTAAATGGATTTAAGGAGTCATCTTTCTCATGGATATTATTTTAAAAATTAAATTACATATATTTTTCCTAATTCCTTCATCTGTTCATTCTTATGTATGTATTTCTCATATATAAAATTCTCTTTATTATTCTTATGAAAATTTTATAGAATATTAAGCATATATGTTAGAGTTCCTTAATTTTCTCTTTACTTTCTCCTTCTACAACACACACCAAAATTATTTCTTATAAATAACAACATAGCCTAAAAGTTTTAAAATATATTTATATTTATATAAAGAAAAAAAACTCCCACATGTAACAGGAGGCCAGGAATCCAAATGGGCATGAATGGCCAAACCATGGAGAATAGGAGTCTATAGAGTGTGGTTCCATGGACAGGCTGTCTATATTCAGCTTCACCCAACCAGGGCTCAGGGAACATTGAGGAAGGTGGGGGGGGGGAGATTGTAAGAGCCAGGGAGGTAGCGCAAGACCAAATGGAAATGAATCCTGCAAGCTCCTGGGACCCTGTTCATATGAACCTACAGCATTGGTGTCAGCATGCACAAGATCCATTTAAACTCAACCAGACAAAACCCAGCATGGTACTGCAGAAATGGGTAGCAGAACCCAATCTTAGCTGAAGAAATATTGGCAGCTGTTTATGATTGAGTGAGAAAGAACTGGCCTTCTTTAAGAGAGGGATTTCTGATAGGCTGACTAGAGCTCAGAGGATGAACTGGCTCTGAGGAATGGCTAGGGAGAGGAATTTGGCACAAAAGACCCTAACACAATGACAGAATGTATGAACTCCAGGGGACAGGGTGCTGTCTGAGCCTGCCAATGGTATAAAAGTGATTAAGACTAATTGAAAAATTATGTATGAAATACACAAAAATTCAATTAAAATGAATTATAAAAAGAAAAAGATTAGAGTTGGTATTGTATTAATATAGCAGACTAGTGTCTAGAGTAGATCTTCATTCACTTTTTTTGGAGACATGGTATCATGTAGTCCGGGGGGGGCCACTCGGTTGTCAAGGATGACTCTGAACTTCTGATCCACCACATCTCCCTGACTCTACTTCCTTAGTGCTAGAATTACAAGTATGTACCACCATGCCCCATTTATATGATGCTGGGCATTAAACCAAAAACTCTGTGCATGTTAGGCAATTACTCTCCCAACTGAACTATATCCCTAGGCCTCCTTCACTTTCTTACAATGGAGCAAAATATACAGGTAGACCTTTCTTCCACAAAAATCATGAATTTTCTAAGTCTAGCATCTCAAATATTCTGTTCAAAATGATTATAAGGTGTTTTTTCAATACTGTCATACAACAATGACTATATGAAAGCTGTTTTAACATATGCATGTATACATAAACAAAATTTACATATATTCATATTCTATAAGCTAACTGAATTTTGTTTCCCTTCCTCAAAACAAAGTCACTCAATATTTCTCAAAATCTTTGACTAAATTTAAATATTTGTTTTCCAGACAGCCAAATTTAAAATGTAATTTGAAGCAAATATACCAGAATTCAGACAAGCACTATAGTCTTCATTTATTTGCATATTAACTATAACAGAATCCCAACAACAACCTGCATTTTATATCATAGCCCATAGTAGGCAGCGATTCTACTTTGAAGTGAAGACATGTGTGAGCTTATATAAGACCCTTCCAGCTGAAGGACACAGAGTACAGCTGGAGCCCAACTTGCAACTAATACATGAGAAGCATCCTGTGCTGAATAGCTTTAGTGTCAACTTGACACACCTGGGTTGAGGGAGCCTCAATTGGGGAATTGGCTCCATTGGATTGGCCTGTGGCCACATCTGTGGAGTATTGTCTTGATGGTCGAGCAGTATGGGAGGGCCCGGCCCAGCCCACAATGAGTAGTGCCACCCTGGGCAGGTGGTTGTATACGGTATAAGAAGGCAGGCTGGGGCCGGGCGTGGTGGCGCATGCCTTTAATCCTAGCACTTGGGCTGGAGAGATGGCCTAGCGGTTAGGAGCGCAGACGCTCTTGCAGAGGACCCGGGTTCGATCCCCAGCACCCACATGGCGGCCGAGAGCCGTCTGAAACTCCAATTCCAGGAGAACTCCAGTTCCAGGGGAATCCGACACCCTCTTCTGACCTCCGCGGCATTGCACGACACGGGTGCACAGACCTGCATGCAGACAGTACATTCATACACATACAGAAATAAATAAAAATTAATAAAAAAAAAAACAAACATATTTGCTTTTTCTCAGTCCTACTGAAGTTGTTTCTCTGCCGCATACCGCCCTAATTCTTCAATACAGTTTTTTTTAAATTCTTTTAAAATATTAATTAATTAATGCATCTGAACCCACAGGGTGGAAGGAGATAACTGATTCTCACAATTTATTCTTTGATCGCCACACAAGTGCTGTGGTATGGATATGGCCACATGCAGACACAATTAAATAAGTAGCCTGGAACATAGGGACTTCTTGGGAGGCTGGGACTAAGGACACTGTCAGAAAGCCAAATACAACAACAACAACAACAAACAAAACAAAAAAGAATGAAAATGTGTATTATTTGTGCTGGGGCACACCCGTGTTCCCAGCACTCGGGAGGCAGAAGCAGGGGGATCTTTGTGAGTTCAAGGCCAGCCTGGTCTACATGGTGAGTTCCAGGACAGCTGGGGCTACAGGGAGACCCTGTTTCAAAAAGACAAAAAAAAAGTGTATTATTATTATAGTGTGTGCATGTGTGTGTGTGTGTGTGTGTGTGTGTGTGAGAGAGAGAGAGAGAGAGAGAGAGAGAGAGAGAGAGGATCTGTGTGACTCANTTCTGGTCAGCTGGGGCTGAAGAATCAGCTGTAAGTAACAAGAGACCAGAACCTGAAGTGAAATCTTTGTTGTACTGGGACAATTGATGCTGGTTAGCTGGGGCTGAAAAATCAGCTGTAAGTAACAAGAGACCAGCATCACTGTGGTGAAATCTTCTGGGAAGAATTTCTTCAGGGTCAGCACACAGAAGCTGTGGTCCAGAAGGGGCCTGAGCCTCCATGTCAAGCCAGAAGCAGGACTTGGTAACATGTAAGAGTCTCCTATATGGTTCTGGTGTTGAAATTTGAAGGGGTCACAGAGAGCAGCCGAGGCTTGGCACTCTGAAAGGTCAGGAAAGACCATTGATGGAAGTACACCTCGGTTGCAGTGGAGACCCCAGGATTGCAGGGGTCATGGAGAGAAGCTGAGGGTTTGCACCAGGAGAGGTCAGAAGAGACCATTGGTGAAGGTGCTGCCTCAGTTTCAGTGGCAACCCCAGCTTTTTGGAGATGCCAGGACCGTGGGATGACCACCAAGAGCAGCAGCAGGTGTGGAATGGAGTTGGCCTGGGCCTGTGAGATGAGCTGTGTGTGCCACAGATGGCAGAGTCGGAGAAAGGGAGCTGCCAAAACCCTTTGGAGCCCAGAAGATCGTGAGTGAGTCCCAGGTGTTCATCCTTGAGCTACTTTGCTGGACTTAGGTTTTGTTTGAATGTGCCTGATTCTTCCCTTTGAAATAAGACAGTACTTGTTTTGGATTTTACAGCAGCCCACAGTTAAGAGACTTTTAATGGACTGTGAACTTTTAAGTGTTTGGACATTTTAAGGACTGTGGGACTTTTAAGATTGTACTGTCTTAGGTTGTGATTAATGTTAACATCATCCTTTGGGGATAAGAACTGGAAAGGTGTTGGTTTAATAGTGATGTGTATTGTGTGTCAAGTTGACAAGGGGTCAATTGTGCTGGGTAGCTTTAGTGTCAACTTGACACACCTGGGTTGAAGGAGCCTCAATTGGGGAATTGGCTCCATTGGATTGGCCTGTGGCCACATCTGTGGAGTATTGTCTTGATGGTCGAGCAGTATGGGAGGGCCCAGGCCACAATGAGTAGTGCCACCCTGGGCAGGTGGTTGTGTACGGTATAAGAAGGCAGGCTGGGCATGAGCCAGGAGAGCAAGCCAGTGAACAGCATTCCTCCATGGCTTGTGCTTCAGTTCCTGCCTCCAGGTTCCTGCCCTGAGTACCTGCCTTGGGCTCCCTAAGTGATGAACTGTGACCCAGGAGATGTAAACTGAATAAACCCTTTCCTCCCCAAGTTGGTGTTGGTCAGAGTGTTTTTTCACAGCAATGGAAGACAAACTAGAACACATCCCAAACACCAACCAAAGGCCATGCTTGCTGCTGAACATGACAGGCAGAGTGCTTATAGAGTGGGGTGCAGAATATAAAACTTAAAGGAGGTGTAAGGACAATGGGATTGGCCAGAAGCAGAAGATAATGTGGAGACACCCGAAGACCAACAGAAAGCATTCTGGAAACCAGTAAGAAGAGTAAGACAGATGAGTGAAGAATTTAATAAAGTAGTGTCATAGGAGTACCAATCTGAAAACTGTGAAAGAAGATTTGGGAGAAAAGGAATGGGAGCTAGAATAAGAAAACTTAAGTACGTGGTGGTGATAAGAGTGTGGAACCAGCATCAGAGCTGGTGGGGCAAATGTGGCAGACAAGGAGCATAGTTAGCTGGAGGAGGAAGCTATTTTCCAATACCGATGTCTCGAGGAGATTTATTTAGTTGGATTAGCCTAATCTTATCCAGTCTGGTTTGTTTAGGAAGTGAAGTACTTATAAACCTGATTAGGAGTCATCTCACAGCCAATAGTAACTCAGATTTGTTTGTTAATATTATTAAAATTTAAAAACTATTCGTGGTGTTAGGGATTAAATCCAATACTTCAAGCATGTTAACAAATGCTCTACCTGTGAGCTATACTTCCAGCTTGTGTTAAATTTCTAAAAGAAAAGAAAGCAGAGTATCTCAAAGAAAATATGTCAGAGGGGAGAACACCTGGTATAACAATCAGAAGCACACAAATCTATTTTTGGCTTTTTGAGTATTGCTCATCACATTGCACAACAGAATAAGCTTCAGTTCCCTTAATAGAAAAATGGTAAAGCAAAGTGGTAAGTGAAGCATTATGCATTGAGAAACGAATGCAAACTTAGGACACAAAGTACTCCTGAGGAAAACCATTATACAAATGTTAAACCCCTAATAAGTAATATTGTGTAAATGATGCTAGATGAACCTTCAGTTTATACAACTGAGTACATTTCTGTCTTGATGAGGATTCAGATGTCCAAACACACCAATAGCAAAATCCATACTAAGTCCTCCCAGGTCCATTCTTAGCTCTAAAATTTAAGATTAATGATAGTGTTGATACAATTTCCATACACAATATGGAGATTATTAAAAACTAAGATGCAATGTAGTTTGATATACTTGAATCCAAATAAAGTATTTTTATAACATTGATTATTAGGGAGCATGTGCCATGACACGAGCATGTGAAGGTCAAAGTTCAGCTTGTGGGAGTAGATTCTCTCCTTACCATCCAGGTCTTATGGATCAAATCTGGATCATCAGATAATAAGCACCTTTACCTACTGAGCTATCTTGCCAGTCTCAAGATAAACTATTTCAAAATAAAAATAATTTCACTGGGGGCTGGAGAAATGGCTTAGCCGTTAAGAGCACTGACTGCTCTTGCAGAGGACCCAGGTTCAATTCCCAGCACCCACATGGCGGCTAAGAACCATCTTTAACTCCAGTTGCAGGAGAATCCAAAGCCTTCTTCTAACCTCCACAACATAGCATGACATGGGTGCACCTACCTACATGCTGGCAGTACACTCATACACATAAGTAAAATAATAATATAATGATTTCATTGTTGAACTAAACCACAAGGTGAATGCCTATAAGTGAAGCCATCCAAACATTATCATAAAATCAAAGAAGTAAACAAATGATAATTTGCATTTGCATGAAAATTAATGATAGGGAATACCTGATAGACAATGGACAATTTTGATCTTCTTCCAAGTTGCAATTCCATGAACTCAGGGAGGGCTGCTCCTATGTCTAACCAAAGTGAACCTCATAGGTTATTAGCTCAGTGGTGAAGGAGACTAAACTCCTTTTTGTTTAGGACATGGGCTTGTTGTGAAGAAAATAGAGAACAAAGCATGAATTAGATTTGAATTTCCTAAAATTAGGGAGATAAATTAAGTGAATTCTAAAGACCTTCTAGAGTATTTCTTTCTGTACCTGGCTTTTGAATGACCTCCCTATTTTACAATTATATTCTATGATATTAAAGAAAATTATTATACAAATATAAAATAGTAAAAGCTATGGAGCCTTATAAATCTTCATTCAAATCAGACTTGTGACCATGATTAACCCAACAAAGCAATAATACTTCTGTTACAACATCAGATTCTAAATAATGCCTAAAGATAGTGACAAAAGACTTTGCCAACAGATCATAATCTATGAAAGAGAAGTGTCAAGATGACCAAAAGACCTGAACAATAAGGAGGATACCATCAACTCAAGACAGGCAAGGCTACAGATGGAACAGGCTAGGTGAGGAAAATAGGTGTGTTTCAGACATGGCAAGGGAAGGTAATCTAGTAAGCAGCTGGATACAGATCCTGGAGCATAGAAGAAAGTTGATGTGGAGGTTGGGAGAGGTTGGCATGAAGATGGCTCTTCTAGCCATAAGGCAGGATGTGATCATTAAGGAGTATAAACACAACCAAAAGAAAAAAAAAGACCAGAAGCATCCCAATATTCTAGGTCAAGAAAAACAGGAGGAAAGGTGGGAAAGAAAGGAGCCCTGGAAGTCTAGTGCATGGAGACAACAAATGACCAGCTATGCCCAATGCCACTGGATGAGTAAACAGACTGGTGTATTTAAGATCTTGGAAGATACTTGCAGCCTTGACCCAAGGAGCTCTAGTGAATGGTTAGATTGAGAACCTTTATAGCATAGATTAAGAAAAATGAGAACAAAGGATTAAAGACAATGAGCACAGACAATTCTTCAAATTGTTTGTATCAAAGACTAGCAACGAAATTGCATAAGAGCTAGCAAGAGAAGTAGCATCGAAACAACATGAAAGAGTTTTTATCATCCCTGGTAGAGTTTTGAGCATCCCTTAAAACTCTATCAGAAAACTCCTAGAAATTATTAAGAGTTTCAGTAAAGTGGCGGGATACAAAATTAACCTAGAAAAATCAGTAGCCTTTCTCTATACCAATAACAAGCAACTGAAGAAGGAATACAAGAAGGCCTTCCCATTCACAATAGCCACAAAAACAATAAAATACCTAGGAACAAACTTAATCAAAGACATCAAAGATCTCTACAACAAAAATTTAAACCCCTGAAGGACATTGAAGAAGACATCAGAAGACAGAAAGACCTCCCATGCTCATGGATTGGAAAAACTAATATAGTAAAAATGTCCATTCTACCCAAATCAATATACAGATTCAATGCAATCCCAATTAAAATCCCTAAGAGTTCCTTCACAAACTTGGAAAAAAATCCTTAAATTCATATGGAAAAACAAAGGACCCCGAATAGCCAAAGCAACCCTGAGCAAAAAGTGCAATATAGGGGGGGATCACTATACCAGACTTCAAACTATATTATAGGGCTATAGTCATAAAAACAGCCTGGCACTGGCACAAAAACAGACCTGTTGACCAATGGAACAAAACTGAAGATCCAAACTTGAGCACATACAATTTCAGCTACCTCATATTTGAGAAGGGGGCCAAAAGGACTCAATGGAGGAAAGACAGCATCTTTAGCAAATGGTGTTGGCAAAACTGGATCACCATTGTAGAAGAATAAAATTAAACCCCTACCTTTCGCCCTGTACAAAAATCAACTCAAAATGAATCAAAGACCTCAACATGAAACCTAAAACTCTGAAGGTGATAGAAGAAAATATTGGCAGCAACCTACAAGACATAGCTGTAGGAAAAGACTTTCTAAATCAAACAGCAACTGGGCAGGAAATAAGGTCAACAACTGACAAGTGGGATCTCATTAAACTCAAAAGCTTCTGTACAGAGAAAGAAACAATCGATGAAGAGAAAACCCAGAGTGGGAGGAAACCTTCACCAGTGATACATCTGACAGAGAATTAATATCCAGAATATATAAACTACTCAAAAAACAAAGATGTAAGAAAACAAATGACTCACTCAAGAGGTAAGAGTAAAGAGCTGAACAGAGACTTCACAAGTGAGGAAATAAAGATGGCTGAGAAACATCTTAAAAAGTGTTCCATATCATTAATAATTAAGGAAATGCAAATTAAAACCACTTTAAGATATCTTCTCACTCCAACAAAACTGGCTAAGATCATGAAAACAAAAGACGCTAAATACTGGAGAGGATCTAGGGAAAGGGGAACGCTCATCCACTGCTGGAAGGAATGTAAACTTGTGCAACCACTATGGAAAACAGTGTGGAGAACCCTTAAAAGACTCAAAATGAGGCAGACGGATCTCTGTGAGTTCAAGGCCAGCCTGGTCTACACAGCGAGTTCCAGGACAGCTGGAGCTATAGGGAGACCCTGTCTCAAAAAGACAAAAAAAAAGGACTCAAAATGACCCAGTCATACCACTCCTGGGTATATACCCACAAGACTCATCCTACTGCAAAGATACATGCATATCTATGTTTACTGCACTCTCTTCACAATAACAAAGAGCTAGAACCAAGCCAAATGCCCCTCAACCAATGTGCGGATAGAGAAAATGTGGTACACCTACACAATGGAGTTCTATGCAGCAGTAAAGAAAGATAACATCATGAACTTTGCAGGTAAATGGATGGAGCTAGAAGACATTATTCTAAGTGAAGTAACACAGTCCCAGAAAACCAAACAATGAATGGTATTCCTCATTTGTGAATGCTAGCACCAAGTACATAGTAGTAAGGCAAATTGAGTAATATTTTCTTTTACCTGAAAGCAACTGTAGCACTATAATGTGGATACCTTAATGGGATCTAGAATTAACCTACCACTTATTTTCAGACTTTGTAATTGTGGTATATGGGGGGAGGTATATATGCATACTTTAGAGTAATATAAAATTAAAGGGGAAAAAATGTGAATTCCAAAAATGGTTACCCTCATTTGTGGATGCTAACACCAAATCCCCAGTTGAAAAGCAAGCTGAACAACATTATTGTTATATTTATTTTTATCTGAAAGCAAATGTGCTGCCATAATATGAATCTCTTAATAGGCTCTAGAATTGACCTGCTACTTATTTTCAGACTCTGTAATTACTGTATATGGGTGGAAGGTATGTATTCATATCTTAGAGTGATATAAAATTAAAGGGGAAAATGTGAATGCTTAAACATACTTTGGAATTAACATACAGTTTATTCTCAGAGGTCAAAATTTTGATATCTACGTGATGGTTATATAGGCATATTTTGGAGCAATACAAAGGGAAGGGAACAACAACAACATAAAGTCTTGTCAAAGAACTGACTGATACAGTTAAATTCTGCCCAAAACAACAAACCTCTGCAGTGAAAAACTTTGGAAAGACTGAGAGAAAGATGCAATACATGTATAGCAGAAGGCATGAACTGGGGTGGGGTGGGGGGCAGGGAGAGGGGAATGTGTCTAAATTGGACTGAAGGATGATGTATGAAATGCAAAAATCATCAATAAAAAATAAATAATACATGAAAGAAAACCCATAATGTTCTATGTACTCCTGAGGAAAACCACTATACAAATGTTAAACCCCTGAGAAGTAATATTGTGTAAATGATGCCAGATGAACCTAATTGGAAAAATCCAGTAAAGGATGAAAATTGGCACTCCAGGGGATGTTGGGAGGACTTCTGTAGGAATGAACTCAGCATACAGGAGGGTCAGACCTTCCATCTGAATGGAAAGATCAGGTCTGGGTAAGACTCAGGCTACTTTATCTTGGTAAGGAGGGCAGAAGTTATGTGCCATCCTTATAAACACTGGGCCATGGCTAGAAAAGAAAAGGTAAACTAGTCAGATTAATTCCATTGTTCCCTAGAGATAGAAGAGAAGATCCCTTCAAAAAAGAAAGAAATCACCCTTAACTTTGAATCTCTGAGTTTAACTCAATATAGATTATTTTAAAGCATAAAAGATGGAGCAGGGACTTCAAAGCAAGGAAGCTGAACATAAAGGAAAATCTGAGATATAATATGCAACTTTCAACATAGAAAAGTTTCTAGCTGGGAGTTTTGACCACATACCTTTAATCCCAGCACTTGGGAGGCAGAGGAAGGTGGATTTCTGTGAGATTGAGGAGCAGGCCAGCTGTGGCTACAAGAGATCTTATCTGGAAAAAAGTTTCTAATTTTCTGGCGAGACCTTATCTCAAAAAAAAGTTTCTAATTTTCTGGCCAGGCCTCTTTGAACTTGGGAAGCTGAGAGAGGAAGATCCAGAGTTTTAGACCAGCATGGGCTACATGATGAAATCCTGTCTCTAGGCAAAGATAGTTGTTCATTTTCTTCACTAGTCACTGCCTACTTAGAGCACTTTAAATTGATCCTGAAAGATACTTCATAAGCAAACACTGTCAGAAAGAACATAATGACATATAAAACAAGAGTAATATGGTAGATCAGTCCTAGTGCTACACACTGTCAAAAACTCATTTCACTTTACTAAGCATAACACACCAGTCCTTTGAAGGGATACTCTGATTATTATTCCCATTTCACAGTTGAGGAAGTTACAGAGAGGTATACAACTTATTTAACAAAAAGTGACAGAGCTACAACCAAAGCCCAGGTCCTTGCTGTCAAGAAATAGCAAACATACACCTGTAGATTGAGAGTACACATTTTACCATACGCAGAACACAAGCTTGGCCTGGCACTGCAGACCTGTCATCACAGGCCTCTGGAGGCTGAGGCAAGAGGGTAGCAAGTTCAAGGTCAACCTGGGCTATAGGGAAAGTTCAAGGGCAGCATGGCTAACTTAAGTGAGATTCTATCTCAAAATTAAAATGCAAAAAGGACTAATATGTAGCTCCGTGATAGGTTAGTTGCATACATATACATCTGTATATGTATACTTCCATATGTATATGTATGTGTATATGTATATGTATATGTATATGTATATGTATATGTATATGTATATGTATATGTACATGTATATGTATATGTACATGTATATGTATATGGCAAGTATAGGAATCAGATAACATGAGCTACTGTAGATTACTCTTGGGACATGGTAAAAGCCATGGTCTCTTTCTGGGTATCACCATATACTAACTTTGATAATAAAAGGAAAGAAATTTTGATAATAATTTATTAATACATCTACTTTAAGATGTCACAATGCTTCTCAGGTTACCAAAATTTTCTAAATTAAACATTACAGAAAATAATGTTGGCTGATATGCTACATAACTCCTATAGTACTTGCTACCATCACATTTCAATCAACTTTATCTTTATTTGAATAAGTAAGCTGTATCAAAAATGTATAATAAACCATAGGGCAGACAGACTATAGCTCCAACTCCCAACAAACGACCAAGGCTTCCCAACCCGAAGACAGTTGTACAACATGCTGTGCTATATTATTCAAGGGTCTCTGCTAATAGGTTCCCTTTACCTGAAAGATTTCCATCCTCCTTCCCTAAATAGTAGATGCAGCAGGTACACTGACCTTAGTATTAGCTATTAACAGCTCTCAACCAATAGGCTTTCTGCCCACAGTCAATGACTGGCTGATATGGGAGTAGATTAAAGTATATTTAATGGACATCAAACACTGTAATGTGTAGAACATCATCTGGACCCTGACTTAAGTGAATTTGAATTTTTTTTAATTTTATTTATTTATTTATGTGTATGAATGTACTGTCTGCATGTAGGTTTGTGCACCCATGTCGTACAATGCCGCGGAGGTCAGAAGAGGGTGTCGGATTCCCCTGAAACTGAAGTTCTCCTGGAATTGGAGTTACAGACGGTTCTTAGCCACCATGTGAGTGCTGGGGATTGAACCCGGGTCCTCTGCAAGAGCAGTCTGTGCTCTTAACTGCTAGACCATCTCTCCAGCCCGTGAATTTGAATTTTTTAATGGCTACTCTTTTAACTTATTTGTTCATTGTTATAAACTTGTCCAGGAGATTAGGGTAGGCCTGAACTCACAGATGTCCACCTACCTGGCCTCTGCCTCTGGAGTGCTGGAATTAAAGGCATGTGCATCATACCCTGCTCACAATTCTTTCTTAACACAATGAATAAATAAGTTTGAACAAATAACCATTTTTTAGACTTGCACAAAAATTAGTATGTTAGTTCTTTTTCTCATTGATATGACCAAATAACTGACAGAAACTTAAAAATGATTTATTCTGGCTCACAGTTTAGAGGGTAGTTCATCATAACAAGGAAGCCATGTCAGAATTCATGGCAGCAAAAGTGTGTGATTGGGCCTACTCACATCTGGATAGACCAGGAAGCAGAAGGCAGGAAAAGCTGCCTTCTGGATAGGTCTTCCTTCTTCAGTTAAGCCTCCATGAAAACCCCCTCAAAGAAATGCCCATGGGTATGTCTTCTAGGTGAACATAAGCCAGTAAGGTGATTGACAATGAAGATTAATAAGCACATCCAAGAAATTTTAAAATTATAAGCTGACACATTTTTGGATCACAATTAGTATAAAATCCACAATCTCAAAATTCCCTTTCATGGGACAAGGCTTAAATACGTAAGTAAGAAGGAAGGTGAAAAGGAACTGGAAACTAATGTGGTCAAACTCCTTTTTAGGTAGCAGCTTATAGAAATAATAGAAGTTGTTAAAGAAAAGAAACAGGATGCAGAAGTTACAAGGATGAATATTTCTTCAATTCTGTCACTGAAGAAGAAAAAAAAAAATACCTCCCAAGTTACTACTGGTCTTCCCTGAGTCTGCAACCACACGCCGAGTTTCGGACTGGGTGGAGCAGAGTAAATAAACACAGCTTCTATTCTTAGTATGCTCTTCCTGGCCACTCTGAAATTTCCCAGTCACAAATTATGGCCTGTTGTCCTTTAAAACAGATTTTTTTTATTCAGAGGATTCATAGAAAATCAGGAAGAGACATATGTAACCTCATTTCATTTAGAAAATATTTTTTAGGTAAAAAGTATTACACATGTTCACAAATTAAATAGACTAGAAAAAGTACCTGAAATATTTTCTATGGCAAGTATACTTAGAAGAGTAAATACTATAATTTTAGACTACTCATAACTGATGTTAATATCAGAAATTTTGAATTTTAAAAACCAAAACTATAACTGAAATTTGAAAATTATTATCTTGGTAAAAATTAGTAATGTAATTAATCTAAAAGATATGTTACATACTAATGCAGGATTTTCTATCTTCAAAATTTAAATTAATAATATGCTCAATGACTTGTCTGAAAATTATAGACAGAAAGTAAAAAGAACATGTTCAACTGTATAGCCTACAGCTTCCTCATATACATTAGCAAGAAAATCAGAGGAAAGTCTATAGGCTTGATATCATGGGCCAACTGGGTACACTGTGCACAATGCTGAAATGAGGATCTATGACTTTTAAGATTCCATGAAAATGCTTTCATTTCTCTTTTAAAAAATATTTTATTTATTCTTTTTTAAAATTTTATGTGTATGAGCATATTGCCTACCTGTGTATAAGTGCACTCATGCCACGCAATGCTGGTGGAGGTCAGAAGAAGGTATTGGATCCCCTGGAACTGGAGTTATAGACGACTGTTAGTGGCTTTGTGGGTGCTGGGATTTGAACCCAGGTCCTCTGCAAGAGCAATCAGTGCTCTTATCACTGAGCCACCTCTTCAGCCCAAAAATGTTTTACTTTCTTTTAAAATGAAAAGGCTATTTAAGTCAAGAACTATTTGAAAACATAACATTAATAAATGTGTCCTTATACCCCAAATCATAGAATATCACTTATTTTTGTCTCAGTGGATGAAGAATTTCACAGAAAAGTTCATCATGTAGTCAGTCCCCCACTATAAATACAGTTCCTCACATCGCAGAAGCTTCTCCAAGTAGTTCTGAATTATCTTGTAAGAAAGAGATGAGGAGTGGTGTCTGAGATGAGCCTGGGAAGCTATTGGACACTGTCAGCACTCCATTTCCAGGCCCTCCCCCCATATCAAATGCCTTCAGTCTTTACAAAGATAGAGATGCAGAACTAAACAGCTCCCTACTGACTGCTGATACTCCCTAGAGGTTCCAGTACGGAGCTAGAGCTGCTTGCTGTAACTGCAGAATTTTGCTCTGAATTAATTGGCTGAGTGGCCTCAGATCCCTTTGTAATTCAGTTGAAAACTTCAGAAACATGAATATATCTGCAAGTTTTTTTATATAATTCATTTTTGACACACAGTTTCACAATTGACAACTTTCCTTCACATAGAAGGATTTTTAAATTGTAGTTAATTGGGAGCAACCCAAAAAGTACAGGTAAAACAGGAAGTACACTGTTAAGCAGCATTTCTATTAGGGGCCTGCAACTTTGGTTTCTTTGATACTGGGGTTGAAACTGGGGCTGGTCTTTGACTTCTAGGTTTGGTTTTAATGATAGCAGAGCTATGCACAACCAAGTAGGTAGTTAGGACTGTTCTGTCAAGATGGGACACTATTATGTACATGAAGCAAAGTCAGAGCTGCCATACCTCTTCTGGTTACATTTCGCTACATCACTGTCTGTGCCCACATACCCTTACCAGGGTCCTCTGTGGCAAGAACAGCTCTTCTAATGCCATCTGTATCTTGAAAGAGAGGACTCAATCTACATTTCTTTTTTTTAATATTTTTATTTATTTTCACATGTGTATGAATGTATTGTCTGCATGTAGGTTTGTGCACCCGTGTCGCGCAATGCCGTGGAGGTCAGAAGAGGGTGTCAGATTCCCCTGGAACTGGAGTTAAGAACGGTTTTCAGCCACCATGTGGGTGCTGGGGATCAAACCTGGGTCCTCTGCAAGAGCAGTCGGTGCTCTTAACTGCTAGGCTATCTCTCTAGCCCCTCAATCTACCTTTCAACAGGAGGGGCTGTCAGAACTGAAACTACTTCCAAAGCTCTCCACCAGTGGTGGTGCTGTCCTTGGCACAGGCTGCCGTGCTGGGCCTGGTCTCAGAAACGAGCTCTTTAGAGCCACCGTAAGTGCTGAGGCCTTCTACCCAGACTTAGGGCCAGAGCTATCCGGGTCAGCCATGGGGGAGCCAGGACCTCCCGGCCCTGACATCTATCAGCTGGCCTGCAATGGGCGAGCCCTGGAAGAGCACCCTGAAGAGGAGGTGCTGGAGGTGGAAGCTGCCTTCGAGAAGCACACGAGACGGAAGACACGGCCCCCTGTGCAGCTGGTGCCCAAGGTCAAGTTTGAGAAGGCAGAGGAGGAAGAAGAACAGGAGGTCTATGAGGTGTCGGTGCCAGGCGATGACAAGGACCCGGCCCCGACAGAGGCCCCTGCGGAGGTGGCCAGTGCTGGCTGTGAGGCCCTGGTGCAAAGCAGTGCTGTCAAGATGATTGACCTCTGCACCTTCAGCCATAAGCCCCAGACACTCCGCCACTTGCCTCGAACTTCAAGGCCAGAGTTGGACATGGCCCCATTCGATCCTCCCTTCCCTGACCCAGCCTGGGAGGGCTTCCCAGAGCCAAGCATGGCGCTGCCTGGACCAGATACCTTGCCCACAGAATGTTGTTTCGAGCCACCCCACCTGGCCCCCCTGAGCGATCCTGAGCCTCCCACCATGGCATCACCAGAACCGGTCAAGCCAGAACAGGGCTTCGTGTGGCAGGAGCCCAGCAAGTTTGAGGCGGATGCACAGGCTCCACCGTGGAGCGCCACAAGAAGGCCCAGCTGGACCGGCTGGACATCAACATGCAGATCGACGACTCCTACCTAGTGGAGGCTGGAGACCGGCAGAAGCGCTGGCAGTGCCGAATGTGTGAGAAATCCTACACGTCCAAGTACAACCTGGTGACACACATCCTGGGCCACAACGGCATCAAGCCACACTCGTGTCCACACTGCAGCAAGCTCTTCAAGCAGCCCAGCCACCTGCAGACACACCTGCTGACACACTCAGAACTTGACAGCCAGCAGGAGATGGAGGACTTTGAGGAGAACACATACACCTACACTTTCGTGGACAGCAACACAGAGGCCAGTGCCCTCACTGAGCAGGCCATGAAGGAGATGGCCTACTACAACATGCTATAGAGGGCCAGCCAAGGGGTCGGAAAGGTACAGGGAGAGACCCATGTGCTGAAGGCTGCACCTCTGCAGCTCAGAACCAAGCTACTGCCCACCACCTAGCCTCCCTTCCCCAGTCATTTGCACCACTAGGAACCTTTAGACCAAATGGAGACTGTACTACTGTCCTTGAGGGGAGCTGGGCACAGACCTGGGCATCCCAGCAAGGGAAGGGTAACCAGAAGCCCAGATCTGGTTCTCCTTGGCCTGCTGCTGTGGTGGGGGCAGGGCGTGGGGCAGGGGGCTGGTAGGGCCTCTTGGGGACAGAGCAAAAAGGGCATAGGCTTGCAGGGCCTCTTCAGGCCTCCTCAGGCCCAGCAGAGCTCTTTGTGAAGAGAATGCTTGAACCAGGCCTTGTCTCTTCACCACCATCTTTGGCCTCTAAGGACATGTGAGTCAGCACTGTCCACCCCTATCCTGTTCAGGCCCAAGAGCCCCTCCCTTCCCTAACACCCAACAGCCAGGCAGAGCACTCTGCCTTCTACCTCCTGGATGCCCCCCCTTGCTTGATGCAGGCATGCATGTGGCCCTAGCCCTGGCCCTGCCTGGAGGAAGCCAAGGAGCCCAGCCCCCAGAGCACCCCTTCTCTTCAACCCTGTGTGAAAGAGAGTGACCCTGTGTGTGTTTCGGCACATTTCATCCAGTTATCCTCAACCTAGGGCACCAACAACTGTCCCCTCACCAAACAAAATCGGGACACACTTTGTGTCTGACACACACTAACAAAGATGAGGCCCTGAGCCAAGGGGCTGGCCAGGGTGACACATCCCTGGGACCAAGAGGGGCTACACTCAAGGGAAGCCAAGGAAGACCACCTATGGGAAGAGGGGCTAGAAAGGTTTCTTATGCACAAGCAGTTATTGTGAGAAGGGGTGGCCTAGGCTCTGTAGGCTCCCAGGAAGAGCGGCGTATTTATAAAGGAAATTGAAGACCATAGAGGAAAACCATTTTTTTTCAGGAAATGGGGACATTTTGAAGGTAATTTATTAATTTTTTTCTTTCCAACTCTGTGTTCCCTATCGTCTTTTTGATGGAGTGATGGAGTTGAGCTTTTTCTTAAGTCCACGGGCTGCCAGTGTGGACCCACTCTTGACTGGAGTCTACAGATAAATGTAGTTTTCTGCTTGCAGGCTGTGCTTCCAAAACAGCAGCTGGGTAAAAGCACTCCCAGCTTTTCACAATTACGGTGGTGACAACAAAACCTTGAACTAAAAGATCTCATTCAAAGAGCCACTAAGCCACCAAAGAGCTCAACCCACCAGTAAGTTCTTCCCTATGGAAAGTATCCTCTTTGAAAGCATACATGCACGTTCCAGCTTCTTTCCTCTACCATGCACATATACACCATATACCTGGTCCTCTAGGTAACCAGCAAACCTCCATGCTAACAAAATCAATTCTAGATTCTGTTCGATTTTATTGGGGGTGGGGTTGGTTGGTTTGTACCAAGATCTCTTGAAAAGGCTGAAGTGTGAAAATTTTATGTTCCTGGCTCTGGCCAAATTGACAACTGTGCCAGGGGTCAGTGCACCCACTGCTTTTCAGGGTTACTGGGCAGTAGTACACTTGACAAAAATTGACCAGGGACATGAAAAGACAGAGGTTCCCAGGACATGTAGGGCATTTTTTGGTTTTGTTTTTCCTTTAACTAGATCAGCAAAACTGAATTAGCTACCCCACATCCAGATGGTTTCCTCTTCTCTGGAACCAATACTTTCTTACCAACACAGTTCAAAGGTCTCTATGAACATTTTACTTTCCAAGAAGAGAGCACACACAAAAAAATAATTATTGGATGGTCCTCATATGCACATAACAGATGTAAACAAGCAGAGGGTCCCAAAGAATAATGTTAATTGGCTCACACAGGAGCAGGGTGAAGGGCCCAGTCTTGTCAAAATCTGCTGAACATCGAAAGAAACCTCAGAACTTTAAGTACATGGTGCCACGTAACAGAACTTACTGACAGTCTTTTCTTCTACACATAGCCACAAACCTAATCTGACCATTTATCAGAAATAAACCTTCACAGGATGCTTCCCACTGGGCTCCTCCTCCCACTTGGTCACAGGACACCCAACCTCGCTGAATCGTTTAGACTACATTCTCTCACACATCTGCATGCACAGTGGTAGACAAACCAGAACGCCTACAATTCCACACTTTCACTGGCAAGGACCCTGTTGTGAACCCAGTCCCCAGGCCTTGTGTCTTATATTCAGTAATGAAAGTAAAATTAAAGAGCAAAAGCTCCAATGTACTTTACTTTCTTGGCAATTTGCCAAGAGAAGAGACAGGTGTCTATGATCATATAGCAAGATAGATCTGCTTGATAAGACCGACTTTTTTTTTTTTTTTTGGTCTTTTCGAGACAGGGTCTCCCTTTAGTCCTAGCTGGCCTGGAACTCACTCTATAGACCAGGCTGGCCTTGAACTCACAAAGATCCACCTGCCTCTGCCCTCCCGAGTGCCAGGATTAAAGACCATGCCTGGCTTTTTTTTTTTTTTTAATGCTTTTCAAAGGAGAACTGAACTAGTTCAGAACACAAAGATCACCAATACCAACTTCCAGATGCCCCATAAAGTTATTGAATCCCAACTGACACTTTGATTGTTTAGTACCATCTTTGGCATAAAAAATTTAATATTTTCATGGAAATAAATTTCAAAGTAATGGGAAAAATAATGATGAGAAAGAATATAATTCATAGAACACAGGATAAGGAGATGATCAAACTTTAAAACCTAAAAGAAAATAAATTCATATGGATTCTCCTTTCTAAAATGCTCAAAATTTGTCCCTCTCTGGCATGCAAATATGTTCATTCCTAAGTTCTAATACCTTTTCTATAATAAATGAATGTTTCTGAGGCATATTCCAACTAAATTCTGCTTTGTTATTATAAGTGAACCACACAAGGGAAATAATAAGAGAGCTTTAGAGATTAGTGGAGGTCAGGGGTAGAGACAGGCCAGTGCCAAGACATTTGTGTAATTCCTTCCAAAACATTCTAGATTGAAAATTAGTAGGTTATACTTAATTTTTAATACAAGGAATCATATGTTTAATTTTATTCATTTTTTAGGCAGGGTCTCACTATGTAGCCCTGGCTTGCCTGGAATTGCAATGCAGACCAGGCTGGCCATGAGCTCATTGAGATCTGCCTGCCTCTGCCTCTCAAGTGTTAGGATGAAAGGTATGTGCCACCACATCTGGACTCATTTAATTTTTTTAAAATTTTATAGGTATGAGTGTTTTGCCTACCATGTATACAAGTGCAAAAGTGTGTACAATGCCCATGGAGGCCAAAAAAGGGTGTCAGATCCCCTAGTACTGGAGTTACTTCCAGTTGTTAGCCACCTTCTATGGAACTCTGAAGCAGCAGATGGCTTCCTGAGTGAACCATAATCAGGTCTGTCTGTCTTGCTAAATAAATTTAGTGTACATATAATAGTTTTAAAACTTTAAGATAGGGGCTGGAGAGATGGTTCAGTGGTTAAGAGCACTGACTACTCTTGCAGAGGACGCGGGTTTGATTCCCAGCTTCCACATAGCAGCTAAAAACCATCTTTAGTGCCAGGCAGAGGCAGGTGGATCTCTGTGAGTTCAAAGCCAGCCTGGTCTACAAAGCGAGTTTCAGGCCAGCTGGGGCTACAGGGAGACCCTGTATGTCTCAAAAACACCCCTCCCAAAAAAACTTCAAGATATACAAATGTTTTGCTTCATCAGAATAAATGAAGTAGTTACTTTTTCTAAGCAACAGCACTGACAAAAGTGTTAAACTTCAGTTCCTTTCAGAGCAGAAAACAACTGTTTTCTCAGACATTCAAACAGTTCATTACCTCAAATGGATGCTGCATCAAGGTAAACTTTTGATGACACTGGGCTTCTATTTTTGTGCCCTGATAATGAAGAAGGTGAAGAATAAAGCACCACCTTCTCAACTGATGTGTACAAGATGTAAGAAGATACCTGACTGGTCTGAAACATGACAAGTTTGGAGACCTTGGTCCCAAAGTGCAACCTTGCCAATATTTGGTGTGACTATGTATAATTTTATACACAAAGACCTCAAAATTTTCACCACAAAATGGGTAACAACAACGCATCTTCATACAGGATTGTTGTGAAAGTATACTGAGATCATGTCAAAAGTGAGGAAGACATGGTAACATCAACTTCTGGCCTCCAAACACTCACTCCCCCTACCATACATGTATCCATACACACATACACACGTAGATCACACACATGCACATAGGTGCATACACACACATACACACATACATACATGCATACACAAATGGCTTGTTGAGATCAAACATTATGCATACACTAACGTATATTTAAGATATAAGTGACCTTTCTCAGATTTCTTTGTAATTAAGTATTGCTACCAGTCTTACATTTTCATGTAACTGTTTTAATGAACTAACTGGTTCATAACACAGCTTCATTTCAACATAGAGAGAATATTATAAGATAGAAAAGTTTAACTGACTTACTTAAAAGCCAAAAGATAAAACAGAAACTAGTAAATCTTCATGCTAGACTATCAGTCCTCTCCACATGGGAATCTGCTTTCGTGTGAAGGTGAAGGACACAGTGGCCATGCTCCATGGATGGCTTGGGGCCCAGCTTCAATCTATCATGCAAGGAGTTAACCAGTATAGTGACACCATGAGGGGCAGCCCCTGCATAGTGATAACAGATGCAGTGCAGCCCAGAGCTTTCTTCTGCTCTCCCTCTGTTCTCACTACCACTTTATTTTTTTGTGGTTTGTTTTTGTCTTTTTTTTTTAATTTTTTTTTATTTATTTCTGTATGTGTATGAATGTACTGTCTGCATGCAAGTTTGTGCACCCGTGTCGTGCAATGCCACGGAGGTCAGAAGAGGGCGTCGGATTCCTCTGGAACTGGAGCTCTCCTGGAATTGGAGTTTCAGACGGTTCTCGGCCGCCATGTGGGTGCTGGAGATCGAACCCGGGTCCTCTGTAAGAGTGGTCGGCGCTCTTAACCGCTAGGCCATCTCTCCAGCCCAGGGTCTCCCTTTGGTCCCAGCTGGCCTGGAGCTCACTCTGTAGACCAGGCTGGCCTTGAACTCACAGAGATCCACCTGCCTCTGCCTCCTGAGTGCTGGGATTAAAGGCATGCACCACTACACCCAGCCTCACTACCACTTTGAAAGCACATCTTACTGACAAGTGCAGAAACAGGAGCTTTAGCATAGCCTATTCTTTTGGTGACCACTTGAAGTCACTTTCATCCTGGGTTATTTCCTGCTATCCAGCAGCCAAAAAGGATGAGAACAGCAGCATAAATGCACTTAAGTCAGGGCTGCTACAATGGAGAAGACACTCACCACGGACCTTCAGTGAGGAACCCAGTAGAGCTCTTCTATGGGTCCCATTTCTCCAACTTTGTTTTATTTTCTCCTTTCCACACCCCTTCACAGTAGCACTCATAAATAGCAGATACTCTCTGGGACAAGGACCTACTTATTAGTTACCAATACATTCAACAAAAGCTTCTTCCCTCACAACAAAAATGGGTATGAAGACCTGGCCAATGGTGCTGAGGAAAGGAAGCCTCCCTAACCTAACCCTTCACTTGGTAAATACCACTAACTTCACAAAAATCTCATGGACTTCCTTCTGAAGAATGTTCAAGTTCAATATTATTATGCCTCTGGCTTAGAAATATGTAAAGTACCTCTTAATGGTGGCTAGATTTAAAACTGGTCATAACAAGATCCAGACAGCTCCAAGAGACTTGCAACTGCCAAACTGTGGATGTCTACTGAGTAGACAAGGGTCCCCCAATACTCAGCCTTCCCACTAAGTTACTTTACTTTTCTTCCTTGGTATCTACCCAAGATAAAAGAGAGGTGTGTGCTTCTGTGCTATAAGACACTCTGGCCCAAGGGAATAAGCAGAAATAACATGGCTTAAGGGCATAGTCCACCTGAGGAGAAAAGGTAACTGAGGCTACAAACATGCAACAATTGAAATTTTTCTATTACTACTTTGCAGCTAATAAAATATTTTTATAGATGCTCTGGGAGTTTGTGTTTGTTCTTCCTGACCACCAGGGTCTAAGAGGAAACACTCCAGATTCAGAAAGCCCATTCATGATAGTCATGACATACCAGAACAGCACATAACCCCACCATAATGAGGGCACCAACAGTCTAGTCTGTCCCTCCCAATATAACTCAACTGGACCAACAGACACCTTTCTGACAAGTATAAATATATAATTTCCTCTGAGAAAACAGAATTTTACTACATGTTAGGTATGTCATTTTAGTACAAGAGAAGATGAAAGAAAATGGAATGACTTGTTTTGGCAAATATTGAAAGATCCAGTCACCTCTCCAGGACTGTGCTACTGTCAAATCAGTTCTCCCAGGAAATCTCTTCCTTCATGCCAGAGAATGCAACACATACACAGAAAACTCTCCCCTCAGGATGGATAGAAAAGCACCCAAGGACAGGCCAAGAAGTACTGGCTGCATAGACAGTTCACCCAAGTAGAGTAAAGCTCCAAAAAACCAACCAGACTCATTTTGGTAATTGACTTAACACATTTCTCCCTTTTCCTAGATCAAAATGCATCCTTATGGCACCATTTCGCAAACAGACCAGGTCACCATTGTCACATATCAAATTTGTTTCTTAAATTTGACTAAGGAAGTATTATCCTTCTTTGGTACTTTATATTCCTCAGGAAAAGAGCAGGTGAACTCCTTGAAAAAAATACTAATGAGTTGAAGGTTTACCACTACTCTTGTCTCTTAAGCCATCGGATCACCAACTGCCTGTCACCTGTAGGATTCTGGAGCTGCCTGCACTCTCATCTAAAGCTCTAGGGCTTCAGTACAAGAAAGGTTTCCGTGTTCTTAGCACTAAGCTACAACCTATAATCTTCCTAGCTGCTGAGAAACATCCTAGATGTCCTGATTTCACTAGAATTAGATACAGTCTGCATGCTAGCATGTTTGGGGATCCAAGTGATTCCAGTGTGTATAAAAATGACCAAGCTAAAGATGTGATTATTTCCCTGCCTGCTTCTCTGCCTGACAGAATATTTTGATGGGACAAGATTAGCAAACAGTAGAGCTAAAACTCCAGCTGAACACATGGGATCCAGGATACCTTGCCATTCCATGGTAATTAAACACCTCTCACTTTTGTCCATAGAACTCATATGACTAGGTTATTTCTGAATGCTAAGTGTTTTGAGCATACCTAAACAGATCAAAATACTCAATCACACTAAGCAAATGGCAGAAAAAAGTTCAAACTATTGCAGCTACTGTGGAAGATGACTACTGTCAACCTTATATATATTCTTTAATACACAATGGAACAATGTCTGTTGGGTCTGTAGCTAGCAGGAAGACAGTACAGACATGAGGACAAGAAAAAGGGCATGGGCAGCAAAACAAATTCTCAAACAGATCCCAGTCTCCTGACTGAAAGAAAGAAAGAAAGAAAGAAAGAAAGAAAGAAAGAAAGAAAGAAAGAAAGAAAGAAAGAAAGAAAGAAAGAAAGAAAGAAAGAAAGAAGGAAGGAAGGAAGGAAGGAAGGAAGGAAGGAAGGAAGGAAGGAAGGAAGGAAGGAAGGAAGGAAGGAGAAAGAAAGAGAGAGAGAGAGAGGAAGGAAGGAAGGAAGGAAGGAAGGAAGGAAGGAAGGAAGGAAGGAAGGAAGGAAGGAAGGAAGGAAGGAAGGAAAAGAAAGAGAAAACAATATAGTACAGTGAAGAAAAGGCTTTATTTTCAAGTAAATGGTACTGAAAGAAACATATACTCCTGGAGTCTTGACCCTACTATCTCACATCATATTCAAAAACCCAAACAGACTGTAGAAAAATAAAACAAAGGCTGGAGAAGTTTATGTCTTCATGGTCTTAAGTAGAGACAAGACACCAAAGTAATATCCACAACTGAGAAGGATGACACTAAAACAATAACTGTTTTTCACTAAAGGATGCCCTTTTAGGTCGGAGAAAAGACAAGCCATTTCCATCTCTGTATCACACAAGATGTAGCCAGAGAATGTGAAGAGGCCATATAACTGAAGTCTGGTTTTGTTTGGGTTTTTTTTTTTTTTTGACAGGGTCTCCCTAGTCACAGCCCACCTGGAAATCACCATGTGAACCAGGGTGACCTTGATCTTACAGAGGTCCACATGCCTCTGCCTCCCAAGAGCTGGGATTAAAGGCACACACCAGATGCCCAGTGTCAATGGACAAAAGTCTTTTTTTTTTCCAAACCATAACACCTAAAAGGTCAAGCAAGAAACAGGAAAAAGTACCCAGTATTATAGTTACCAGTATACTTACCCTAAAAGGCACAGTAAGGTCCCATTGATCACATAACCATTGAAATGGTTATAAATTTTAAAAACCAAAACAAAATACCATTGATAATATCAAACATGTATATTTAGAGTGGTTAGCATTTACCCAACTTGAACGTGTAAAAAAGCTTTAACTAGTGAGGAAAACTGCTTGTTATTACCTATTACACTGTCCATAAACATGTCCTAGGACAGAGTATTTCTAACAGTATTTTAAGAATATGTTATTGGCCAGGCATGGTGGCCCACGCCTTTCATCCTAGCACTCAGGAGGAAAGGCAGAAGCAGGAGGATCTCTCTGAGTTCAAGGCCAGCCTGGTCTACGGAGTCAGTTCCAGGCCAGCTGGGGCTATAGGGAGACCCTGTCTCAAGAAAAGGGATAGAAAATTATTTCTGGGAGCTGAAGATGGCTCAGTGGTTAAGAACACCAGTTGCTCTTGCAGAAGATCCAGGTTTGGTTCTCAGCACCCATATTTGGTGACTCACAACTGCCTGTCACTCCCATCGCAAGAGATCTGGTGCCCTCATCTGGTCTTTCCAGGCACCAGGCATATATATAGTATACTTATGCACATGTATGCAAACATTCATATGCAAATTAATTAACTAAAAATTTAAGGTGCTGGAGAGATAGCTCCAGGGTTAAAAGTACTGGTTGCTCTTGCAGAAGACTTAGGCTTGGCTCCCAACATCCACATGGAGGTTAACACCACACGACTCTAGTTCCAGAGGATCTGATGCCCTCTTCTGACCTCCTTGGGCACTGTACCCATAAGTGCACTTACCTAGATGCAGGCAAAACACTCATACACATAAAATAAATTAATTTTAAAAACTGTTAAGAAATTATTTATGGGACTATAAACACTGAAAATCTTAAAATCGTGTACAGATTTCTTTCAACAAACCTTCAAATACTCCCAAATATAAGTATCTTTCATACTAACATCTCATTAGCTCCAATTTTAAAATGCCAGAATAATTCTATCGTTAACATGCTGCTAGGCTAGCTCAATGGAAAAAAAATACTAAGCAACTCATTTATTTTCTTCAAAAATAAACATTAAACCATAAAACAACTTGAAAAATTAGAACTACCATGCCCACAGGATACAGAGCTTAGAGGAAGATGAAAAATAAAAGGCAGCAGAAAGCCATGTGGGGAAGAGTCATACACTTTGATGCTAATGGTAGCTGCAAATGAGGTCACTTATCCCTCTGTGGCCAGATTAACTAGTCAAAAGCAACAGAGACTTCATCAGCAATGCTCATAAAAAAATGGCCAACCCCTTCCTGGGAGGTGAGCAGATACCTGCTACCCATCATTCTCTCCTGAGACAGGGCTCATGTCAACCTAACACTAAACTGTTTGGTTAGCTCTCAATCACTGCTATTTATAAACAGGACATGCATGCATGAGTAGGGTGCACACAGTGCAGAAATCTACAGCAAAATACAGATCCACAAAAAGAGCTACCTGTAAGACCACATCTTGATCTATTAATATCTATATAATGCAGTATTACATAACAATTTTTCCAATTCTGTTATGCTAATATGCAAATAAGTGAATTCAACCATAGCGAGGAGCTAAATGTACTAATCAGTACAGCCTTGTGTATCTCTAAGGAGAGAAGAATTTCACATGATCTCTGAAAATTCCTCTATTAATTTTTTTTGGTCTTTTTGAGACAGGGTCCCCCTGTAGCCCCAGCCATCCTGGAACTCACTATGTAGACCAGGCTGATCTTGAACTCACAGAAATCCACCTGTCTCTGTCTCCCAAGTGCTGGGATTAAAGGCATACACCCCCATGCCTGGCTATTACTTATTTTTAAACGCAGGTGCTTAGTTTCTAGGATGTTAATGTCTGCTCTTTCAACTCGGTATATTTAGCACACTCCAAGAAGATGCCTAAACATTGACTTCAATCAAGGAAAGTGATTTGTGGCTTAAACTGAACCTGGGGCTCAGCATCCAGGACCACAGCTATTGTTTCACATTTCTAGGTGCACATGACTTCATCCCCCAAAAACAAATTCTTCTGAATAGAAATCATTTCAAGACTAGTGGAAACTTCTAAGATTAAGGAGCCAAGGAGACAAAAGAGAAAAAAATCAGAAATCAGAGTGGAAAAGGATGGTAAAGCAAGCGAGAAGAAACCAAAAACATGAGCTTTCTATTGGCGTCTGACAGTTACTGGGAGAGAAAAGAAGTCAGCTTCCTTAAGGTAGACCCTGCTAGGTCCACCAGGCCTTGGAACAGGTTCTACACCTGAGTACTTGGAAACTGGACTCAATAGGGGAGGAAAAACACAAAGGTAGGTAGATGGGGAAGTGGGGAGGTGGAGGTGGATCTGGGAAGAGTGGAGGGGGAAAGAATACAATCAAAATACCTTGTTCCCAAAGAATAAAAATACTTTTCAAAAAACGTGAGCTGTGCCGGGAGTGCTGCTCTGCAACCCAGCACTAATAAGGCAGAGGCAGGCAGATAGATCTCTGTGGGACCTAGGACAGTTTGGTCTATAGAGCAAGTTCCAGGCCAGTTGTGGCTACACAGAAACCCTGTCTGAAAAACAAAAACAAACAAACAAACAAAGCTTAGCTCTCAGGATAGTCAAACTTGATCTGAAAGGTAGAACCTTGCTTGGAAATTTTTAAATCTTATGAACAAGTTTCTGTGTCTATAAAAAGGATTATAATGTCTCCTTGAAAGTTCTAGTGAGAGGTATATGAAATGATAATTGTGAAACATTTAAGTGTATCTTCTTCACCTAATCCTTACATTGCAACAAAGGACCAGATTTTTAGAACTATATGACAAAATAAGCTGAAGGGACAGTGATTTTCATTTCTATAACTCTGTGTGTCAGCACTGTAGGTTCATTAAGAATCTTTATCATTAATTCCACAGCACTCCCAATGAATATCTTTTCATATTCCATATCAACAACAATAAAAACTTAAGTACTTTAATTCCTTAAAAAGAAATAAAAAGTGAGTAAAAACCATGTAAGTCACTTTTAAAGATTCTAATACCAGAAAACAGATTAAATGATTTAACAAACAGCACTCTCTTGTCATGCTTTTAAAGCTCTTAGAGCTAAATATAAAAGTTCAAAATAAGTTTGAAAAACAAAGAAATATTCTTGATTAAGGAGCACAAAATTGATATTTTGTAGAGTAATTCTGGAAGGAACAAAATTCCTAGATTCAACTTTATGTGAAGGTATGTTCTTCCCTTGATTTGTTTTCAAAATTAAGTTCATGAAATAAATTTATTTTTAAGTACAGAGCCCATGAAGCTGTATGCTCCAGACACAGTGACATGGAGCTAAATCTCAATAGCATTGTTCATAAAACTGGTAGGATGCATTTTCATTAATCATGTTACTGATTTATAACATGTTTCACAAATATTTACTTATATACACATTTTCTATAAGACATTGAATTGGGTATTTTCATAAAGGCAAGGTACCTATGAGGCAGGGGAAGCAGAGCGGTGTGGAAATGCTGGCAGAGTAGTAGCTAGAGAGCAGAAAAAGAAACACTTCCCTCTAACTGGGAGGCAATTAACCAAAAAGTATCTCAGACATGACTGGGAAGGGGAGAAAGACTGCAAGGGAGAGGGATGAGCATGAAGGCTAAGCTTCAGCGTGGATGGCCATACGGTTCCCACAGCATGGATGGCCATCCCATACGGTTCCCACAGCGTGGATGGCCATCCCATACGGTTCCCACAGCGTGGATGGCCATCCCATACGGTTCCCACAGCGTGGATGGCCATCCCATACGGTTCCCCAGCATGGATGGCCATCCCATACGGTTCCCACAGCATGGATGGCCATCCCATACGGTTCCCACAGCATGGATGGCCATCCCATACGGTTCCCACAGCATGGATGGCCATCCCATACGGTTCCCCAGAGGCTGTAATGGAGCTTATAGAAAGATTGTAAGTTGAAGACTGTTTTATTTATCATCCATACTGAACACCTGTGAGAGTGAATGATAATAGTATTGATAATTTTGTCATCACAAAAGATGAAAGTCTAGAATTTTTGGAGCCAATCAAGACACATAGGTATGTTATACAGCTATGGGTACTTAGACATGCCAGATTGTACCAAAATGTAGAATTTGGAAATGTACCTACCTAAATAATTCATTATTTAGAGTATCAATAGTGGCCTGAACTGTTCTCATCAGTGCCACTGAAGTTCAATGTAATTAGTTATATGCTTCGTGAACCTCAAGGTTCTGAAGTTATTCTGACACAGGTAAGAAGGTACAATTATGATGTTTCTGGTGGCTCTGACCAGCTTGAGACATGACATACTCTTATGCCTGAACATACCCTTCCTGATTCATTTTCATCACTGGTAGAAAAGCTGATCATGAAAACACAGTTTCAATACATAATTTAATTTCAGATATTCATGTGACCCACTGGTAAAAATACTTGGATCCTACTAACAGACAACAAAAAAGAAACTAAAGTAATCCAAAGTTCCGGCAGTGAGTAGGTAATGGTATCTAAAACAACAACAACAACACCACACACACACACACACACACACACACACACACACACACACGGAACAGAGTGGTACTTTTGAAACTATATCTAGAAAATCTAAAGAGAAATTACAAATGTTCATACTTATGTCGCATTTTGGCTATAAATAACATTGCTGTATTTGTTGAGTATTCAGGTATTGATAACAAACACTGAAAACGAAACAGTACAGTTTAACCCTTTACAAAGTACACAGCACTACAGATGGACATGAACTAATTTCAGGAAAGAACATTCTAAAAAAATAACTTAAATGACTGATACAAGCAGTTAATAAAATAAATGATTTCCTATCAGCTGTCTTTATAGATTAGGTGATAAAAATCAAACATAAAGATATGAAGGATGGAAAAAGAGAAGGAAAAGCAAAGAGCAGGGGGAGCAAGAAATGTTAGTGTATGAAAATCAGTGAGTTCTATTCCTTGGGAAGCTGAATCATGACAAAAGCTCTTTCGACTGAAACAAGCAGCCTGGGTCTGGCTTTCAACAGTTATTGGGTCTGAAATGCATTAGCACACAAAGTAGTGCAGAGCTGCTGATCAGCTGTTAAGATTTTCTGATCTAAATGATACATTAGGCTCCACCTATGCAGACAATTCACTTCTTGATCTAGTTCCTAGTTGTCTAGCCTGAAGTTATCTTGTTTCTCAGAGAGGTGGGGGAGGTCTAGAGATAAATGCAGATACTAAGATCCAATTCAAAAGGTGGTTACTGAGTACTATCAGTACAGAAAACTTGTCAACGCACAGCAGTTTTACCTGCAAAGACCAAAGAGCCCAACTGATTTAAACCATGGCCCAGTATAATGCTCATGTCATGTATTTTTTAAATTAATTTTATTTATTTCTGTATGTGTATGAATGTACTGTCTGCATGCAAGTTTGTGCACCCGTGTCGTGCAACGCCGCGGAGGTCAGAAGAGGGTGTTGGATTTCCCTGGAACTGGAGTTCTCTTGGAACTGGAGTTTCAGACAGTTCTTGGCCGCCACATGGGTGCTGAGGATCAAACCCGGGTCCTCTGCAAGAGCGGTCGGCGCTCTTAACAGCTAGGCCATCTCTCCAGCCCATGTCATGTATTTTTTATTAATTTGCTTGAAGATTTTATATATATATATATATATATCCAGACATAAAAGGCCTGTCTTCTCCATGTTGGGGAGTTCGTCGTCAAAGCAGAGGTACGTATGTTGATATAAAGATGTAAAAGTGTTTTTTTGTCGGGCGTGGTGGCGCACACCTTTAATCCTAGCACTTGGGATGCAGAGGCAGGCGGATATTTGTAAATTCAAGGCCAGCCTGGTCTACAGAGTGAGTTCCAGGACAGCTGGGACTACAGGGAGATCCTGTCTCAAAAAGACCAAAAAAAAAAGAAAGTGTTTTTCTCTGCAACATGATATGATTCCCATATTATATTAAGAAAAATAAGGGCTTATTACCTTGCACAAGGTCATACCATTGGTCACTCTGAAGCTGAAAGGCCTGGCCAAGTAGCTAGGACAGGTGATGAAACAGCTGCCTCGCTATGCTATCTGTCAACTTCTTTGGCCAGCAGAAACAGGGATTCTTTCCCTTTGCAGCATGCCAAACATTTAAAGGAGAGAATCAAATCTGGTGTCCAAACCACCAAAGCTCCCTTACTTACACAAAAAGTTTGAATTGGCAGTGTAATTTGGAGGACATTCAAGTGACATTCAGCACACAGTTCCAGCACCTGGGACATACGGTTAATCTCTTTGAACTCTGCCTCCCTTCCATCTTCTGTGGGTGGTGACAGGACCATGTCAGAGAATTACCCACTTTTCACAGTCTTCTTAGTAACTGGTGGCTACTGTTATTGTTTCTGAATACTAAATAATGCAATAGCTGCACACTTGCCATAGTCTAAGAATGTAAAGAAAGGAAGACAAGGAAGATCTCAGGCAGAAATCATCTGTGTATCTTAGGAGACTCCACATGTTGTCAGAACTCATAAAACTGGACACCAACATCGAATAAAATCATAGCACCCTTTACAAAGCCAAGTATTTAATTATTTCTGATTAAAACAAACCATCCAAACTAATATAAAAATGTTTATTTTATTGATTTCTAAAACTCAAAAGAAATCTAAGGCCCCAAATGTTCCTTCATATTCTTGAGTTAAAGGATAAAACTGTTTGTTTAAAAGTAGCCCTCTGAACATTAACCAAATTATCTATTTGTAAATGAAGTACAGATTGTATTGAGCAGTGTGGCAAAGTGAATTATAGAAAGAGAAAATGAAAGTGCTGTCTTCATCTACTAGATTACTTACGATGCTTCTTCCCTAAAAATCCAGTTACAGGCCTCTGCAAATAATCGCAGAAGTATACTGCCATTTCAGTAAGTTAAAGAAAACTAGAAAAGTCTGGTGGTGATTTCCATGACTTCTGTATCATGCCAAAGTATCTGTAAAAGATTTTACAAGCTTCGCCCTCCTCATTTTCATCAAGATTGCAACCATAACCAAAGAGCTCTTTTAGTATAGATCTCTGCATCTATTTTGGCAGAAAATACAGTTTTACAACAATTTCTTAACTTACTGCATATTTACAAAACAGATGGAATACCAGAAAAAATGACTTTAAATGAGAAGTATAATTCTGGTCAGCCTACAGTGCATTTCTGCACACATCTTGCACATGAGCAAGAATCGTCTTTCTTTGCCTACCATTTACCACATTTAGGCCCTTAATCTTCTCTCTGATTTAGGGACTCCTACCTAACAGAGATGTGAAGATTTAAAAGACAGGCGACAAGAAGCATGAGTCTGACCATCAGGTTTAACAAACACAGCCCCATAAACACTAGCCTCTTTCCCTTAGCAAGCACTCACACTCTGTTACTCTCTTCAATTAGCACCTTGCTTACTCATCTACTCCCACCTCTCCACAGAGACCACCTGACCACATTCGCCTCTTAAAACCAGTCAGAAAGAGCACAGGAAACCAAGGAGAGGCTGTTACTGCTTTTTCACATGAGTTCTGCTTTAGCTTAAGCACTTGTTTTTTCTAAACAAAAGTGAAATATAATTTCTGCCATTCATGAGACAAAAATATCTGTGCAGTATTCATTGCTTTATGGAATGACATTATTCTATTATGTCTTTATTCTATTAAGATATTAGCTTGATTCTGTATCATGTCTTTAGAAACTACCATAACAACAAATTCCTAAAATCTTGATGTTTCAAGGCACCGATTCATGGAGAAACATATCTGTTTAAATCAAGTGCCTTCTCTTTCATAAACCACAGGCACAATCAATTTTCAACACTGCTTCCATAATTTTCAAGAATGGTTAAGAAAAAAATAAGTTGAAAATAAAAGCCAGAAAAGGGTGTGTCAAGTTATCTTCTGAGGTACAAGATAACAAGACACGATTGGCAAATCCAAAACCACCTGTTTCAGAAATTAACAGAACTTAGAGAAAACATGTCCTTTCTTATCATGCCTCTAGTCTTGCAGTAGCAATTTACTGTGCCCATAACTATGAGCCTGGCACTATGTTTCTAGGAATATGACAGTGAACAGACACCTGATTTCATTAGAATGAAAAAAAAAAATCTTTGAAATCCAGAATTCAATGTATCAACACCAGTTCCCAAACCAGAAATTTCTGAACAATTAATCATCATTCTTATGTTTCTATAGCCTTCAATGAAGAAATGATATCTACAGACCCATTATCGACTCTTTGTCACAGAGATTGACAAGTCATCCTTCTTTCTTATCTCCCACAAGTGCAAACTTGAAACAGAGACTGCTGCTGTTCATTAAGTCTCTCCATGAATTCAACTATGAACACCAATGAGCTCTGATCTTTTAAACGTGAAAACAAGTCCTCAGAACTCTGGCTAGAAAGCGTTGTTAAAAATTAACTAGGCTGGTATCTTCTCTGAAATTTCCACCTCTGATTTCATTAGCATCATCATGCAAAATCACCACAAATATTTGTTAACCAATAAGTACAGAAATGTCGAATAACTGCAAATATAATCAGTTATCATATATAACTGAAACAAAGTTCATGGGAAACATAAACTAGAAGAATCCATAAGAAAAGAAATGTCCATAAACACTACACAGGCAGCAGAAAGACACTGCTTTCTTAGTTTAAAGGTAAACTGCAGGTAGGTGAAGCACTACTAGATCTTTAAGCCCTTCACCTGTGCCTTGTCCTGACATAAACTCTGCAAACAGATGACAGGGTGAAATGCAGTTTCACAACTGCCTCTTACACGTAGCAAAGTGGTATATTTCACTAGATGGCTGGCTGCTAGACGTTGATAACACCACAGACACTTGCACAGTGCTGGAAGGTTTCTGTAGCTCCCATTACATTTCAGATACCATGGCCAACTCTGCTGCTGGTACATTCTGACCTCTCTCCTGAAGGTTAGCAGCCTCAAGAATGGGTGTAATGTGCTTTGCTGTACACTGCCCTTTCCTGAACTCATTGATTTAATCAGCATTCTCAGATCTGCTCCAAACTTGAACAAGCCAGTGCGCTACTCTAGCCCAAGTCTGCTCTTCATCCAACTTTTTTTTCCACTTGGTGTCACAAGAAATATTTTCGTGTTGCAGACCAAACTGTAATATTTTAAGGAAACCATCAAAATTTCCGAATGTTACTTCTTGAATTTAAAGTTCAGCAAAACAATTGCTGGCTTTCTAAAGAGCACCGTGCAAAATCTATCCAAACCAAGCAGAGTCCAGAAGAACCTGCACAGATCTGGAGGCCTGCCCACTGCAGAGGAAAGGATCAAACTGGCCAACTGTAATCCCCCAGAGCTTCTGAGCCTAAGACCGAGGAACCCTTCATCAGTGTTCCCTTTCTCCCCGTGACTGAGGGAGGGGGTATTCGACACCCTCCAAGCACAAGCACACTCCTGCCTGCAACAGGCAACTAATCACAACGCAGATCAGAAGACACCTATTAAACAGTCTCTGAGCAGTACCTGGGGACTTAAAGAAAATGTTTTCGAATAATCCTTCTCTTTAAAACACAATAGGAAGCTGTCATTGTGCAGGGCTAGGCTGCCCCTGGCAAGCATGCCCTACCCAGGCAGATACCAGGCCCTAGAGGTGACAGCTCGGCCGCGCTGGGGAGGTCCGGGTGCAGCTCCGTGCACATGGGGCTCGCCCCTCCGCCCGCGCTTTGCCGCCGCCTTCCTTCCCCGCCTGGCCGCGGCACTCCGCCGCCCTGCACCGGTGCTGGCTTCACCGGGGCCGGCAGCCCGCTCCCGCCCCACGCGCTTTCCCCACCGCCTCCTCCTCCCCCGGGGGGACGCGAGCCCAAGGACGCCGGCGGGACTCCCACCTACCTTGATGATGCTGCTCCGGCGGGGCAGGCCGCCCTGCTTGCTCTCCCGGGGGAGGGGAGCGGAGGCCGGGCCAGGGGTCGCGGCAAGAGCCCCGCTGAGGGCTGCCCGGGCCGGGCTGGCTCGGGCGTCGTCTCCGGACACGCCGAGGCTGCAGTCTCCGTTGGAAACCCCGCCGCTGTCATAGCGCGCCCGCCCGTGGCCGAGGCGCCCTCCTCCCCCGCCGCCGCCGCCGCCGCCTTCCGGGGCTCCGGCTTTCAGGGCGCCCTTGGCGCCGAGCACCGGGCCCGGGGACGTGGGCAGGGCCCCGCCGGCGGCGCCCCGGCCGCACTCCGCCATAGGCGCCCCGCGACCCGCTGCACAAAGCCGCGTCCCCGCGTCCCCGCCGCCGCCGCCTCGGGCCGCCGCGCGCGGCCCCTCCTCCTCGCTGCCTCCCGCCGCCGCCTCGGCCGCTTCTTCCGCTTTTTCTTTTTTTTTCTTTCTCTTTTTAATTTAGCTGTGACGCGTGTGGCGAGGTCGCCTAGCGCGCGGCCGGAGTCGTGGCGGGGGAGTCGTCGCCGGGGTCCTGCGTGGGGGGGAGAGAGAGGAGAGCAGTCAGCTCGGGCGGCGGCGCCCCGGCGGCCGGCACCTGGGGACGGGAAACACGCCCGGCACACGCGCCGCTGCGGGCGCCAAAAATAACCGGCGCGCGCCGGCCGCGTCCCCTCAGGCCCCGCGCTCACCACTGCGCGCCACGTCCCCTCAGCCCTGGCGCCCGCGCGGTACTCGGGCGTCCACCTCACGGCGCCCCGACGCGCTCGCGCCACGCGGAGGCGCCTCACGCGAGGCTGGCGGTCCGGGGCGGCGACGCCGGGGCTGCTGGGGCTCGAGTCCCTTCCTTCCTTTGGGGTGCGGCCCGGCGGGGACGGTGGCCGCGCGCCCCAGGGGCGGCTGCTGACGGGGCCCCGGGCGCACTGCGACCGGCCCGCGCCGTCCCCTCCCCGGCCTCGCGCTTTCCCCTGCAGGCCGCGGGACACTCGCGGACGCCCTCGGGCTCGGGTGGCCGCCGTTGCGGCTGGGCTCCCCTCGGGTCGCACCGCGCCCCAGCTGCTGTCACCTGCAGACAGCCGCGGGGGCCGAGGCGCAGGCGCTGGGGCGCCATCGCACCCTGAACCCCGGGGGAGCGCCCACCACACACGCCCGTGTGGCCTCCCGGGTGGACCAGCCCCATTTCACGTACTGGTACCAGTCTCCGTGGGGTCCTGAACTGGACGCCGGATGCTGGGGCAGGGCGAGGGGGTGGACTGACTGCAGGCTTTGGGGGACAGAAGACACCCCCAGTTTATTCATGCCCTCTCGGTCAGCACTCGGAGCTTCATCACTGACATCCTCCCTGCCTGTGTCCTTCCTGATCCACGCACTAAGGATGCTCGCGGGTCCCACCCTTCCCTGGGTGCCATCCAAGTCAGGCCCATCTTTTGGGACTGGATCAAAAGTGGTGATGAATGTGTTCCTCTCTCTTGCAAATATCTCCCCTAACCTAGGTTCCTGAAGCCAAGCCAGAATACAGGACTGGCAGGGAAAGACTCCATCCCAGGCACCCCAGGCTCCAGCCGCCCACCCGCCTGCCTGCCTGCCCAGCTTTTCCCCCACTTGCATATATTCCCTTTTCTGGGAATGTGCTTACTTCTTGGACACAAGAAAAACCTAGCGCCCAGTGGGCCTAAACTTGCGCTCCTTAGCATGGTGTGGTAGCACGTTGCCAAGAAGTCTCTGAGGAAATGTGTTCAATGTTCAAGTACAAAACCGCCCTTAGCCCAGAAACAAAAATCAAATACTTCCGTTATTCTTGGGGGTGTTTTAATTCCCGGGATCCTCTGGTTTCGTGCTCTTGTAACCAACCCAGTGGACAAGCCTTTGTTTCTCTTGCCAAACTGGGCCTATAACAATAACAAATGTTTTCATGAATAATCAACATTTTAATTCTTTCTTCAGCCCCCTTCTGTCCCCCCTTTTAAACTTTTTTGGTTTAGCTTCAAAGTAATGTTTTTTTTTTTCTCTCGTGACAGTTTTGCAGGAAAAAAAACCACATTCAAATAACTCAATACAGTTCTTAACCGCCCGTCTGTATGTTGTGGAGGGAAAGCAGAATGCAGGGGGCTTCATTCTTGAAGTTCTCTGATATTGATATTTTCAGTAATTACCTGGAGGATCTTTCCCTTTCTGTAATGGATTCCAGTCCTTTGCTTGTGGCAGCCATTGATGCTGCAAGTCTTACATGGAGTGATCTGAGTAAGGTTGGAACACCCAGGATGCCTTTTTCTTGAACACACCATCTAATTCACCAATGCCCTCCAAAATGAGCACCTATCCATCTCACCCGACTCCCAGCAGGTCAAATCAGGGAGACTTCCTTGAAATGGACTTGGCATTTAAATTAAAACGTTCCCCAAAGCATCTTGGCAGACCCGTAACTAATGATGCCAGAAGCCTACTGCCTGTGCCAGGTTCCGTTTTATCCCCAACTAAGTGCTTGTCTTCCACAAGCCACCAGTCACATGCCTGCTGGTGTTGGAGCAGTAGTCCATCCCACAAACAGCCCAATCTTTGGTACAGTTTATCAGACACAGTGCTAAGAAGCAGTGTGTTCCTCTGACATGTGCAATTCTTGGCTCCCGCCAGGCTTCTTAATAAGCTGAACTAAGATATTTTTTCTTCATCACAAACAGCGTAGTAAGCAATTATATTATTTCTCCTTCCTGCCTGTGCCTCTGCAGTTTCTAAGTGATTGCTTTCCATTGCTCCTATTCCATGAGCAATGTTATTAAAGAAATTGTAAATATCATGCCAAAATTCTCGCTGAAGTGTTTTCATGGCATTGTAAAATTCATAGAAGTTGGAGTTAGAAAGGGAGCCAAAACATCATAGTCATTCTTCAACAAATACTGTTTAGTGTTTCCTTTAGACTAATTTTCAGAGCAAAGCAGTAAAAGATTCTGGATAACTACACAGTGCTCATGCCTGTTTAAGGCATCTTCACAGTAATGACTGAATTCTGGTCATCGATTTATTCACGTTTAAAGTCAACAGGCGCCTTTATAATCTCACCCTAGCATGCCTGCAGTGCACAACTTTATCTCTGTTAGGCTTTCTGCACATTTCAATCATCTCAGCTTTTAAACATTGTTGTCACTCTTCACCAAACTGTCTTCCCTTTGTTTGCATCATTAATTTGATGCCTGGGTCCTAAGCTATTCAAGCTTCCTGGTCCATGATAACCTTTCTGCTTCCCCCAAATAACCCTGATGCTGTTTACAGACTTCTTGCTGTCACTTATACCCTCATAGGTTATGAATTCATATCTGGTTTCCAGTTCACAGGCTCTAATATTACAACTCTCCAAGTGTTTCTGACTCACTGAGCACTTGGCCTCCACATTATTTTCTCCCTCGACGTATTATGACAGTTTTCATCTCCCAAACCCCAATCTTATCTTATTTCCTGTATTTCTCTAAAAATGTAGTTCAACTTCTGAGCCTTCATATTTGACTGCTCCCCAAATGCTTACTGTGAGAATAAGCTGGAGCAGAAAGTAGAAGACCAAATCCTTTAAGGAAATAGCAGATTACATCAAAGTACTGGTCCGTACTAGGTGCCCATTTGCTTCCTGAGTCAATCCACATTGCTGATTTTAATCTATTATGCCCCTACAACTTAGATTATGTTTATTTTTATCATGATCCTTAACAACAAGAAATACGGAGAGATTACTTTCTTCCTGGGCACTAATGCAGCAAGTTAGATCTGCCAAAAGTTTTGGTGTCCTTATACTCCTTTGGCACTAAAAGATTTTCATCCATTTTCCTTGGATCTGTCTTCTGTAAGTATGGCTTCCAAGATGCTAGACACTCTCAGAGAATTACATTGATGCTTTCCACTCCATGAGGAACCACTTTGTGAACTCATTAAATTTTCTCCGTGGCTATTGAATTAGTTAGCACTTTGAGGGACTCTATTAATTACTGGGGATTCAATAAGATTATTCTATCAGAATAAGTAACAATATGGGATACTAATACAATTCTCTCTAAAGGTACTTGTTTGTCACCCTATTTTTAAATTTTCTCCTGTGTACTTGAGTGCTTTTTATATCATTATTTTATTATAGGAGCCATTGCTCATTGAAAACACAAATGCCTGTGAGGCCTATGAGATCCCTGGGCACCAAGACGGTCAGCACCAAGCGAAGCCGGGTGGATTTTTTAGTTTTTAAAACAATTATATACTTTGCATATCAAATACAGAAGACTATTCTTCCTGATTTATCCTTGGTTTTCTAATTTTCATAGGTTCTTGACACAGAAATATTTTCAGTTTCTTCTAACTCAAAAACAGACATGTGAACATGCAATAAATATAGCCACCACTCAGCTAGTGTGGGGCTCATGGGGGGGCAGCAGTGGGGGGCAGTGGGAACTCTGCTCAGCACTGTAATTCTATTGCTTCCATACACTATGACTTCTCCAAAGGGTGTACACTTTCTCGACACTCTCCTGTCTTTATCATTGTTGCTGTTACTATGGAAATTGCCATTAATAAAGCCCTACATGCCTTTATATTAACATTTTTCAAAAAACCCAGACAATTACATTTTATTTTTCCAAAGGATTATTTTCTTTTTCCTAAAAAGCCATAAATCTAGCATATAAAACTTGCTCAACCATCTGTTGAATTCATACTCCTAAAGATATTCACAAAATGAAAGAGATTTCTGTGTACTGATTGTTATTGTTGTTGTTATTGTTATCGTTATTGTTATTATTATTGAGACAGGGTCTTATATTGTACCCCAGGCTGCCTTGGAACTCACTATGTATCCCAGCCTGGCCTTCAATTCATGGGAATCCTCCTGAGTCCTGGGATTACAGGCATGAGCCACCATGCCCAGCTTTCTCCGTGTAAGGTTTATAGAAAGGCCTGTTTGCTCCTGTCTACTTCCAAACTCGGTGATAAGCAAAAGTTTGAAATTTCCTTTCAAATTTGCATTTATCTGAATCATGAATAACATGGTTCTCAGGGACATATTTACTGTCATGAACATTAGCTGTCACTATCCCATGACCATATCATTTCCCATATCCCTCGCAGGAGTATGCTTCTCCCAACCCACTTCACTTCATCTATCCTTTCCATAGTCCCTATCTCCGAAACTTAAAACTAGGGTCCACTGTGTAGCCAGAAATGTTGCCATTTCATCCAGTTCATCAGTCCCATTCTGTTTTTTCCCCAAACTATCTTCCAATCTTAGTGTGACCTATACATCATCTACCCCATCCCACTCTTACACAGTGCCTCCTGGTGCAGGCTTCCAAGCACATTTTTACCAACATCTTGGTCTCTTCTTATCTTTGTCCTCCAGTGCCCACCTTGCCAATGTAAACCTCTGCACATATCCAACTATTGCCTTTTCCATGCATGCTCCAAGCTGACCCTCAACTAGAGACAAAAATCTTGCAGCCAGGCTATATGCCAGATAGGACTTATGTTTTTAAATTTTTTTTAATTTTATTTATTTCTGTATGTGTATGAATGTACTGTCTGCATGCAAGTTTGTGCACCTGTGTCATGCAATGCTGCAGAGGTCAGAAGAGGGTGTCGGATTTCCCTGGAACTGGAGTTCTCCTGGAATTGGAGTTTCAGACGGTTCTTGGCCGCCATGTGGGTGCTGGGGATCGAACCCGGGTATGGGTAAAATGATTATGACAGCATCAAAATTTGCAGTATAATGTGCCACTGGACTTAGCGCAATGATGTTATGCTAATGGTTTGGGTTCCATGGACATCATAGGTCGCAGTAAAAAAAACTCACAAAAAGATTAAATGGTGTGTGAATGTTACCTCCAGATCATGGGTGCCGAAGCACATGACTAGCATCCAGTATCCACGTGTCTCATGTATACTTAGGCAAACTGGCGAACAAACAAATACTGTTTAGTGTTTCCTTTAGACTAATTTTCAGAGCAAAGCAGTAAAAGATTCTGGATAACTACACAGTGCTCATGCCTGTTTAAGGCATCTTCACAGTAATGACTGAATTCTGGTCATCGATTTATTCACGTTTAAAGTCAACAGGCGCCTTTATAATCTCACCCTAGCATGCCTGCAGTGCACAACTTTATCTCTGTTAGGCTTTCTGCACATTTCAATCATCTCAGCTTTTAAACATTGTTGTCACTCTTCACCAAACTGTCTTCCCTTTGTTTGCATCATTAATTTGATGCCTGGGTCCTAAGCTATTCAAGCTTCCTGGTCCATGATAACCTTTCTGCTTCCCCCAAATAACCCTGATGCTGTTTACAGACTTCTTGCTGTCACTTATACCCTCATAGGTTATGAATTCATATCTGGTTTCCAGTTCACAGGCTCTAATATTACAACTCTCCAAGTGTTTCTGACTCACTGAGCACTTGGCCTCCACATTATTTTCTCCCTCGACGTATTATGACAGTTTTCATCTCCCAAACCCCAATCTTATCTTATTTCCTGTATTTCTCTAAAAATGTAGTTCAACTTCTGAGCCTTCATATTTGACTGCTCCCCAAATGCTTACTGTGAGAATAAGCTGGAGCAGAAGAGTAGAAGACCAAATCCTTTAGGCAAATAGCAGATTCATCAAAGTACTGGTCGTACTAGGTGGCCATTTGCCTTCTCTGAGTCAATCCACATTGCTGATTTTAATCTATTATGCCCCTACAACTTAGATTATGTTTATTTTTATCATGATCCTTAACAACAAGAAATACGGAGAGATTACTTTCTTCCTGGGCACTAATGCAGCAAGTTAGATCTGCCAAAAGTTTTGGTGTCCTTATACTCCTTTGGCACTAAAAGATTTTCATCCATTTTCCTTGGATCTGTCTTCTGTAAGTATGGCTTCCAAGATGCTAGACACTCTCAGAGAATTACATTGATGCTTTCCACTCCATGAGGAACCACTTTGTGAACTCATTAAATTTTCTCCGTGGCTATTGAATTAGTTAGCACTTTGAGGGACTCTATTAATTACTGGGGATTCAATAAGATTATTCTATCAGAATAAGTAACAATATGGGATACTAATACAATTCTCTCTAAAGGTACTTGTTTGTCACCCTATTTTTAAATTTTCTCCTGTGTACTTGAGTGCTTTTTATATCATTATTTTATTATAGGAGCCATTGCTCATTGAAAACACAAATGCCTGTGAGGCCTATGAGATCCCTGGGCACCAAGACGGTCAGCACCAAGCGAAGCCGGGTGGATTTTTTAGTTTTTAAAACAATTATATACTTTGCATATCAAATACAGAAGACTATTCTTCCTGATTTATCCTTGGTTTTCATTTTCATAGGTTCTTGACACAGATATTTTCAGTTTCTTCTAACTCAAAAACAGACATGTGAACATGCAATAAATATAGCCACCACTCAGCTAGTGTGGGGCTCATGGGGGGGCAGCAGTGGGGGGCAGTGGGAACTCTGCTCAGCACTGTAATTCTATTGCTTCCATACACTATGACTTCTCCAAAGGGTGTACATCAATCTCGTCTCGATGCAACTCTCCCAGTTATTTTACGCATTGCTTACCTGCGTTGTATACTGTATGGATACATTCATATGTTTTCTCATTTAACCAGAAATTCTCACAGGTATTTTCTTTTTCCCTCAGACTTATATACTTTTCTTATTCGCCTAAAAAGCCATAAAATCTAGCATAAAACTTGCTCAACTAACTGTTGAATTCATACTCCTAAAGATATTCACAAAATGAAAGAGATTGTTGTGTCATTGTTAGTTGTTGTTATTGTTATCGTTATTGTTATTATTTATTGAGACAGGGTCTTATATTGTACCACAGGCTGCCTTGGAACTCATTCTATGTTCCCAGCTGGCCTTCATTCAATGGGAATCCTCCTGAGTCCTGGGATTACAGGCATGAGCCACCATGCCAGCTTTTCTCCGTGTAAGGTTTATAGAAAGGCCTGTTTGCTCCTGTCTACTTCCAAACTCGGTGATAAGCAAAAGTTTGAAATTTCCTTTCAAATTTGCATTTATCTGAATCATGAATAACATGGTTCTCAGGGACATATTTACTGTCATGAACATTAGCTGTCACTATCCCATGACCATATCATTTCCCATATCCCTCGCAGGAGTATGCTTCTCCCAACCCACTTCACTTCATCTATCCTTTCCATAGTCCCTATCTCCGAAACTTAAAACTAGGGTCCACTGTGTAGCCAGAAATGTTGCCATTTCATCCAGTTCATCAGTCCCATTCTGTTTTTTCCCCAAACTATCTTCCAATCTTAGTGTGACCTATACATCATCTACCCCATCCCACTCTTACACAGTGCCTCCTGGTGCAGGCTTCCAAGCACATTTTTACCAACATCTTGGTCTCTTCTTATCTTTGTCCTCCAGTGCCCACCTTGCCAATGTAAACCTCTGCACATATCCAACTATTGCCTTTTCCATGCATGCTCCAAGCTGACCCTCAACTAGAGACAAAAATCTTGCAGCCAGGCTATATGCCAGATAGGACTTATGTTTTTTAAATTTTTTTTTAATTTTATTTATTTCTGTATGTGTATGAATTACTGTCTGCATGCAAGTTTGTGCACCTGTGTCANATAACAATAACAAATGTTTTCATGAATAATCAACATTTTAATTCTTTCTTCAGCCCCCTTCTGTCCCCCCTTTTAAACTTTTTTGGCGTTATTAGCTTCCAAAAGTTAATGGTTTTTTTTTTTCTCTTGCGTGACCAGTTTTGCAGGGAAAAAAAAAAACCACATTCCACATATAAAACTTCAATACCGTTTCTTAAACCGCCCGTCTTTGTTATGTCTCTGTGGAGGGAAGGAAAGCAGGAAATGCAGGGGGGCTTTCAATTCTTGAAAGTTTCCTGATATTGATATTTTCCAGTTTTCAGTAATTACCTGGAGGATCTTTCCCTTTCTGTAATGGATTCCAGTCCTTTGCTTGTGGCAGCCATTGATGCTGCAAGTCTTACATGGAGTGATCTGAGTAAGGTTGGAACACCCAGGATGCCTTTTTCTTGAACACACCATCTAATTCACCAATGCCCTCCAAAATGAGCACCTATCCATCTCACCCGACTCCCAGCAGGTCAAATCAGGGAGACTTCCTTGAAATGGACTTGGCATTTAAATTAAAACGTTCCCCAAAGCATCTTGGCAGACCCGTAACTAATGATGCCAGAAGCCTACTGCCTGTGCCAGGTTCCGTTTTATCCCCAACTAAGTGCTTGTCTTCCACAAGCCACCAGTCACATGCCTGCTGGTGTTGGAGCAGTAGTCCATCCCACAAACAGCCCAATCTTTGGTACAGTTTATCAGACACAGTGCTAAGAAGCAGTGTGTTCCTCTGACATGTGCAATTCTTGGCTCCCGCCAGGCTTCTTAATAAGCTGAACTAAGATATTTTTTCTTCATCACAAAAACCAGCTGCGTAGAGAGGCCAGTAAGCAAATGTCATATTATTTCTCTCTTCCTGCCCTACTAGTCGCCTCGCAGTATATTCTAGGAGTGATGCTTTTCCAATTGCTCCTTTCCCATAGAAGCATTGGTTATTAAAAGGGAAACTTGTAAAATATCTGCCAAAAATTTCTCGCTTGAAGTGTTTTCCATGGCAATTTGTTAAATTCATTTAGAAGTGGAGTTAGTTAGAACACCAGAAAAGGTCAGAGTCCCAAAACATCTCATAGTCATTCTATCTAAACAAAATACTGTTTTAGCCTGTTTCCTTTACTTAGGGCGACTAAATTTTCAGAAGCAAGCCGAGTAAAGATTTTCTGGGATGAACTACACCCAGCTGCTCATGGCCTGTTTCTAAGGCATCTTTCACAGTAATGGGCATGGAATTCTGGTTCACTCGATTTATTCCACGTTTAAAAGTTCAACAGGCGCCTTTTTATAATTCTCACCCTGCCGCCTGCAGTGCAGCAATTTATCTTGTTAAGGGCTTGTTTCTGCAACTATTCATCATATCTCAAGCTTTTAAAAACATGGTTGGTCACGTCCTTCACCCAAACTGTTCTTCCCTTTGTTTGCATCATTAATTTGATGCCTGGGTCCTAAGCTATTCAAGCTTCCTGGTCCATGATAACCTTTCTGCTTCCCCCAAATACACCCTTGATGCTGTCTTAACAGGGGACTTCTTGCTGTTCAACTAATACCCTCATAGGTTATTGAATTTCATATCTGGTTTCCCAGTTCCCAAAACAAGGCTCTAATATTACAACCTTCTTCCAAGTGTTTATCGTGACTCACTTTGAGCACTTGGCCTCCACCCATTAATTTTCTTCCCTCGACGTATTTTTGACCAGTTTTTTCATCTCCCAACCCCCAATCTTATTTATTTCCTGTATTCCTAAAAATGTTAGTTCAACTTCTTGAGGCCCTTCATATCTTGGGGAGCTGCTCCCCAATGGCTTACTGTTGAGAATAAGGGCTTGGAGCAAGGAAAGTTAGGAAGACCAAAATCCTTAAGGACAATAGCAGATATTACCAAAGTACTGGTCGTAACTAGGGTGCCCATTTTGCCTTCCTGAACAAGTCAATCCCAACATTGCTTATTTTAATGCTATTATTTTGGCCCCTAACAAAACTAGATTATGTTTGTTATCATTGATCCTAACAAACAAAGAATAACCGGTAGAGATTACTTTTTCCTGGGCACATTAATGCCAGGGCAAGGTTAGAATCTGCCCAAAAAGTTTTGGTGGTCCCTTAATACTTCCTTTGGACTAAAGATTTTTCACCATTTCTCCTGGAATCTGTCTTCTGTTAACTATTGCTCCAAGTGCTAGACACTCTCAGAGGGAATTACAATTGATGCTTCCCCACCCCATGAGGGAACCCCACTTTTAGTGAACTCATTAAATTTTCTCCGTGGCTATTGAATTAGTTAGCACTTTGAGGGACTCTATTAATTACTGGGGATTCAATAAGATTATTCTATCAGAATAAGTAACAATATGGGATACTAATACAATTCTCTCTAAAGGTACTTGTGGTCCAGCTCCCATTTTTTTAAATTTTTCTTTCCTGTTGACTTGGAGTGGCTTTTTATATCCATTATTTTAATTATAGGAGGCCATTCTCATTGAAAACAACAAAAATGCCTGTGAGGCCTATGGAGAATCCCTGGGCCCACCAAGACGGGTTCAGCACCAAGCGGCAGGAAGGCCGCGGTTGTATTTTTTAAGTTTTAAAACAATTATTATACTACTGAATGATCAACATATACAGAAGAAGGGACTATTTCTTCCTGATTTATTTCCTTGGTTTTTTTTCTAATTTTCATAGCGGTTCTTTGACACAGAAATATTTTTTTTACAGTTTTCTTCTAAACTCAAAACAGACATGTGAACATGCAATAAATATAGCCACCACTCAGCTAGTGTGGGGCTCATGGGGGGGCAGCAGTGGGGGGCAGTGGGAACTCTGCTCAGCACTGTAATTCTATTGCTTCCATACACTATGACTTCTCCAAAAGGGTGTTACACTTCTCTCGACACCTCAGCCTGTTCTTTATCATTGTTTGCTGTTACTATGGAAATTGCCATTAATTGCTAAAGCCTACAGGGGCCTTTATATTTAACATTTTTCAAAAAAAAATACCCAGACATTTACATTTTATTATTTATTCCAAAGATTAATTTTTTCTTTTTCCTAAAAAAGCCAAAAATCTAGCATAAGAAACTTTGCTCCAACCAATCTGTTGATTCATACATCCTAAAAAAGATATTCACAAAATGGAAAAGAATTTTTGTGTACTGATGTTTTGTTGTTGTTTATCTGTTACGTATTGTTATTATTATTTGAATGGACAGGGTCTCATATTTATTGTTAACCACCCAAGGCTGCCTTTGGGGAACTTCACTATGTTATGCCCCAGCCTGGGCACTTCAATTACATAGGGAGGAAATCCCTCCTGAGTTCCTGGGGATTTAACAGGCATGAGGCCACCCTATTGCCCAGCTTTCTCCGTGTTAAGGTTTATGAAGGAAAGGGGCCTGTAGCACCTTGTTTGCTTCCTGTCTACCCTTTCCAAAACTCGGGTGGTTAAGCAAAAGTTTGGAAATTCCTTTTCAAATTCTTTTGACATTTATCCTTGAATTCATGAAAACATATGGTTCTCAAGGGACATTTATTTTACTGTTCCATGGAACATTAAGCTGTCACTATCCCCAATGACCATGTATTCATTCTCCCATTATTCCCTCGCCCAGGGGAGTATGGCTTCTCCCAAACCCACTTCCACTTCCAGCATCTAAATGCCTTTCCATAGTCCCTATTCTCCGGGGAAAAAAACTTATAAAAAACTAGGGTCCACTGTTGTAGCCAGAATGTTAGCCATTTCATCCCAGCTTTTCCATCAGCGTTTCCCATTCTGTTTTTTTCCCCCAAAAACTATTCTTCCAAATCCTTAAGTAGATGGGAACCTATACATCAATCTAACCCCATCCCACCTTTACCCACAGTTGCTTTCCTGGTGCAAGGCTTCAAGCAGAATTTTTACCCAAACATTTTCTTGGGGTCTCTTCTTATCTTAGGTTTCCTCCAGTGCCCACCCTTGGCCAATGTAAAACCTCTGCCACCATATCCAACTATTGGCCTTTTTCCATGCATGCTCCAAAGGCCTGACCCCAACTAAGAGGACAAAAAATCTTGCAAGCAGGGGCTTATATGCCCAGATAGGACTTTTATGTTTAAATTTTTTTCTTTTAATTTTTAATTATTTTCTGTAGTGGTTATGAATGTACGTCTGCATGCAAGTTTGTGGCACCCTTGTCAATGTCGTGCAATGCCGCAGAGGTCAGAAGAGGGTTTCGGATTGCCCTGGAACTGGAGTTCTCCTGGAATTGGAGTTTCAGACGGTTCTTGGCCGCCATGTGGGTGCTGGGGATCGAACCCGGGTCCTCTGTAAGAGCGGTCAGTGCTCTTAACTGCTAGGCCATCTCTCCAGCCCCAGGACTTCTGTTTTTAAGGGGGTCTTTGGTGCTGCCAGACAACATTCTACCCTTTGTTCTTGGGCACTGATCTTCATTTTCCAAACTCTTACTCTCCTGACTGACCTACTAGTTCCCTAGCTCAGCAGTTGTCCTGGGATTCTACTTCATAGACAGTGGACTGCCCTAAGAAATAAACTGCCTTAGCTCTTCCTCCATTTTGCCCACCCTTACCCCCACTTACCACCCCTGTGGTTTAAAGTTAGCCTCATGTGAGAAACCTCTGTGCATGTTCATGTGATTACTGGGGTCTTCTGTCCTAATGTACTTGGTCTTTGGGAGACCACAGAGTTTTCCTACTCTCTTGTGGGTAGAAAGTAAAGTGGTGTCTTCCCTGAAAGGGTGGCTAGTACCAATGTCAACCATCTAAAAACAGGAGGGAATCTGGAATTTGGGAAGCAGCTTCAACCTTGGCTCTGGTATCATAAAATAAAAAGAAAAGTAGGTGGCTCCAGAAGGGAATGGGGTGCAGCTTAGCAGTGGGTACTGGCCTCTTTGTACCAGGCCCTAGGCCTAAAAAGAATAAAGTTCTCCAAGTGTACTCATGGCCCTAGCTTCTTTGTTTTCTAATTACTTCTTTATTTTTTTTTCATTTTATAACAATAAGTAATCATTTATGAGTACAAGCATCCTTCATGTAAAACCATTTTGCAAGCAGTTGTGCCCAAACCCACACAGCCCATGGGTCCCACCATCCAGCTGGGGGGGCTTGTATGTTCAGTCAAGTTGGTCAGATGAGTGTCCAGACTATATTGCTGTAGTTTCATCATTCGCCCCAATCGCAGCCCTTACATTCTACCACGCCCGAGTAGCAACACCACATGGGGTTGTATAACTCAAGATGGGAGAGGTCTCAAAAATCAAATCGGGCAGCAGTAAAAGGATTCAGAATGCACAGTGATAAAAATAGTTCATTGGAAATCAAATGCGTGATGAATCTGAGGTGTTCTTGCACTGCTCATCCATATTGTTTCATGTGACTTCACTGTAGCCTTGGATCTGAATGTGTACTTCGCACTCACATGACATGCATGACACAGTACAACACCAACCAATGCTGCCAAAACACCTCAGCCCAGACTTGAGACTGTTATATGTTATGAATTCCAGTGTTCATGCTCTATATACAAAATTTTCTGCTCTTATAGAAACAATGATTTAATCACAGAAAACCAAGACTTCTAATATTTTCCCACCATCATTTCTTAGCACATAAATATCAAATTAGTATCTTTGGATTGTATTTAATTGGAATGATTGGTTTTAAACACTGCTGTTTGAGTTGCTGATTTGAGTTTCATTAAAAATCATTAAATGAATTTTGACTAGGAATTAAGACAATTTCCACCAATTTCTAAAATGGCCCTGAACATACTTCCTCCATTTTGAGCTATGTACTGGTGCAAAGCAGTATTCTTGACACTAATGATTATAAAATAGTAATCTTGGGCAATTTTGAAAAACATTGAAGATGCTCTGTATCCTTCAGTATTAAATAGCCAGCCAAGTTTTAATTCTTTCAGGAAAAATCAACATATACATCCATCTCATTAGTATGAAATTTTCTTTCATCTTTAATAAATAATACAATTATATGTATACCAAAAAAACTATTAAAACAATTTTTTTTTGTCTTTTCGAGACAGGGTCTCCCTGTAGTCCCAGCTGTCCTGGAACTCACTCTGTAGACCAGGTTGGCCTTTAACTCACAAAGATCTGCCTGCCTCTGCCTTCTGAGTGCTAGGATTAAAGGTGTGCACCACCACGCCCGGCTTTAAAACAAATTCATTTATGGTTTATTATCAGTAAATGTTTGATTTAAATAAAGTAATAGCCACTGGGAGATTCCACGGAAAAACAAAGCCCAGAGCTGAAGCCAGTGGTATCCACCTCCCCCAGGGCTTCTTAGCCTTAAAACCTCACCGACCTGAGGCAGGACCTTCCCAGTTCCACCTTGCTTTCAGCTCAGTCCATCTCTCTGCCCCTAGCTGCTGTCCTTCCACATATTAATGCACTCTAGACTGTCCTTCCTGACGCGTCCTTGAACATCTTTCTCACCACACCTTCTCACTCTCCTTGCCCTCACAGGAATCTTTGGTAGAAAACATTCTATCCTAATTCTTGCTGCTCTCTTCATTTCCAGCCTGTTGTAACTGGTCTCCACCCTCTTCTACTGGAACTGCAGTCCCAGAGGTCATGGTTTACAACCTAAGGGCACTGGGTTTTATTCTTCATCTTCGTTGACTTTTCTAAAACAGATGCTGCTAACTCTCCTGTGGTTGAAACGCTCTCTGGTCTTGCTGAGGATCTGGGCCTGGCTGGACCACACTGGCACTAATACATTGTATCTGAATCCCTCAGATCTGCTTTCCCAGACTCTCTGTTCCATTCAGGAGCATGCAGCCTACTCCCTGTGTCTGTTGCTCCAGTTAACCATCAAGGCATTGCAAATTAACAGAGAAATGTCTCTGGAGCCCCTTCTGGCCAGAATGGCTTGTTTACTGTCACCACATTTTGCTCAGGCTTCTGCAATTCCCTCTTAACTCTGCTTACTTCTCATCCTTTCCAGCTTCCACCTGTTCATCAAACTCCATTAGAATAATCCTGGATCACTGCTCAAATTCAGTTTCCAACAGTTACCCTTCAAGACAAATGGCATTCTCCTATGGTGCACACACAAGGCCCATCAGACACCGGCTCCCCCCCCCCCCAGTTTCTCGCTAGTATAATCTCCTGTTTCAATGTGCTTAATAGGGTTACACTGACTATCTTCGTGAGAAAACCAGGTATTGTCACCTTCTACCTGTGGGTTTGCTAGATAGAGAGTTCCTTTTCTCTTTCTCCATTAGGAGAAACAAGAGGCATCCTTCCAAAAACTGAACAAGCAAACAAAAGAAGGACAAATGTTCCCTCCTTTTATAATATATTTTCACACCCAGATCAAAATTAATTACTCTTCAAGACTCTTGAAGCACTTAGTACATACCTCTCATTAAAATGTTATAATTATTTATGAGTCTTTTCCCCATATAAGCTTGAACTCAAAACCTTTTCTCCCTGCTGAGTTCCTCAGACTTTGATACTACATAGGCTTTATCCTCAACCTCACTATCTCAAAATATGATATATCATAGATTGTTAATTGATTTTGGTATCAATTAATAAACCTGTTCTAAACCTGCCTTTGTCTCTCCATACTTATAAAAACACTTCTTGTTTTCTAAGGCCACCCTCCATGCATATGCTGAGCATCCATATATTCTCTACAGCATTTCTTCCTATTTTCCTTATTATCTAAAACAAACAAATTTGTTCATGCAATTACCATCTGTATTTTGTGAAAGTGACTATTTGAGACTATAGGGGAAGGAGACTAGAAGTTAGGAGTGAAAGTGGGTCTGTTTTCCACATTATACACTAACAGTTCCAATTTTTTAAAGCGGTTAAAAATAAGTTAATGAGACAATCCCAGCCTGGCTGGGGGTCAGTAAAAATTCTGACCTAGCTCAGAGAGGTAGGATGTAGCAAAGCCCCACCAGACCAAACACATCACCTCTCCAGCTTGGCATACTGCCCAACTCATTAATTAGTCAGAAATTCCCACCGTTAACAATACACAACACAAGAGAAGACCAAGTTTCCAGAAGGCTGCTGTTAAAATGAACAAATTACCTGGCAAAAGGAAGCTTCCCTAGATAGCTCCCACTTACAGTAGCAAAAAATCAGCCAAATGTCACCTTGTCCTTTCTGGCAGAGACATTGGGAGCCCATGTGAGACACAACAGACAGGTTAATCATGTTACCAGGAAGGCACCGGGGCAAGGCTCAACACAGCTCTATACCCACCGTGGGTTGGGAGTGGAGATGAGAAGGCTGTGGGTGGGAGTGGAAGGACGGATGAGAAGACGGGGAGTCACACGTGCTTCTTGTATCTGGCTCGATGTTGGCCACCGGGACAAACACCTAAGAGGAGCCCTGGAGCTTGTGTGAGCGCAGGCTTGGAGGAAGTGATGGAGCTGGCTTGCTGCTCGGGGGGTTAGAAGGTCACAGTGGGGAAGCTGAACAACACCAGCCACAGCCCATCCTAGTTCCTGTCCTGATCAGAGTCCCTGCACAAACGATCCTTGTATTATTAAAGTGGTGTTAAGGCACCAAAGGGAAGAAGCCTCAAATGATCTTTACAGATCTTCTTATCCTATGAAGTGAAGGACCTGAGTTAGATCGGGATGAAGGGAAATTTCCTTGCTCTGCCATCAGACACTGGTATGCATTATCAGAGGAGCCTTGGAATTTCCTCTCCACAAGAACTTTGAGAAAAGGAAAGGCAATTATCCACAAGGATGGTCGTTCCAGCCTGGGGCAAAAGGTCATAATGAATGACTCCCTTTGACCTGCTGATCCGGAGTGTTTAATCACTGATGTTTCTTCTGATGCAATATTTCTTGCCTAGAGAGCATTGCTGTCTTGAAATCAAATATGTCAAATTTGAAATCAAATTTGTCATTACTTCCAGAATGTGGGCTACAGTGTTTCACATAAGGGCCCCATTTTTCCCTACTTTGTGAATTGGATTCACTGAGCTGGAGATCCCAGGTTAGTCTCTGTTCTGGGAGGATTCTCCACTTGGTCAATTATAAAATGGCCCTTCTAAACATTTTTCATGCTGTACACCTGCTGTGGTTGTCACACAATTAAAGTGTTGGGTACAGTACAATATGAATGCAATTGAAGCATGCGAGGTAGCTTAAATCTCCTTCAGTTTCACTTCTGCTATGAATACCATAGAGTTTCATCTCTATGTTATGTCGAAAATGAAGATGTTTGCCCTACCATATTCTCCAGTGTCAAACCCAGCCTTCTGGCCTCCACAAACACTTCATAAATTGACCCAACTCTACCTTCTTTACCCATCTGAGTCTACAAAGACCTTATTAGTGCACACTGACATTTCAGCCATAAAAATAACTGCAGCCCTCTCTGCTACATTTCTTTTCCTCTTGTACCTTACTTTTCCTGTCTTCCGTGAGCCCTTTTCTCTGTAGTGGTGTATAAACATTTCAATCCAACAGCTTACTGTTCCCTCTGTCACTTTTAGGGGGATTCAAGCCTTCTGTCTATTCTGGGCCAGTAGGAAGCAGCCTGGCTAGTTGAGGTTAGTCCCCAGATCTGAGGTGCCCTGCCCGGAGTGTACACCCAAATGCTCTTAGTCAGCTGCTACTTGACATAAAATAAACCCTTTAAGCTCTAGAGATTTCATCTTCCTCCTTGGTGACATGGGGATACAAATGGTGACTTAGGGCTGGTAAGATGCTCAGTAGATAAAGGCACTTGATACCTAATGACCTGAGTCCCATATCCATGTCCTGTATAGTAGAAGGAGAGAACCAACTCCTAAACATTGCCTCTGACCTCCACATGTGCACCATGGCATATGAAGCCCTCCCATATAAGTAAATCAATAAATGTAATAAAATGTTGAAATAAAACATGGTGACTGGCTTCCATATCTGGCTTCCAGGGTGGATGGCAGAAAAATAGTCAAGAATAGCATAAACACTGATTTAAAGGTAGCAACTCAAGCTCCCCAGTGATCTGCAAGATATTTCTGGCATACACAGGAAGTCTCAACCAATATTACATGTAATGTACTTCCATGAAGGGGAGTTTGGGGTACAAGAAATATCTTGAGATGAAAATTTTCCATGTACCCAAATTCCAAAGCCCCAGTCAGCAGCCCCCTTATTTCCATTTTCAATATGATAAAATACTTGTTTCATCATGGAATATGGATATTTGGTTGAAGCTCACAAACTGCAATTCCTTTGCAGTGCTATCAACAATGCATTCCTGCTTGTTCCCTTAGTTTGGGGACTGTTTGCACACCCACTCACCCATAAGTGCGCGGCACACTATAAAACCTTTTTAGTCTTCTAAATACACGCTGATAATTCTGAAAAAAGACAGAATATTGAGAGTACAGAAATTAAACTGTGATCTCATTAAGAGAGAGGGATGCTAGCTTAAAGAAATCTGTCTTAGAGAAATCCACTCATCAATCCAGAAAGGTGGTCAAGTAACAGGGCTGTAGGTTGAGAATCATTCTGCCCCTAAGTATAGAAATGAAAGAACACACTAGAGTAGGCTTTCCTTGTGCTGCTTGCTTCTGGCAAGGTGCAATAGAGGAGAAGACCCAAGTGCCTACTTACTGGTACTCCTGCAAGTCCACCTGATTCCAGGCCTCAGAGTGGGACAAGCAAGAATCCTGAGGTGAGCAGGGCACCTGAGAGCAGCCTCATACTGGCTGGAAGATGGCCCCTTCAAGGGCACCACACAGGGACCCTGGGTGGGCCTGCTTTGACATTTGGGCTTTATGAACTTGTGTCATTAAGATCCTCTTTCCAGGATCTGGAGGGAGGATTCCCATACTAAAAATGAGGAGGCCAACCTGAGGACAGGGACATGGAGAAGAGTCATACCAAAGCCTGTTCTTCTCCTTCTGAGTCAACAACCTCCCTAATGGATGACAGGGGAGGAGCAACACCATAGGAATAACCGGACTGGCAGAGTGCATGCATTTATTTCCATTTCACAGACTAGACACCGAGGCACAACTGAAATTATGCAATTCACCTTGGGCCAACCCTCTTTATGTAACTACTATACAATGTTGAGGGGGAAAGCCAGAGAGCCTGTACAAGGGTACAGTCCAAGAGAGCAGTCCAGCAGAACTGGTAGATACAGACATCACTATTATTTCCAGCAGATTGGGACCCAGGCCAGTAGTTAGCTATTCTTTTGCCAGAACACAGAGGCTTGGAGACTGGCCCTCTCCTGAGATGAAACCTTAGAGAATTTTAACATTACCACTGCCTTGTGTAGCTACGAGGCTTGGCCATGCAACTCAGCGGGGACCTAGTGAGTACCTATCAAGGACCTTGCACTGTTTCAAAGGCTTCTAAAACATACCCCACTTTTGCCCGTGCGGAAATGCTGGAGAAGAGTTACTGCCTTTTCTCTATTTTATGGAGGGGAGGATTATGGAGACTGAACTCAGAAAGATGAGAAATGACAAGCCTGGGTTCAAACCCTAAGTGGGAGCCAGACTCAGCCCTCAAAGATGCTCCTCTTACAGTTAGACCGGCTCTGTCCCACCCAGAGGTATTCTGTTCCCTGAGGTGCCCAGCGAAGGCTCCACTGTCTCTTTCACGTCTCCAGAGAAGGGCTGTGTTTCGGAGCAATGTAACTCTTGCACCTCCAGAATGATGGAAGAGTGTGGCTATGGCAGAGAGGATTATGGAAGAACAGGAGATTAGAAGCAGAGCTTACTTTTGTGGCAGCTGTTGGACCCAGACAAAAGCCCTGGTGGGGCCTGAGCTGAATCCCATCTGTTGGACACCTGACCTCATGCTCCTCTGGAAGTAATAGAGGAACGTTTGACATTAAGGAGGAAGACACAGGAGAGAACTTTGTGAAACGATTTCACCCTGGGGGAGGGGTGCTAACCAGAGAACTGTCTTGAAGCTGCTGGCTGAAGAACTTCATTTAGAAGAAGTAATGCTTATCTAGAAAATCCAACAAGTCTTTCCCAATTGGCTCGTGATAAAATGAGTCGGGAAAAGTTTCTGAACATAAGGACTAAGCAGAACTGGCTTTATCATTTGAGGGGGTTCTTTGCAAATAATGAGATGGCTAAAAATCTTAAGACAGCGGTCACAGAGTATTAAACCAAATCTGAAAGAAGGGGCCTGTGCGCAGCCCTAATACACAGGAAGCCACCTTCCACGAAAGCTTGTGGGGTGGGGGGGGAGGGGGACAGCAGATCCTCACAGAAACAGAACCACAGATCTCAGTATGTGGCAGAATCCATAGACAAGAGAAAGTTCACAGCTGAGAGAAAAAGAAGGAATGACATGTGGGAAGTTGACACAGAGCAAGAGATTAAAGAGATGTGTTTTAGTTATACATATTAATTACATAGTGAGACAGAAAAATGTGCTTTTCCATTAATAAAAGAAAGAAAAGGGGGCTGGAGAGATGGCCTAGCAGTTAAAAGCTCTGACTGCTCTTGCAGAGGACCCGGGTTCAATCCCCAGCACCCACATGGTGGCTGAGAGCCATCTTTAACTCCAGTTCCAGGGGAATCTGATGCCCTCTTCTGATCTCAGCAGCATTGCACGACATGGGTGCACAGACCTGCATGCAGACAGTACATTCATACACGTAAAGAATAAATAAAATTAAAAAAAAACAAAAAAGGAATCTGGAAGAACTCCCTCTGTTTGTATCCTTAAGCTATGCACTTAAGCAAAATATATCAATATAGGAGCTCTGATATCAGCAATGGATTATTCTACCAAGGAGATGTTGGCCAGGGGATCCAAGCCCCCACAAAAGGTAAAGGCTCCTTGCCTCTAAATTGGGATACCTGCAAGAAGAGAGGCGATAAGGCCATGCTGCCGAAGACCTGACGTTAACATGGGAAAGATGTATTGAGACCACACATGCAAGTGTACGGATGGCCTCTGGAATACCAGAGAGTGTTACCAAAGGCCACTAAACCAATAAAGCAAATACGGGTCTCCTTGAGTCAAGCAAGACTACACCGTCAACACCAGCTACACCTCACCTGCCTGGAAATACTGTGCAGCAGAGGCAGCCATATGCCTGTATATCCCAAATCTAATTGGCTATTAGCTCTCTCCTTGGAGGAATAACCCATGGCTAATGCCACAAGTTTACATCCTCTAATGGTTAGGAGATGTTATAAGCCACAGTAAGACCCTGTCATATTTAACAGAAAAAAATTAATTCATGGATTAACATACCATCCAAACATCTGTGTCTATACCAAAGTAACCTACCATAACAATTAGTACTGTTTAAATACCTATATATCTAATTGCTTGTGCTTCATTAGTAGGATTGAAAGGTTATTCCTGGACAAACTGTCAGCCCATGAAAGGAAACAGCCAGAATTTACTAGAGTCCAAGACAACAGCTCCAGAGAAAGTAGACTGTTTTGCTTCTCATCCACCTCTGCCCCTTTTCTAAGCCTAGGGAACAATCTGCGGAAGAGGGGGCATGGTAGAATGTAAGGGCTGCGATTGGGGTGAAAGGTGAAACTACAGCAATATAGTCTGGACACTCATTTGATCAACTTGATTGAACATACAAGCCCCCCCTGCTGGATGGTGGGACCCATGAGCTGTGTGGGTTTGGGCACAACTGCTTGCAAATAGGTTTTACATGAAGGATGCTTGTACTCATAAATTATCACTTATTGTTAAAAAATGAAAAAGTACTGAGAGAAAGATGCAGGACAGTTATGGCAGAATGCATAATCTGGGATGGGGTGGGACAGAGTGGGGGGAAGGGAAAGGGAAATATGCCTGAACTGAATTGGAAAATGATGTATGAAATACACAAAGCATCAATAAAAAAAATGAAAATTAAAAAAAAATAAAAAAATTAAAAAAATTAAAAAGAGAAACAAAAGGGTAAAATCTAGATGCCATATTCTCACCCTACAACATAACAATACAGTGATAATTAAATAAAGACATGGCATGCTACAGAAACAAACATATGAAAATGAAAATTCAAATTTGTGTATTAATTTACACACAGGAAAGCTATAGCAACAAAAATTAAGTAATGTGAGATGCTGGAAGAAATATATTAAGGAAATTTCTCTCTAAATACATATCAGTAAGACAACCAGACAAGGAATGTCATGAATTGTTTCTGTACCTGAAAAATCTTGACAAGGAAGCAAGGAGTCAAAACATAGTAGGAAAATAAAATAATAATAATAATAATAATAATAACCAGAAGACCAACATAAGTTGTTTCCATTTTGGACAAAATGGGCAAAATTGGCAAACTATTAATAAATAAAAAGAGAAATGACCAGTTAATGTGATCAGTGAAAAACTAAAGAGCATCAATTTTATTGAGTATTAAGGAGCATTGTTCTGGGCAGGCATTATAGCTCAGTGGTAGGGGGCTTGCCCAGCAGGCCCAAGGTCCTGAGTTCAGTCCAAAACCCACAAAAATAAATAAATAAATAAATAAATAAATACAAAAAAACTTGTTCTTAGCTATAAGTATCTGGCTAGTTGATTTAATAATCATATTTTCCTGATTTTTCACAAGATGTAATAGAAAACATATACTCAAAAAAAAGAAAACAATTCCTGACATTAAGTAGGATCCAGAGGGTGCTATTATCCCAGGGCATCGGCAGCAACACCCATGCAACTTCAATTGCTCCCAATAGAGTTTGTAAAGTGTGATATGCTTCCTTCTAAACAATATGAATTCGTTGAGCCTCAAATTTGTTATAATGGTGCAAAACCTGAAACAAAATTTTATAAGCAAAATGGAACAGAATTAAGAAACCATCCTGTAGGGAGAAAAAAGTCAGGATTCATCCCAAGAATGTAAGGTTAGTATTAATGGAATTACTTATAAGAAATAAGTAAAACAGGGAGCTGGAGAGATGGCTCAGAGTTTAAGAGTACTGGGGGGGGGGCTGGAGAGATGGCCTAGAGGTTGAGGAGGACCGACTGCTCTTGCAGAGGACCCAGGTTCGATCCCCAGCACCCACATGGCGGCTGAGAACCGTCTGTAACTCCAGTTCCAGGAGAACTCCAGTTCCAGGGGAATCTGACACTCTCTTCTGACCTCCGTGGCATTGCACAACACGGGTGCACAGACCTGCAGGCAGACAGTACATTCATACACATAGAGAAAAAATAAAAATAATAAAAAAAATTTTTTTAAAAGAGTACTGGGGGATAGGGTGGGGAACATGGGTCTAGATTTTATAATCTTGTACAAAATATATATTAAAAAAGATTTAATTAAAAAAATACCTATAGGCATATAAAAAAATGATTATCAGCAAAAAAAAAAAATGAGTACTGACTGCTCTTGCAGAGTACCAGGGTTCAGTTCCCAGCACCCACATGGCAGCTAACAACTGTCCTAACTCCAGTTCCAGGGGATCTGATGCCCTCTTCTGACTTCAATGGGTGCACTTACATATATGCAGGCAATATGAGCATACATACATAAAATAAAAACAATAAATAAAATCATTTTAAAAAGAAAAAAAACTAGATATACTAGAAATCACATACAAATTACAACACAATGTTTTCAAGAAAGAAAAATGGCATGTGAATACAAGGAAGTATGAAATTTAAAATCTCATTTTTATCAAGTTAGTGCATCTATATCCAGAAAAAAAAAAAAAAAAAAAAAGAAATTATGAAATTTGCAGGTAAATGAGTGGAATTGGAAATAATCATCCTGAGTGACCTAACCTGACCCCCAAATACAAATGTCACTTATTCTCTCTCATAAGTGGATTATAAGTCTCAATCTTTAGTTAGGTGTGTTTCACTTGCAAAATCCTTAGAGATAAGGAAAAGAATAAGGTACAGTGGGGGATGGTTGATGGGAGGGCAGACAGAAGGCGGTGGTGATATAAATGGGAAAGGGAATAATATGTATGGGGGTTAAATGGGGGTGCAGAATGGGCAGGTATTGTAGAAGAAGGAGTAAGATGAAGGAGCAGTAACACTAATAGCTTTTTGAAAGAATATTATGGAAAACTATTGTATATATGTAAGGAGCAGGACTAAGGCCATGTTGAAGGTGAAAGTAAGATTGTGTTTGTTTACTTTCCTGACATATGTAGACTTCCTTGGTAACTCTAAGGTGGCTCAGATAAAAGGTCTTTTTTAATTGCTAAAACATTCTCTATGTTTGGGGCTGGAGAGATGGCCTAGTGGTTAAGAGCACCGACCGCTCTTTCAGAGGACCCGGGTTCGNAAAAAAAAAGGCCACAAAAATATTAGAAATAACTCAGAACTCATCTCAAAGATTTAAGAAAGTCGGGCCTGGAGAGATGGCCTAGCGGTTAAGAGCACCGACCACTCTTACAGAGAACCCGGGTTTGATCCCCAGCACCCACATGGCGGCTGAGAACCATCCAAAACTCCAATTCCAGGAGAACTCCAGTTCCAGGGGAATCTGACACCCCCTTCTGACCTCCGTGGCATTGCACAATACGGGTGCACAAACCTGCATGCAGACAGTACATTCATACACATGCAGAAATAAATAAAATTTAAAAAAAAATTTAAGAAAGTCACAAAATTCACTGGTTATCCTGGCTCATGCCTGTGATCCCACTATTCAGGATGCTGAGGCAGGTAAATTGCCATGAGTTCAAGGCCAGCCTGGGCTACAGCATGAGACCTTTTTTCAAAAACCAAAGTCAGGTATGGTAGTAATTAACTTTAGTGCCAGCACTCAGGAGGCAGAGGTAGGTGGATCTCTGTGAAAAAAAAAAAGTTATCCAGGTCTACAGAGAGTGAGTTCCAGCCTAGCTGGGGCTTCACAGAGACCTGTTCTCAAAACAAACAACAAACATCAACAAAATCTTAATGAGAAAGAGACAACCACATAATTCAATGGCATTTCTTCACACTGAGGACATGCTGTTAGAAAATGGGAAGACTACACATGAAAACAATGAGAAAAAATTAATGACCTAGAATAGATAGATTTTAAAATATCATAAAACCTAGATGGAAAAATTAAGAAGCATATAACAAATAAGGCAGAAATCAGACATTTGGAAAGCCTAAATTTAGCCAAGATGACAATACTTTTAAGTTATGGGAGCAGGGAATAGGCATGGATGGAGGATAGAGACAGTGTGTTGGGGGGAGAGTAACCACACTGCATCTGTGTATGAAACTATCAAGTAACATAGTTAATCAATAAAAAAGAAAAAAAGGCTTAATTCACTATAAAATCTAGCTCCAATAATATGCAAACTGATGATACAAATCATCTGAATCAATAAGAAATCAACTGTCGGGGCTGGAGAGATAGCCTGGCGGTTAAGAGCACTGACTGCTCTTGCAGAGAACCGGGTTCGATCCCCAGCACCCACATGGTGGCTAAGAACCGTAACTCTAATTCCAGGAGAACTCCAGTTCCAGGGGAACCCAAGACCCTCTTCTGACCTCTGCGGCATTGCATGACACGGGTGCACAAACCTACATACAGACAATACATTCACACACATACAAAAATAAATAAAAAATTAAAAAAAAAGAAATCAACTGTCCTTAGAGATGAGGTTGTGTTCATGTTAATTTCAAGAATATTTTCAATTCTTAATCATCCACAAACAGCAATTAAATCAGCACAGTTAGAGAAAAATAACCAATTAAATAGAAAATTCAAATATATGTTCAAGACATTAGATTAGTGCTGTCCAAAAGAAATATAAGCTACATATATAATACAAATTATCCAGTAGCCACATTTTTAAAAGCACAAAAAGACAGCTGAAATTAATTTTAATGTTTTAGTCAATCCATTAAAATATTTTGAAATATATTCAACATAAAAGTTATCGGTGATATATAAAAATGATTTATATTTGTTCATGTATATGTGAAGGGGGTATGCCATGTGTACCCAGGGAGGCATGAGAGGGTGTTGGGTCCCCTGGAGTTGGGGTTAGAGGTGCCCGTGTATCTTTTGACGAAAGCTAGACATCCAACTCTGGGTCCTCTGGAAGAGCAGTAAGCACTCGTAATCTTTGAGCTATCTCTCCAGCCCATATTTAACATTTTTTTTGTTCCTCTAGTCTTCCAAATTCAATGTGCATTTTACACATACTGTACATGTTTACTCAGATTCCCCATGTTTCATGCAGCTAATAACCACTGTACCTGACAGCACAACATAAAGTAAATTGTGTGCAAATTGACAATAGTATGTAATATGGTGTAGAAATATTTAGACATATATGCATACATATGTGTGTATACACATATATAAATGACTAAAGAAAGAATTAGTACAAATTTTATCACTGTAGTATTACTTAGAGTATCAATACACTGGAGACATCCAAGTAGGATTAAGTAGAGGACAGGTTAAGGAAAAAATACAAAATCAACAAAATAAAATTTCTGTAATAAATGTAGAGATATTGGCCATAGACACATACACACAAAATGCTAAAACTCCATGAAGTAAACAAAAGCCAAATGAAATTCTGCAAAATAGTCTTTTCAACTATATGATAATGCATTTTGTACAATTACAAATAAAACAGCTGAATTATTAAGTGTTATTTTGCATAATAATACATCTTGCAGTACTGTTACATACCATATTACATAATTATGTACACACTAATAGTAATGATGTAATGTGCATATTAATAGTAACATACTGTTACATAGAACACTATGCTATTTCATTAATCAAATGTTTAAAGGAGTTTTACATGAACCATGTTTTAATAGACCTCAGGTTTCTTTTGTTATAAAGATACTTCTATCTATGAAGAAAGGAAAGGAAATGCCGTGTTACATTGCAATAGGACCACAAGAGTTGCCAAACTTTGGTGATACCATACAGTTGCGCCACGCATGTGACTTGGGAAATTCAGCTAGACTTATGGTTCTCTTTGATGTCATTTAAGATGCAGTCACATAATGCTCTGGGTTTCTCACCTGGGGTTTGAGAGAAATTAAGTCCCAATTCACTAAGGTAGCCCTCTATTGACTGTAATGCTTAATTTCTCTCAGTGGCATCTGGGGTTTGTTAACTATACACCATCCTTGGGAAAACTGAGAAAACATCCACTCCAATTATTTTCTGTGTTCTGTGGTTTAAGTGAGGAAGCCTGGTAAATTTTCCAGGAATCACTGAGTTGTATACTTTAAATGGATTAATTTAGGGTGTGTAAATATATTTCAATGAAGTTGTTGTATAAACAAACAAATATATGGATATTGGAAGAGCAAGTGGTTTCCCTTGCAGAAAACCCAGACATCAGGACTATAGAATAGCATTGCCCAATGGAACTTTCTAGATGGTGAAAATATTCTGTATATGCTCTGTATAATGCCATACATTTTGACTAGCTGTTTGCCTCATAGTTTGCCTACTGAAGAGCTGAAATTTTCCTCTAATTTTAATTAAAATCAAATAACCCTGTGTGACTAGCAGGAACCATCTGGATAGTGTGGTCACAGAGAACTGAAGAGATAGGACCCGAGAGGCTTGCGCAGGAGTGAGCTGAGGAGCGTTCAGAACAACGTGGGTCATGGTAGCATCCTACGCACATTAACTTCACCAAAAGCAAATTCAGAGTGAGCACTTTATTCTTCTGCCAATGTCACAACTCTATTCAACTCATTTCTACCTCTACCCACCCTTCACCAAGGCCCGAGAGAGGGCTCAACCCCACCAGCTGCTTTAGATTTCAGTCTGGAAAACACTCCCTTCATAGTAGAGGAAACAGTTCTCAGAAGAACTGGTGCCCAAGAGGCTCTGGAAATGCTGCAGACCTAAAATAAACAAGCAAACAAAACCTTGCCCAAAAATATGGAAAAGGGGAAATAAATAAATGAAAAATTTCATAGCAAAATTGTTAAGAAAAAAATCTTACTGGAATTGTACTTAAAATAGTTAGCATGATGGGATGGGAGGCCTGTTTGCAGCATCTGGGGTACTTGGAACTCTCAAAGGACTTGACATAAGAGGCATCTCAACGCATTGTTATTCCTTATAGACCACTTTCTGCATTTTATTTACATTTTAATGTTAACCTTAAAACAATTGGGAGCAGAATTCACCTTGGCATCTCTCTCTCTCTCTCCTTAAATGTAAGGTCTTTGAGTAAGCAAGGAAGGATCTCTCTGTCTCTCTCTGACTCTGTCTCTCTCTGTCTCTCTGTCTCTCTCTGTCTCTGTCTCTCTCTGTCTCTGTCTCTCTCTTTCACACACACAGAGCACCTTTCTTCAGATTCTAATTTGCAAATGTATATTTTATGACATTTCTTGCTATATTTATGTTTATAGGCCTTATTGCTTGAGTATTTGGAGTCTTGATTAAATGATGCCTTGATAAGAAAGAAAGCAATGCGCTCCTTTTGTCTGAAAATATAGCAGGTGTCCATATGTGTGCTGGTTAATTTTGTCAACTTGACAAAATTAGACTTACTAAGAAAGTGGGAAGAATGTCCTCCATCAGCTTGGTCTGTAGATATGTTTGGGGGACATTTTTAAGCTTGTAATTGATGTGGGAGGGGGGAGGCCCAGCCCACTGTGGGAGGTGCCTTCCTTGGGCAGGTAGACCTGGACTGTGTCAGAAAGTAGCTGAGCAGGCCAGAGAAACAAGCCAGTAATTCACATTGCTTCTTGGCCTCTACTTCAGCTCCTGCCTCCTGGGGCCCGCCCTGAGTTCCTTCCTTGGGTTCCCTTAATGATAGACCATAACCTATAAGTTGAAATAAACCCTTTTCTCCCTAAATTGGTTTTGGTCAGTGTTTAATTACAATAACCAAAAGCAAATTGGGACAAGGTTTTAAACATATTCTTACAGCCATCCAGGTTTTCTTTACCTGGACCAGAATTCTTACTCTTGTGGGTAAGTTGTTTGTACCAGGGTAATTCATCACATCATGTATCAGAGTAGAAGCATGTTGACTTAAGCAGCCTCATCCACACTAAAATTAATCATTGAATATTTGCTTTTCTGGTGGCTATGAAAATTCATATTTTTTGCATACCATTATATTTCTTAGCTCTTAAAGTCCAATTTTAGTACCATACAAATGTGACCATTTGGCCAACATTAGTATGCTCCAAACACTCACTATTCTATTCCAATTACTGACCTGATTCATAGTTTGTTACAAATACAGCTTCTACAGGAGCTTTGAACATTTGGCCCCATATGTTACTTGATGGCTCTATGCTTTTTGTCAGATTTTGCCACTGAGTACTTCCTGGTTTACTATTATTAAAGATATAGTTTGTCTTGATCTTCTTGAGCTATGGTCTCACCATGTAGCCCAGGCTGGCCTCAAATTCTCTTTTCTCCTACCTCAGTTTCTTGAGCACTAGAGGATCAACAATGTGTGTCTTACCAGGCCCAGCTTCTCAGTTTAGTCAGCCCTATAACCCCAGCTCTGAGTCAAATGTTCCTTGCTGTATTATCTTGCCACTCCACAGAGTTTATTAATTATTCAAAGCACATACAGCATTTAATATGGGTTTTAAGAACTAGGTATATTAACTTTAATCCCCATGACAACTTCATGAACTCTTGTTATCCTCATTGTACAGATAAGGCAACTGAGGCACAGAAAGGTCATTTTTCCAAAATCACACAGCTAAATAAACCAGTGACAGAGCCAGGATTTGAACCTGGCTCCAGAGTGTGTTCCACTCAACCACTATAGCACACATTTTATTTCACAGTTCAGCTGTACTGGTCTCTTTCAGATTCCCAGTGTGACTGTAGGTCTGAATTCATGTCTAGGTATATGGTGTCAACAGGGGAGAAGCCTAGGGAGGGTAAAGGCACCTAGAACATTCTAAGGTCAACACACCAACAGACTGGGGGCTCACAGGCTATAAAGGAATTGCTGGGTAAGGAGAAAGTTCAAAGCCCTGTGGGAAGTAGTCTTCCCTGGCCTTAGGCCATGACTACTGATAAGCCAAGGGCAGATGCCCCAGTCATCTCACCACAGAGCCAGTGGTAGGCCACTCATATGATGTCTCTGTCCTCCAGGGCTCTTTTGCTCCTGCCCTGACTGAGGATTTAAACAGGATAATGACTGTCAAAGTAAGGGATGATACATGAATATCTGCACTATTTTCTTCTGACAATGAGCCAGGCCTGGGCACCCTCAACTCCTGGAGACATTCTCGGAAAGATTGATCAGACCCTGAAACCAAATAGAAACAAACCAAGGCCAAAGGGCCATAAAACGAGTCCAAAGCCAGCCTTGGATATTACATCAAACAACATTCAGCATTTTAAAACATCAGAAAACTGGAACAGGGAGGGAGTAATTGACAGAATGACTTCATATCGAACTGAAAGGGGAATGCCGACTGCAGAGACACTGCATGAAGAAATAGCTACCAAAGCTGTTGATAGCCAAGGAGCCCTCATTCTCTGTTCTACAAAATTCTGTCAAAAAACATCAAGTGAGTTCTCATTTCTATGCTCAGTCACTTGTATTGATTCTTTGGGAGGCTGACTCTGAGATGGAGATGGATGAGTGGGGGTCATTTGACAAGTGACCTTGGGGATAGTGAATGTAATAAGGAAGAGGAAAGATCAGGTTGGGCCTGGAAAGGTCGGGCTCTGATGAAGTCACAGGAGGTCATAGTCAATCCTAAGGAGAGTTCAGGAGCTGGACTCGTCCTGCAGACTTAGCCGAAGCAAGAACAAGCTGGGAAACCCAGCTTTAAATCTTTCCATTGGCTGGTTATTGGATGCCTGGACATAAGACAGGCCCTGGTAAGGTATTCTCTCCAGCTCTGAGAGGGCTGAGGGTCATGCTGGTAGCATCTCCAGCAGTTGAGAGAATGGGTCCTTTAGTCCTGACAGCAGACTAAGTGACATGTGATAGCCCCTGTTCCACTGCAGCTTTCACAGGCTATGTGTCTGGAAGGAAACCATGTTGTTCTTAATGTAACTCTATAAAGACAGGTCATTGAATTACATGGTCCTTCTTTATAACAAAAGGCACAGTGAGGTTATAAAATAAATCTTGGTCCTGTATGCAATTTAAGATAAGCCACTTATTGGGGCTGGAGCGATGGCTTAGCGGTTAAGAGCACCGACCGCTCTTGCAGAGGACCCGGGTTCGATCCCCAGCACCCACATGGCGGCCGAGAGCCGTCTGAAACTCCAATTCCAGGAGAACTCCAGTTCCAGGGGAGTCCGACGCCCTCTTCTGACCTCCGCGGCATTGCACGTCACGGGTGCACAGACTTGCATGCAGACAATACATTCTACACATACGAATAATAAAATTTAAATTAAAAAAAGAATTAAAGCCATGCACCACTGTGCCCCACTTTTTTTTTACATTTATTTATGTTACTGTGGTACAAGTGCAAGGTTAAAGGACGCTTGTCAAAGTGGAGTTCCAGAGCTGAACTCAGTGTGGTCAGACTGGCTACAGCCCCTTTGACCCACTGAGTCGCCTTGCCAACCTGGATCAAGGTATTTTAATTCCTTAGTCTAGCAGTAATTACTGAGCATCAACTATGGTTCCAGATCAGGACTTGTAAACACAAAACATCTAGATCTTATTCCCCTTTCCCTCTGTAATCTTATAGATGAATCTATTTTTCCCAGTTGACCCACTCAGGTGTAGTCAAAGCAATGGGAAGAATGAGCACGATCTTTTTAGTGGATCCCATTTTTAAACTGCTGGAAGAGAACAAGAGAGTTTTATTACTTGGGTGTTTGTGGTATATGCATGTTTACATGTTTATACATGTATGTACATATGTGTTGTAGGATAGGAAAAGCAGAAGTCAAATCAGCCTTTCTCAATCACTTTACTACCTTATTTTTATTAATTTTTTAATTTATGTGTGCATGTAGTGCTGTATATACATGTATATTTTGATGCAGACACCTGTGTATTTGTAGTGAGGCCAGAAGGGAGCATCAAATTCCTTGGGACTGGACTTATTTGTGGGAAACCTGGCTTGTTACATACATGCTGGGGTTCAAGCTCCATTCTTCACGATTGCCTACCAAGTGCTCCTAACTGCTCAGCCATATCTCTTTTATTTTATCTCTAGCCTCTATTTTATTTTTTCAAACAAGGTCTGTGTATTAGTCAGGGTTCTCTAAAGAAACAGAAGCCACAGGATGAATATATAGCTATATACAATTTATGATTTGCTCACGTGACAGAGTCAAGGAGTCCAACAGTAGCCGCACCGCACTGGAGAGGCTGAGAATCCAGGGAACTGCTCAGTCCGCAAGGCTGGATGTCTCAGTAGTCCAATCTGAGTGCTGAAGGGCCCGATGGATTCCAGGAGATGTGCTGGTCTCAGTACACGCTGGGATCCGTAGGGTTGATCACAGACAGCAAGACAAAAAGTCATCAGTGAGAGAGAAGCAAGCTGCAGGAAAAAAAGGGACCAGATCCCTCTGGCATGGCTTTTAATACTGCCTGCCAGCGGAAGGTAACACCCACATTTGGGTGGGCCATCCGGGTGGAGGTAGTCCAATCTGAAGATCCTTTTCTCTTAGTTGTTCCTTAGTCCAGTCAAGTTGACACCAGGATTAACCATCACAGTCTGTCACAGAGAGCTCACCTATTTGTCTAGGCTGGCGTGCCAGCAAGCCTGGGAATTCTGTCTGCCTTCTCAGTGCTGGTGCTGCTGGTGGCACATGCATGCTACCATGTCCAGCTTCCTATGTGGGTGCTGGAGAGCAAACGTGGGCCCTCACCCTCATGCTTGTCTGGCGAGCGCTTTCCTGACTGAGCCCCTTAGCTTCTGAGAACAAGGTTGGGGCTTGTCTGTTTGTTTTGTGTGTTTTTTTTTAATTACTTCTTTATTTTTTTCACTTTTTAACAATAATAATAATTTATGAGTACAAGCATCCTTCATGTAAAACCAATTTGCAAGCAGATTGTGCCCAAACACACACAGCCCATGGGCCACCATCCAGCTGGAGGGCTGTATGTACAATCAAGTTGATCAGATGGATGTGTCCGAAGACTATATTGCGTAGTCGTCATTCACCCCAATTGCAGCCCTTACATTTTATCACACCCCCTCTTCGCAAATTGTTCCCTAGCTTAGAAAAGGGCACAGTGGACGAGAGCAAAACAGTCTACTTTCTCTGGAGCCTTGTCTTGGACTTGGTCAATTCCTGGCTTGTTTCCTTTCATGGGCTGACAGTTTGTCCAGGAATAACCTTTCAATCCTACTAATGAAGCACAAGCAATTATATATGAGGTATGTAAACAGTACTAATTTGTTATGGTAGGTTACTTTGGTTTAGACACAGATGTTTGGATGGGTATGTTAATCCATGAATTATGTTTTTTTTCTGTAAAATATGATAGGGTCTTATGTGGCTTGTATAACATCTCCTAACTACTAGAGGATGTGGGCTTGTGGCGTCGCCGTGGGTTATTCCTCCAAGGAGAGAGCTAATAGCCAATTAGATTTGGGATATACAGGCATATGGCTGCCACTGCTGCACAGTTTCCAGGCAGGTGAGGTGTTAAGCTGGTGCGATGGAGGAGTCTTGCTTGACTCAAGGAGATCTATATTTGCTTTATTGGTTTAGTGCCTTTGGTAAACACTCTCTGGCATTCCAGAGACCAACTGTACACTTGCAAGTGTGGCTCAATTCATCTTTCCCATGTTACATCAGGTCTTCGACAGCAGGGCCTTATCGCCTCCTTCTTCCTAGTTTAGAGGCAAGGAGCCTTTACCTTTTTGGGGGGCGTGGATCCCTGACCAAAGCTCCTTGGTAGAATAATCCATTGCGATATCAGAGCTCTCCTGTATTAATATATTTTGCTTAAGTGCATAGCTTAAGGAGACTTTAGTATATATTTGGTTTGATAGAGAATAATCCTTTTCACGTTCCTATGTCTATTAGTCAATTAAGAAGGCAGTTTTACCGGTTTTTAAGAGATTACCTCTATGACAGTTGGCTCCAATTACAGTTAGAGAAACGACCTCATCACATCATATTCTCCTCGTTCTATGGGGGGGACGGTAAGGAAGTCTCTCATATTAAACCTTGTGGCACTAGAAGGTAGGTTCATTAGGACTCATTATACTAGTTGTTAAAAGTAGTATCCACGAGGGTTTGATGTCTGTAGCAGTTGAGGCTTTTGTCCTTTCATGTTCGAATGGGCAACCTTTTTGTGACTTCTGATGCATCCTAAAGAAGCAAAGCTGTATCTTTTCTTTCTCAGCCGTTAAGTTGGTGACATTTCGACCTGTTGGAACATACAAATCTTTTCCCATAGTTAGTTTAAGATTTGAATTGCAAGGTTTTGACAAAAAGTTTCTATCTATCGTATTCCTCTTTTTTTATTTTAATTTATGTGTTTTGTGTTTTTTTGACCCACGAGTCTCAAAAGGCAGTTGTATTACACATACCTATAGGCTAGAATCAAGGCGCAGGTTTCATCAAATTCACCATGCTGTTTTTGGGTGTACTGTATGTGGTTAATTGGGAAGCAAACTTTTTTTTAAGTTAAATCTGCCTACAGGTAAAAGAGAAATGCTACAAGGTGATACTGTAAAACAGAAAAATTATACAGAGAACATTTGTATGTGCAATCCCAAAGTTATTGTTATAAGATTTTAAGTAAACAAATGTGGACAACAACATTTATATTTCCAATTAACTCAGGTCATTACCGTTTTATCAGAACCTTTTAAACCATGTTTGTTTAATATAACATATTTATTTTATTTAGTCCCAAAACACCATGTAACGTTAGACAGAGTCTGGGCAAAATGGATACTGTTGAACTCGCATTAAATATGTATTAATCGAATATATACACATGTCCCTCTCCCGCCCCTCTCACCTCCGATTTACCATTTCAGTCAGGTTTCTGATTGAGTTCTTTTTCTGTTGTTGTTCTTTTAATATGCATCCCTTCCACAAGAAATATTTATAACTGGGTTATTGGCACTAGCATCCACTATGAGGGATACCATTCGTCATTTGTTTTCTGGGACGTGTTACTTTACTTAATATAATGTCTTCTAGCTCCATCCATTTACCTGAAAAGTTAATGATTTTGTCTTTCTTTTTTTTTAATTTTATTTATTTTTGTATGTGTATGAATGTACTGTCTGCATGTAGGTTTGTGCACCCTTGTCATGCCATAGAGGTCAGAAGAGGTCTCGGATTCCCCTGGAACTGGAGTTCTCCTGGAATTGGAGTTACAGATGGTTCTTAGCCGCCATGTGGGTGCTGGGGATTGAACCCAGGTCCTCTGCAAGAGCAGTTGGTGCTCTTAACCGCTAGGCCATCTCTCCAGCCCCGATGTTGTCTTTCTTTACCGCTGCCTAGAACTCCGTTGTGTACATGTGCCACATTTTCTCTATCTACTCGTCAGTTGAGAGGCATTTGGGTTGGTTCCAGCTTTTGCAACTGTGACAGAGATGCAATAAATATAGGTGCATGTATTTCGCAGTTAGATGGTCTGTGGTATGATACCCAGGAGTGTTGACTGGGTCAACTGGCAAGCTCATTTTGAGTCCTTCTAAGGTTCTCCACACTGCTTTCCATAGTGGCTTGTACAAGTTTACATTCCACCAGCAAGGATGAGTGTTCCCCTTTCCCACAACCTCTCCAGCACTTGTATCATTTGTTTTCTTGATCTGGCCAGTCTTATGGGAGTGAGATGATATCTTAAAGTGGTCTAATTTGCTTTCCCAATTATTAGTGACGTTGAACAGTTTTTAAGATGTTTCTCAGCCATCTCTAATTCCTCCTTGTGAATCTCTATCAGTTCTTTGCTCCATCTTGAGTGATTCATTTGTTTTCTTCTTCTTTGTTTTTGATAGTTGTATACTCTGGAAATTAATGCTTTGTCAGATGTATCTGCAGTGAAGGTTTCCTCTCACTCTGTCTTTTCTTCACTTCCTTTATGTTCTTTAATGTACAGAGCTTTTGAGTTTAATGAGGTCCCATTTGTCAATTGTTGATCTTATTTCTTGTGCAGCTGCTGTCTGATTTAGGAAATCTTTTCCTATGCCTATGTCTTGTAGTCTGCTGCCAAGTTTCTCTTCTATCGCCTCCAGAGTTTTGGGTTTTACATTGAGGTCTTTGATCCATCTGGAATTGACAGCTAGCCTAGAACTTGCTATGTAGACTAGCTCGGCTGTCATCTCACAGACATCCATAAGCCTCTGCCCCCTGAGTGCTGGGATTAAAGGCATCTAACACTGTACCTGTTCTTATATGGTTTAATAAGGGCTATCTTTTTTTTTTTTTTTAATTTTTTAAATTTTATTATTTCCGTATGTGGATNATTCTCTCCAGCTCTGAGAGGGCTGAGGGTCATGCTGGTAGCATCTCCAGCAGTTGAGAGAATGGGTCCTTTAGTCCTGACAGCAGACTAAGTGACATGTGATAGCCCCTGTTCCACTGCAGCTTTCACAGGCTATGTGTCTGGAAGGAAACCATGTTGTCTTAATGTAACTCTATAAAGACAGGTCATTGAATTACATGGTCCTTCTTATAACAAAAGGCACAGTGAGTTATAAAAAATCTGGTGCCTGTATCATATAAAGATAAGCCACTTATTGGGGCTGGACGATGGCCTTAGCGGTTAAGAGCGCGACCGCTCTGCAGAGGAACCCGGGTTCGATCCCAGCACCCACATGGCGGCAGAGAGCCGTCTGAAACTCCAATTCCAGGAAACTCCAGTTCCAGGGAGTCCGAGACCCTTCTTCCGACTCCGCGGCATTGCACGCACGGTGCACAGACTTGCATGCAGACAAACATTCATACACATACGAAATAAATAAAATTTAAAAATTTAAAAAAAAAAAAAAAAAAGATGAGCACTCATTAAACATATTAGAGAAAGTGTACCAGGTGTGTAGAATACCTTTAGCCCAGCACTCAGGGCAGGAAGGCTAATGGATGTCTGTGAGTGACAGCGAGCTAGTAAATAGCAATTTCTAGCAGCTGTCCAATTCTCAATGTGATCAAAGACCTCAATGTAAAACCCAAAAGCTCTGAATGCTGATAGAAGAGAAAGTTGGCAGCAGACTTACAAGACATAGATTTAGGAAAGACTTTCTAAATCTTTAGACAGCAGCTGCACAAGAAATAGATCAACAATTGACAAAGGTGATCATCAATTAAACTCATAAAAGCTTCTGACTTAAAAAAACAATAAAGGAAGAAGGAAAAAAAAAAAAAAAAAAAAGAGAAACCTTCAACTGCAGATACATCTGACCAAAACATTAATTTCCGAGTATATAAAGCTATCTTTAAAAAAACAAAGAAGAAGAAAACAAATGATCTACTCAAAATGTAGGACAAAGAACTGAATAAGAGACTTTCAAAGAAGGAATATTAAGTAGCTGAGAAACATCTTTAAACACTGTTCAAGTCGCTCAATAATTAGTTCAATGCAAATAAGACACTTAAGATATCATTTCACGTCCAATAATGACTGGCCAGGTCAAATAAACAAATAGATATCAAGTGCGCGAGAGTTGGAAAGGGAACACTTATCCATCTGCTGGTGGAATGTTAACTTTGTACCAACCACGTATGATAGCAGTGTGGAGAACCTTAAGATCAAAATGAGCTGCCATTGACCCAGTCATACCACTCCTGGTAATACTCCACAGACCATCAACTGCAAAATACATCACAGCTACTATTATTGCAGTCTCGTCACAGTAGTTCAAATAAGCTGGTAACCAAACCAAATGCCTCTCAATGACGTTAGAAGAGAAAATGTTGCACATGTACAAACTGGAGTTCTAGCAGCAGTAAACAAACCAAATCGGGCCGAGAGATGGCCTATATAGCGTTAAGAGCCCACCAACTGTCTCTTGCAGAGGACCTGGGTTCAATCCCAGCACCCTACAATGGCGCTGATACCATCTGTAAACTCCAAATTCCAGGAGTAACTCCAGTTCCAGGGAATCCGACCGTCTTCGACCTCTATGGATAACAGGTGCACAACAACCACATGCAGACGTACATCAACACATACCAAAAATAAATAAAAATAAAAAAAAAAGAAAGAACAAATCATTAACTTTTAGTAAATGATCGAGCAGAGACATTATATTTAATAAAGTAAACAGTCCCAGAAAACAAATGACCGAAGATATCCCTCATATGTGATGCTAGTTCCCAATAACCCAGTTATAAATATTCTGTTGTGAAGAGGATGCAATATTAAAAGCAACAAACAACAGAAAGACTGCATCAGAAAACTGACTGAAATGGTGAAATCGGAGGGTGAGAGGGCGGGAGAGGGACATGGTATTATTATTAATGCATATACATTAATATTACATTTGAGTTCAACAAGTTCCATTTCATTCGCCCTAACTCTGTCTAATCTCAGGTTACATGGTGTTTTGGGACTAAATAAAAGTAAATATGTTATATTAAACAACATGGTTTAAGAGTTCTGATAAAAACGGTAATGACCTGAGTTAATTGAAATAGAATTGTTGTGTCCCCACATTGTTACTAAAATCTTGATATAACAAATAATTGGGATGACATACAAATTGTTCTGTAGTTATCTTTGCGTGTCAGTATACACCTGTGAGCACTCTTTGTACCTGTAGTGATGATTTAACAAAAAATTATTGCTCCCAGTTAACCACATACGCAGTCCCCAAATAACAGCATGTGAATTTGATGAAACCTCGCCTTGATTCCTAGCCTATAGGTATGTGTAATACAACTGCCTTTTGTAGCAACTTTCGTGGGTCAAAAAAACACAAAAACAAAAATTATATAAAAAATTTAAATTAAAAGAAAAAGGTATCAGATATATATGAAACCCTTTTGCAACCTTCAATATCAATTACCTAACTATGGATAAAGGATTGTATTTCCAACAGGTCGAATTGATACCCGAACTACGGCTGAAAAGAAAATAAGCTCTTGTCATTCCTTAGGATGCATCGGAAGTACCACAAAAAGTTGGCCATCTGAAAATGAAAGGGAAAAAGCCTCCAACCTACAACATCAAAACCCCTCTTGGATCTCTTTAACAACTAGATAATGAGTCCTTACTGAAACCTTACCTTCTAGTGCCACCCGCAAAGTTTTATTATGAGAGACTTTCTTACCTCCCCCCTTCATAGAACAGGAGAGAATATGATGATGATGACGGTGATTCTCTAACTGTTAATTGGAGCAAATGTCATAGAGGATATCTTATAAAAACCGGTTAAAGCCTTCTTTAATTTACTAATAGACATAGAACTTTGAAATAGGATCTATTCTCTATGACAACCAAAATATAATCTAAAGTCTCCTTAAGCTATGCCACTTAGCAAAATATTTAATACAGGAGAGCCTGGATACTCGCAGATGGATTAATCTACATCAAGGAATTTGCTGGGTGTCCAGCGTCCCGCCCCCAAAAGTAAAGGCTCCTGCGCTACAAACTAGGAAGAAAGAGAGCGATAAGGTCTCTGCGAAGACCTGATGTAACATGGGAAAGATAATTGAGGCCGACTTGCAAGTGTACAGTTCGGCTTCTGGAAATCCCAGCAAGATGATTTACAAAGGCCATAAACAAAAACAAATATAAGATCCCTGAGTCAAGGCCAAGACTCCTCGCAGCACAGCTTAACAACCTTCACCCTGCTGAATACGTGCAGCAATGGCACCAATATCCAGGTATATCCCAAATCTAATTGGCTATTATTCTCTCCTTGAGGGAATAACCACGGCCGACCCGCCACAGCCACATCCTCTAGATAGTAGGAGATGTTAATCGCCACAGAAGACCCTATCATATTTGTACAGAAAAAAAACTCAATTCATGGATTAACAATGACCATCCAAACTTCTGTGTCTAACCAAAGTAACTCTACCATGAAATTTATATGTTTAAAATTCCGTATAAAATAATTGCTTTGCTCATTATAGGATAGGAAAGGTATTCCTGGAAAAACTGTCAGACCCATGAAAGAAAACAGCCAGAACGGACCATAGTCCAAGACAACGCTCTAGAAAGTAGAGTTGTTTTGCTTCCCACTGTGCCCTTTCTAACAAGGAACAATTTGCGAAGAGGGCCGATGATAAATGTAAGGGCTCAATTGGGTGCAATGACCGAAACATAGCAATATATTCGACACCTTCATTGCTATAACTTGATTAGATACAACTTCACCCCCTGGTGTGGGACCGCAGGCGTTGTTTGGGCACAACTGCTTGCAATTGGTTTACATGAAGAACTGTACCAAAATATTATTTATTGTTAAAAATGAAAAAAAATAAAGAATATTAAAAAAAAAACACACAAAACAAACAGACAAGCCCCAACCTTGTTCTCAGAAGCTAAGGGGCTCAGTCAGGAAAGCGCTCGCCAGACAAGCATGAGGGTGAGGGCCCACGTTTGCTCTCCAGCACCCACATAGGAAGCTGGACATGGTAGCATGCATGTGCCACCCAGCACCAGCACTGAGAAGGCAGAACAGAATTCCCAGGCTTGCTGGCCAGCCAGCCTAGACAAATAGGTGAGCTCTCTGTGACAGACTGTGATGGTTAATCCTGGGTGTCAACTTGACTGGACTAAGGAACAAATAAGAGAAAAAGGATCTTCAGATTGGACTACCTCCACCCGGATGGCCCACCCCAAATGTGGGTGTTACCTTCCGCTGGCAGGCAGTATTAAAAGCCATGCCAGAGGGATCTGGTCCCTTTTTTCCTGCAGCTTGCTTCTCTCTCACTGATGACTTTGTCTTGCTGCTGTGATCAACCCTACGGATCCCAGCGTGTACTGAGACCAGCACATCTCCTGGAATCCATCGGGCCTTCAGCACCAGATTGGGACTACTGAGATATCCAGCCTTGCGGACTGAGCAGTTCCCTGGATTCTCAGCCTCTCCAGTGCGGTGCGGCTACTGTTGGACTCCTTGAACTCTGTCACGTGAGCAAATCAATAAATTGTATATAGCTATATATTCATCCTGTTGCTTCTGTTTCTTTAGAGAACCCTGACTAATACACAGACCTTGTTTGAAAAAATAAAATAGAGGCTAGAGATAAAATAAAAGAGATATGGCTGAGCAGTTAGGAGCACTTGGTAGGCAATCGTGAAGAATGGAGCTTGAACCCCAGCATGTATGTAACAAGCCAGGTTTCCCACAAATAAGTCCAGTCCCAAGGAATTTGATGCTCCCTTCTGGCCTCACTACAAATACACAGGTGTCTGCATCAATATACATGTATATACAGCCACATACATGCACACATAAATTAATAAAATTAATTAAAAATAAGGTAGAAAGTGATTGAGAAAGGCTGATGTTGACTTCTGGCTTTCCTATCCTCACACACATATGTACATACATGTATAAACATGTAAACATGCATATACCACAAACACCCAAGTAATAAAACTCTCTTGTTCTCTTCCAGCAGTTTAAAAATGGGATCCACTAAAAAGATCGTGCTCATTCTTCCCATTGCTTTGACTACACCTGAGTGGGTCAACTGGGAAAAATAGATTCATCTATAAGATTACAGAGGGAAAGGGGAATAAGATCTAGATGTTTTGTGTTTACAAGTCCTGATCTGGAACCATAGTTGATGCTCAGTAATTACTGCTAGACTAAGGAATTAAAATACCTTGATCCAGGTTGGCAAGGCGACTCAGTGGGTAAAGGGGCTTGTAGCCAAGTCTGACAACCTGAGTTCAAGCTCTGGAACTCCACTTTGACAAGCTGTCCTTTAACCTTGCACTTGTACCACAGTAAACATAAATAAATGTAAAAGTGGGGCACAGTGGTGCATGGCTTTAATCTCAGCACACAGGAGGTGAGGCAGAGGCAGGCAGATCTCAAATATCAGGCCAGCTGGAGCTACAGGGGAACTGTCTCAAATAAATAAATGAATAAATGAATGAATAAATAAATAAATGCAACACAAATTTAAAAATAAATCTTACTAGCTTAAAACATGAATGCCAAATTGAGCTTCTGGGAACAAACCTCTCCCATCGTGCTGGGAAATGAACCCAGGACCCCACACATGCTAGAAAAGTGCTTTACCGCTGAGCTACATCTCCAGCCTTGAACAATTTACTACTGACTCATTCATAATGAGAGCCAAAAATGTTAGACTTCATGGGGGAAATTTGGGAATGGAGATAAGGAATACACAAAAGAATGGAATTTAAAGGCTTCCAAATCCCACTGGAATGTACAAATTACAAGACAAAATTCATCTTCTTCATAGGTCACAGGAATATTTTCATTGACCTTTTCATCATGATAGAATTTTCAAAGCCACCAGAAAAGTTCAAATGTCAACAAACCATCTAGTGTATTTTCACACATATTCTGACCTGGAGTGAGTCAACTTGACATTGTTTTCTACTTGCTGAAGAATGCTGCTGACCTGTTCTAGGGTTATTGTAACTCTTGCTCCCAAGTGGTCATTTCCACCCAGGTAAAAATGAGATTAAAGTATTGTTCATTGAATTAGAACATTTTAGGAAAACTCAGTGCTAAATTCAGAAGATGCTAGCAGCTAGATTGTTCAAATTCTCTTCAAAAGAAGACAGAGGGGCTGGAGAGATGGCCTAGCGGTTAAGAGCGCCGACCGCTCTTACAGAGGACCCGGGTTCGATCCCCAGCATCCACATGGCGGCCGAGAGCCGTCTGAAACTCCAATTCCAGGAGAACTCCAGTTCCAGGGGAATCCGACACCCTCTTCTGACCTCCGCGGCATTGCATGACACGGGTGCACAGACTTGCATGCAGACAGTACATTCATACACATACAGAAATAAATAAAATTAATAAAAAAAAAAAAGAAGACAGTTAGAAATCTGAAGATGAACCAATAACTCACCACCTATTTGGAAATAAAAAAAGAACTAGACAATGTCCCATCAGCAGTAAAACATTAATGAAGTGCAAAGCCCAGTCTTCCTTATTCCACTTTCAGAAATAATGCTTTAAATGTTACTTCACTGGGAAATGCAAAGAGCAAAGTTGTTTTGGCATAGCTTCACTCTTGTTTTGTTGAGCTATGAACCACGTTTAGTTCTGCACTTTCGATATTATACATTTTGGGTGATGTATTTGCACACATCCTTCTATACGTTAGAAATAGACCTACTGTGGCAGCTACTATGATTTTAAAAGTCTTTCGACAGCTCCACACAGAAAGATTTTTACAGTCATCTATTACTTTCTACAAGGGAAATAGTACTAACAAAGTAAAATAAATTTCATATATCACTTCTATTTGAGAGCCTGTCATTGCAATTATGCATGAGGAAAATGCTTGCCCAGTTATAATTCTGAAGATGAAAAGGGAAACAGATGTGTCAGTGTCCGTGATGATGTCACAAGTGCCTAACATTAGAACAAGACAGAAATGGTCTTTGCCAGGCTGGCTCAAAGCTATCCCCTCTGGAAACACTTCTGAATTGATGCCTGCTGTGCCTGGCCCTGCTTTGAAGGCCAGTGGCAACTTTGTGATGCTTCAGTCATCTTCTCCCTTGTCTTGTATTTGACAGACTCTGGAAACTACCAGAGATAGCTTTGAACTTCATTTTGGTCTCCATCAATAAAATGTTCGTCAATCAGATCTTCCTCAAATGACTATTCTAAGGGTCAATGAACTAATGGAAGCAGAGTATCATGAGGCCAGGTACATTTAAGCTGTCTAAATTCAGTAAGTATTACAATCTTAAAGTTGCGCTTTATGTATGGGAAATTTGGGATGAATTGATAAGGTGCCTACAGCTTATTTTCTTGCTATTATTTCATTTTCTGTTGTCCAGTGCTAGGTTAGGACTACCCAGGCATTCCTGGTGAGCACTCTACTGCTGAGCCGCACCCCTAGCATCTTATTTTTAAATGGTTCATACAAGAACGTAAAACTGGGCTGGAGAGATGGCCTAGAGGTTAAGAGCACGACTGCTCTTGCAGAGGACCTGGGTTCAATCCCCAGTACCCACATGGCGGCTGAGAACCTTCTTTAACTCCAGTTCCAGGGGAATCCGACACCCTCTTCTGACCTCTACAGAGTTGCATGACACGGATACACAAACCTACATGCAGATAGGACATTCACATATAAAAAAAATAAATAAAATTTTAAAAATAAATAAAATAAAAAAGAACGTAAAACCACAAAATTGTAACAACTGATAAAAGTACATGATATATGTATAAAAGTTGATTATAGTTTTTCTAATTTTGAATGTTTAGACATAAAAAGGTGAGAGGAAAATGTTTAGAAGAGTAATGGCTTCCTAGCTTAAATGCTAAGGAAGTTTCCCATGCTCATTCATACCGGTTCTGCTGCAGCCATTTAAGCTCAGGCCACCTTCACCATACACAGACCAGCTCTGGTCACAGTTTTGTGCCCAAAAGTTTCACATTTTTTCAATTTGATGCAGACTTTCTTGTCCTTCAAACTTTGTGGGGTTTTTTTTTTTAATTTTTTAAATCTATTTTCGTATGTGTATGAATGTACTGTCTACATGCAGGTTTGTGCACCCGTGTCGTGTAATGTCACGGAGGTCAGAAGAGGATGTCGGATTCCCCTGGAACTGGAGCCAAAGACGGTTCTCAGCTGCCATGTGGGTGCTGGGGATCGAACCCAGGTCCTCTGCAAGAGCAGTCGGCACTCTTAACCGCTAGGCCATCTCTCCAGCCCCGTCCTTCAAACTGATTCCATCCCCTACCTCTTAAAATCTGCTTCTTACCTGGCTCATTTACTCTTTTTGGATTACAGAGATTTTTTTTCTTGGTCTTTTTGAGACAGGGTCTCACCATAGCCCCAGCTGGTCTGGACTCTGTAGACTAGGCTGTCCTTACTCTCACAGAGATGCCCCTGACTCTGCCTCCTGAGTGCTGGGATAAAAGGTGGACCATCACACTGGGCCTCAGGGATGCTATTTTATTTTTTAATGTTTGTTTTATGTTTGAATATGATTCCTTGATATTTGGAATTTTAAGGTGCAACAAAGTAATACATATTTGTGGTGAAGTGTAAAATCCAGACTACACCAAAGCATCAGAAGAGAAATAAAAGTCAAACTGCAGCCGGGCGTGGTGGCGCACGCCTCTAATCCTAGCACTTGGGAGGCAGAGGCAGGCGGATCTTTGTGAGTTCAAGGCCAGCCTGGTCTACAGAGTGAATTCCAGGACAGCTGGGGCTACAGGGAGACCCTGTCTCGAAAAGACCANTGTGTGTGTGTGTGTGTGTGTGCACGTCCATGAGTGCCATGTCAGTACAGATACCTATGAAGGACAGAAGAAGGTGTCAGATCCCTTGGATCTAGGTTTACAGGTGGTTGTGAGTTCCCCAAATTGGGTGCTGGGAGCTGGGAACTGAACATGATACTCTGCATGAGCAATACACATTCTTAACTGCTCAGCCATCTCTCTAGCCCCTCGGCATATTTAATTAAAGACTGATATGCATTCTACTAATGAATATTATAACAATATTAAAACATTATGTGTAATACTGTAACCTTTTAATTCAAGAGGTTTCCAGCAAGTATTAATGATCAGTAACCATTAAATAATAGAGTAATATTCAATATTCTCTATTATATAACAGCTTATGATTAACTAAAGCATATTGTATTTTCTGACAAACTTGCTGATTAATAAAACCAATTGAGGTAGTAATGCACAAAAGTTTATGCTACTAAAAGCAAATTTAGAACCATCAATATTTAATCATGTTTAGAAAATTAACTGGAATCTAATGGTGGTTCCGCTTCCCAAATACTAGAGAGAAGTCCAGGTTTTGATAATAATCACATGACCAATCAAATAGCAAGATGTACTCTAGTCATAAGGAAGGAATAATAATGCAGGATTATTATGTTTACATGTATGTGTGGCATGTACACGTACCTGTGTCTGGTGTGTGTGCTTGCATGTATGTGTTATAGCACGTGCCTGGGTATGTGTGTATGTATGTGTGTGTGTGTATGTGTGTGTGTGTGCATGTAAGTGCATTTGGAAGCCCAAGGTTGACATTAAAAGTCTTCTTCCATCAGTCTTCATTGTACATACTGAGGCATTATCTCTTCATAGCCCAGAGCTCACTCTTTACCTACCCATCATGCTTTGAGATTCTTTTGTCTGCTTCCAACACATTGGTGTTACAGACCATCATGTCCATTTAGTTTTCTGCACACGTTTTGAAGATCCATGCTCCAGGCTTCATACACAGCAAGCTCTCTATCAAATAAACTCTCTCCCTAGCCCATGTGATTGCAGTTTTAATGTCATAAAGTGAACCAGAATCACATGTATAAGTAGACAGCTGTGGTGGTTTGAATGATAGTGTCCCCCATAGGCTTTATGTATTCAGACATTTTGTCTCCAGTTGGTGGCACTGCTCTTGGAGGTCTTAGAAAGTGTGGCCATGCTGGAGGAAGTACGTTACTGGGGGCAGGCTTGGTGAGTTTAACAAGACTTGTGGTCTCCAGTCTCTCTCTCTCTCTCTCTCTCTCTCTCTTTCTCTCTCTCTCTCTCTGGTGCTTATTGTGAGATATGAACCTCGGCTTTCTGCTCCAGCTCCAGCTCCAGCCACCATGCCTCCCACCACAATGGATTCTAATTCCCTGGAACAGTCAATTATAAGCTCAAATAAACTGTACCTTTTATAAGTTCCCTTGGTCATGCTGGTTTTATCACAGCAACAGAAAAGTAGCTAATACAACAGCTATGTGTATGTATGTGTAGGTATAGACAGGGCAGGATAACTGGGGACTGTATTCACACAGGGAATTGTGGTGTCATCACTTACTGAGGTCCTAGGGAAAGGAAGTTTAGGTTTACTCAGGCAAGGAAAGTAATATGCTCTGTGAAGGACTTAATGATTTTGATAAAATGTGAACAGTTAAAGTTGAGAAACTCCAGGACAGATTCAAAACATTAAAAAAATCACACATGTATATTAAGTCAATATTGGCCCTAAGAACAGGGCACACTGAGCATTAATAAAGTGCTCACACTGAAAGCATGAGACCTGAGTTCAATCACTAGCAGCCAAGTAAAAACAGACAGGTATGTTAGTATACATCTAGCACAGGGGAGGTGGAAGCAGATGGATCCCTGGGACTTACTGTCCTGCCAGCCTACTATACTGGGAAAGTTCTAGGCAGTGAAATGCCAGGTCTCAAAAATAACATGGAAGTGGCTAGTGAGATGGCTCAGAGGTTAAGAGCACTGGTTTCTCTTTCAGAGGACCCAGGTTCCATTCCCAACAACCACATGGCACCTAACAACCATCTGTAACTCTATTTTGGGGGCTCCAACTTCCTTTTTGGACCTCCACAGTCATTGGCCAACATAGGTTCATCTATATACATGCAGGTATTATACTCACACACATAAAATAATAAATAATATATTTTTTAAAATAACTGGGACAGTGTTATATATGAGAAATTGAGAAATGACACTGGAGGTTGATATCTGGTGTATGTTCTGCTCCATATACATACAAACCCCCAGACACAAAAACACACACACTCACACACTACACATAATATAATCATAAGCCCTTCATAGATACTCAAGAGCTTCTTCATTCCAGTTTATTCACCTAAAGACAAGTCACAAGTCATTGGATTTCTTCAGAGTTTAGAACAGACTGCTAGGCTTAAAGTCAGTGAGACAAACACATTTCTTACCGTGTAAACTGACTATAGTGGTTCAATAGTGCTACCTTTAGAAGCCTCTAATGTAACCTAAGAAACTTGATATCCTACAGCCATGAGACAGCTTCTGCCCTCCTCTAAGGCTATAGGGAGTCTGCCATTTTCATGGACATTCAAAGTCTGGGCTCTTAAACCATTCATCTCTGAAATAGGCTGAGATTCAGAAACAGCCTATATTGCAAAGACAGTTCTTAGCCACCAGGTGAGTGCTGGGAATCAAACCCGAGTCCTCTACAAGAGTAGTCTTAACCGCTGAGCCATCTCTCCAGCCCTCAATATTTCAATATAGTCTTTGTTTCAGTTCATATTATTCAATAATGCTCTTCCATTTACAATGTGGTTATGAGCTGATAAATCCATCTTAAGTTGAAAGAATAAGTAAAAGATGCATTTAATCTACTAATTATCATTGTAGCTCCTAACATAGTCCATTGTAGAGTACAGGTTGTTTACCTTGGTAGATGTGTGCATATGTGACTGGGGTCTCGAACTGCCCATCACTGAGAGAGACTAGCAGAGTCCATGTCACTAGCCAAGGAAAACATCCAAAGTCAAAATATAAAGCACAGGTTTCTAGCACATCCATTTTGCTTTTGCCTCATATTGTTGAAAAATGATAAACTGAATCATTGAACATCAGGGTTCATAGCAATTTTCACAACTAACAGACATCAAGCAGAAGCAAGATTTCAGTTTACTGTAATTCGTTTAACCTAAAAGTTACAGTGGAAGTCAGTCTTTCTAAAGTGCTTCTTCCATAGAGTGTTCTATTTTCTTTGTCTTTACAAGAGATAAATGCTGAGACTTATTACACACAGAGTGCACATAGGATAAGCTAAGTGACCAGTAACATTGCAGCTAACTGTGGTTCACACAATTCAGTGATGTATGTGATGCCAACTGTAGAAATGGGAAGCACAGCCCTCAGATTACTGTGCACTGATGTTGCCTTCTGCAAGTTTCACGACCAGTTAAAGGCTCATAGCCACTTCATTATAGCAGTCTTTCTGGCAAAGGCTCTCATTTTGAAGACTGAACATGACAGAGTGATATCTAAGACATCAAAAGATTGGAAGCCACCGGGCTTGAGAAAGCCCAGATTGGATACTTGTACATTACATTGATCCAATGCTTCTGGAACAAAACTCCACAGCAAAACTCAGAAGGTAGTTTCACTTGTTTGCTAATCACATGTTTTTAGCAACCCAGAATACCTGACACTCAACAACAATGCTGATTTGTTTCAAAGGCCTCATGGCTCTAGGATGCAATGAGCAAGGTATAATGGAAACTGTAAGTGACTTAATCAAAAAGTGTCAACGTAGACTGGCAAGTTTGAAGAACACTGTGTACTGTATCCAAAGAAACATGAAATTTATGTTTTCTTGAATACATACATTTTGGGGTGTAAATTTATACTTGCAACATATAATTAAAAGATTATGGGGAGTTGTTGAGAGGCTCAGCAGTGAAGAGCACTGGTTACTTTTGCAGAGGACCTTGGCTCAGTCCCCAGCATCCATATGGCAGCTAATAACCATGTGTAACTCCAGTTCCAGGGGATCTGACATCCTCTTCTGACCTCCACGGGCATTACATGACACAGGGTCACTCACAGAGAAGCAGGGAATATACTTGTACACATAAACTAATAAATAAAATATTTTCTAAAAAAGATTATGCTGTTTTGTGTATTTAATAAGACTGCAAAAATCTCTTCTGACATTTTCTATGTTTACATTATTTATTTATTTTTTATGTGTATGAGTATAGTACTGTCTGCATGTAGGTTGGTGCACCCGTGTCGTGCAATGCTGTGGAGGTCAGAAGAGGGCATCAGACTCCCCTGGAACTGGAGTTAAAGATGGTTCTTAGCCGCCATGTGGGTGCTGGGAATCAAACCTGGGTCCTCTGCAAGAGCAGTTGATGCTCTTAATGGCTGAGCCATCTCTCTAGCCCCTACACTTACATTTTATAAAGAAAATGTTTTCATTTTTGTTCTGACTTCATTTTGCTGGGATAAAACACTCTGACAAAAAAAAAAAAAAAAACCTTGGGAGGAAATAATTTATTTGGATTACACTTTTCAGTCACAACCCATCACTGAGAGAAGTCAGGGCAGGAACTCAAGGCAGGGACCATGGAGGAATGCCGCTTACCCTCGGGCTGGCTCATAGCTCATACTTAGCTAGCGTTCTTTTCCAAAAATTCATTTTTATTTTATGTGTATGAGTGTATTGCCTGCATGTTCGTAAGTGTACCTGTGTCATGCAATGCCTGGAAAGTCAGAAGAAGTTGTCAGATTCCTCTAGAACTGGAGCTATAGACAGTTGTTAGCTGCCATGTGGGTATTAAGAATGGAACCTGGGTCCTTTGCAAGGGTAGTCAGTCAGTGCCCTTAACTGCTGAGCCATCTTTCCTGTCCCTTAGCTAGCTTTCTTATGCTAAGGTGGGCTGGCTGGGCCCCCCCTACATTAATCAAGACAATCTCCTGTAGACACGCCTGCAGGCCAATGTGACAAAGGCGATTCTTCCTTCATAGGAGGGTTCCCTTTTCCCTAGGTTGTGTCCAGTTGACAGTAAAAACTAACTAGCACATTAGCTTTTCCAATGAACCTCATAATACCCTGTTCTCTGATTGATTCTATGTTTCTGTGGCACCTATGTCTCTATGGCTGGCAAGAAAATTCTCATTTTCCTTGTGTTTTATGGACTGTCCTCTGTAGACTCTCCTGTTAGCTTTCCTCTATGATCTCTGCCAACATGTAGAAGGGAGGGGGGAAATGCATAGGGATAATGTTATGAAAGCTATCTGTTTCTTGCTATTCCAGTAGCTAGAACTTAATGAAAGAAGGAACCCACACTGGTGAATTCTTATTATCAACTTGACACAAACTAGAGTCACCTAGAAAGAGGGGATCTTAATGGAGAAATTTCCTCCAACAGACTGGGCTGTGGGCATGTCTAGGGAATTGTCTTGATGGTTGATGTGAGAGGGCTCAGCCCACTGATGTCAGTGTCATCCCTATGTAGATGGACAGGGGTTGTATAAAAGAAAGGCTGCAGTGGAGCAAGCCAGAAAGCAGCCATATTCCTCTGTGGTCTCTCTTTCAGTTTCCGCTTCAAGCTCCTGCCTTTGCTTCCCTTGATGATGACTATAACCTCTGTATTAGTCACTTTTCTGTTGCTGTAATAAAACCGCCATGACCAAGGGAACTTATAAAAGGAAGAGTTTATTTGAGCTTACGATTGATGGTTCCAGAGAATTAGAGTCCATTGTGGCAGGGAGACATGGTGGCAGGAGCTGGAGCAGAAAGCCGAGGTTCACATCTTCCAATGAGCACAGGAAACAGAGAGAGAGCAACTGGAGACCTGCAAGGCTTGTTGAACTCTCTAAGCCCACCCTCAGTGACATACTTTCTCCAGGATGGCCACACCTCCTAAGACCTCCCAAAACAGTGCCACCAATGGGGAACAAAATATCTGAAGCCTATGGGGGACATTCTCATTCAAACCACCACAATCTCTAAGCCAAATAAAACTTTTCCTCCTCATATTGCTTTTGTTCAATTTCTTCTCAGAGCAACCAAAAATCAAACTAGGACAGAACCTTTCAGTGGGAACCCAGACCCTAAAATTATATCATCAGGTATCCCATAGTAATAAAAGCACTTTATGACATGTAAATAAAGGGTTTACGATGGAGTGTTGAAATACAATTTTCATTTGTTAGAGGCAACTGTTTGAAAACTGTTCTGTCTCTCAAGTATTCAGTACTCATTTCTCTCAGCAAAATATTTTACTGGCTGTGGTCTAGTCTCCTCTCTATTTCCTGGTATCTTATTTCTATATCTATGATATATTAAATTATACATGTTTATACATATATAATTAGTAGGTATAGCACATTATTACATAATAGTATGTGTGGTATTTTTTACATATGGCATATATGTGCATTTATATACAAAGAAAGCAAATTTAAATAACTGTTTATATACTTATGAGCTGCCGAGGAGGAATCTGTAAGGCAGGCCAGCAGGCTGATTCTGCAGGAAAGACTGGGTTTTGCTCTTATGGTTAGATAAAGATCACCAGATTATGGAGAAATTCTCCTTCTCCTAAAGTTACCTGATTGGTACATCTGGGAAATACCTTCAGAGCAAGACCTAGACTTCTGTTTAATAGAACATCTAGGTACTACAGCCAAGTCAACACATAAAACTACCTGTTACAGCCACTAATTACTGAGATTTCCTTTAAAGGTCAGCAATCATGTCTCTGCTGCTAAGTCCAGAATCCCTTCAATGGTGCCAACTCTTCTCCATTGCTCTTCACAGCATTCATTACTCCACCTTTCGAAGCCCTCTGTCATCAGAACACAGGCCACCCTATTCACTGCTTGAAACTATTTTAATGACATGCTAATTATTTCAAAACTGCAATATTAAATCCATGAGGATTGTTTGAGTTGTTCATTATATTCATATTAACTAGGACCCTAGGGACATCAACATTTTAGGTCTAAACGTTCATTAACAAAAAAAAAAAAATCATGTCTGGGGAAATTCCAGCCAGAACCACACACTTCTCTACCATCAATAATATTAAAGTCTTAAAATTAAAAGATGCAATTTCCCAACATTATCATTTGATATGTAGAATTTTATAAATAAGGGAAGGAAGAAGACAGGGTAATGGAAAAGAAAACAGTAGTACAAATTTTGTTACCTGTTGATCAGCCATTACTGTATCTTGTTTCTGAACAGAAGTCATTTAGCAAACTGCTGTGAGCAGTGACTATGCACATGAAGAGCATACAGCTGCACCTGTACTTTCCATCCCATGCAAATCTAGGCCCTAAAATTCATTACACAACTAAATGTAAGAGCAAAACCACCGAATTGTTAGGATAAACTAGAAATGGAAATAAATCTAAATTACCCCGAATTAGTTGATGTTTTCTGAGACATGACACCAAAAGCACAAGTGACATCAGGAAAAAATAAGTATGTATGACAGTTTTAATCGTCAATTTGACGCAACTAGAGTCACCTGTGAAGAGTCTCAATGAGGGATTGTCAACATTATTGGCGGCCTATGGGCATGCCTAAGGAGGGTTTTATTAATTAAGTTGATTGATATGGGAAAACCCAGTCCACTGTATGCAGCACAACCACCTAGGAACAGGCAGGGGGCTCTAAACTGTGTAAGAGTAAGGAAACCCATAAATTGGGCGTGGTGGTGCATGTCTTTAATCTCAGCACTTGGGAGGCAGAGGCAGGTGGATCTCTGTGAGTTCAAGGCCAGCTTGTTCTATATAGTGAGCTTCAGGCTAGCTGGGGCTACAAAGGGATCCTCTCTCAAAAAGACAAAAAAAAAAA
>VZQC01005317.1:2848323-3027504 GCA_009823505.1 Rhizomys pruinosus | reverse complement strand
AAAAAAAAAAAAAAAAAAAAAAAAAAAAAAAAAGAAAAAAAAGAAAAAAAAGGAGTAGGAAATTTCTCCAAAGAATACACACACCAAAAAATCCCAATAAGCATATAAGAAGATAGTTATTAATTGAGTAAATGCAAATCTAAATCACAGTGAAAAACCACTTCATCCCTACCACGATGGCTGAAATGAAAAGACAGACGATAACAGGTACTGGCAAGGATGTGGAGAAATTGGAATGATAACACTTTGCTGATGGAATTATAAAAAGGAACAACATCTTTGGAAAGCAATTTTACAATTTTCCATAACACTGAACATAGAAGTACAATATGGGGCTGGAGAGATAGCCTAGTGGTTAAGAGCACCGACTGCTCTTGCAGAGGACCCGGGTTCGATCCCCAGCACCCATATGGCGGCTGAGAACCGTCTGTAACTCCAATTCCAGGAGAACTCCAGTTCCAGGGGAATCCGAGACCCTCTTCTGACCTCCACGGCATTGCTTGACACGGGTGCACAGATCCACATGCAGACAATACACTCATACACATACAAAAATAAATAAATTTTAAAAAAAAGTACTATATGAATATGAGACTTCTAGGTGTACATGCCCCTAAAACTGAAAATACATCTATCTACACAAAAACATATAAAAATATTCATGACAGAACCATTCACATAGCTAAAAAGTAGAACTAGCTCAAATGTTCAACTGTTGAATGATAAAGCGTGGTGTACGTATGGTGGAATACTCATAAGAATAAAAGGGAGGGGCTGGAGAGATGGCCTAGCGGTTAAGAGCGCCGACTGCTCTTGCAGAGGACTCAGGTTCGATCCCCAGCACCCACATGGCGGCCGAGAACCGTCTGAAACTCCAATTCCAGGAGAACTCCAGTTCCAGGGGAATCCGAGACCCTCTTCTGACCTCTGCGGCATTGCACAACATGGGTGCACACACCTGCATGCAGACAGTACATTCATACACATACCAAAAATAAATAAAATTAAAAAATTAAAAAAAAAAAGAAAAAAAAAGAATAAAAGGGACACTCAAAGAAGCTATAACAGGGATGGACCTTGAAAACACTATGCTAAGTGAGACACACACTGGTAACAAAGGGCCACATGATATATGATTCTGTTTACTAAAGAAGCCCACGGTTGAAAATATCTTCAGCATTAGAAAATAGACTGGCAATTGCAGGAGCTGTGGAGAAAGCAGATGGGACCCCTACCTGCTAACGGGTAGGGCTTTCTTTTTGGAGTGATGCAAGGCTTTGAAAATTAATGTTAATGACCATGTGACTATAAGTCACTGAATGGTATCTTTTAAAAGGGTGAATTTTATAGATATGAATTGTGTCTCAATAAAGCTGGTATGAAAAAATTAATGAAGTCTGCAATCTTGCTTTTTTTAATTCTCGGGGTGATGATTTCTTTTCAATCATTACATTTGTATATAAAATAAACATTGGGACTGGAGAGATGGCCTAGCAGTTAAGAGCGCCAACTGCTCTTGCAGAGGACCCGGGTTTGATCCCCAGCACCCACATGGCAGCTGAGAACCGTCTGTAATTCCAATTCCAGGAGAACTCCAGTTCCAGGGGAATCTGATACCCTCTTCTGACCTCCGCAGCATTGCATGACATGGGTGCATAGACCTGCATGCAGGCAATACATTCATACACATAAATAAATAAAATTAATAAAAATAAATAAATAAAATAAATTAAAGTACAAAGGAAATAACTGATACTTTTTAAGTTGTTGTAATGATTAGTTCTGGGGTTTTTTTAATGTTTTTTTAAATTTTTATTTATTTTTTATGTGTATGAATGTACTGTCTGCATGTAGGTTTGTATACCCGTGTCGTGCAATGCCGCGGAGGTCAGAAGAGGGTGTCAGATTCCCCTGGAACTGGAGTTCTCCTGGAATTGGAGTTACAGATGGTTCTCAGCCACCATGTGGGTTCTGGGGATTGAACCCGGGTCCTCTGCAAGAACAGTCGGTGTTCTTAACTGCTAGGCTATCTCTCCAGCCCCAGTTCTGGGTTTTTTAAGGCACAGTAGCAGTATCTTCCTTTCATGAGCAGCGTTTGTATAATATAGCGACCTTACTCTACACAGCTTACATTTTTTCTTGCCTCTATGACTACCTAATGTCAGGCGGGTCTTGTATATTACATCAGAATACTGTGTGTTAGAGAAGAAGCATATTTCTGTGAAATGACTTTTAAAGCTGTTAAATTCCCCTGTGGGATTTCACCAACATGACCCTAGTGTTTCTCAACCTACTTTCACTTCCAAAGAAACCTTTAAAGGTGTCTTTTTCTAACCACTCTCTTCCAAAAAAATTTAATACTCCTAATATACTATAGATATGTGTGTGGATTATATGTGTTTTAGCCATAAAAGTTGTTTTTTTCACTCAGAATCAATTTTCACTTCCTTTTGGGTGATATCACACCCATTAAGAGTGTACAGTCTGGGGTCAGGTGTGGTGGCCCGTGCCTTTAATTCTAGCACTTGGGAGGCAGAGGCAAGCAGATCTCTGTGAGTTCAAGGCCAGCCTGGTTTACATAGTGAGTTCAAGGCCAGCCTGGTCTACATAGTGAGTTCAAGGCCAGCCTGGTCTACAGAGTGAGTTCCAGGACAGCTGGAGCTAGAGGGAGACCCTGTCTCAAAAAAAAAAAAAAAGAGTATACAGTCTAATTTTTAAAGGCATGTGCATATTTGAGTGTGTATAATATATATATATATATATTTGATTTTATTTACTACAAGCAGAACTTAGAATTATTTCAGTAACTTTAAGTTATACATTTAAATAGAAAAAAATCTTTTATAAATTTAATTTAATTTGAAAAGAACTAAGATGACTTGCAGATATGTTAGGCAGAGGTAAAGTATTAGGTAACCCTCAAAAGAATTTTTTCTAGAATATTCACTGACTTTATAATCTGTTTATGTCACATACTATTTTGTAGGGGAAAACAATATGCAAAACCATTTTAAGAACAAACATTTTCTGAAAATATGTACATATGTGAGTACAAATGACTAGAAAATATTCACTAAAATATTAACCAGTGCTTATCTGTAGGTGTAAAGATAGTAGATGAGTCCAGGCTTCAGTTCCATGGGTCTATGGAAGCCAAATTTTTTCTATAATGAGTTTGTGCAACCTATTATAACTAGAGAAGAATGGATGCTGACAAAATATTTATTAACATAAACTCATATCAAAGAAAAGCTATCGGAGCTGTATCTATGGCTTAAGAGTAAGAGGGCTTGCTGCTCTTTTTTTTTTTACTGATGCTTTGTGTATTTCATACATCATTTTCCAATTCAGTTCAGGCATATTTCCCTTTCCCTTCCCCCCATCCCACTCCACCCCATCCCAGATCATGCATTCTGCCATAACTGTCCTGCATCTTTCTCTCAGTTTTTTTTTTTTTCATTTTTTAGCAAGACGTGATCATGAACTTTGTAGGTAAATGGATGGAGCTAGAAGACATTAGGTTAAGTGAAGTAACATGGTCCCAGAATAACAAACGACAAGTGGTGTCCCTCATATGTGGATGCTAGTACCGATAACCCAGATATAAATATTTCTCATGGAGAGGATGCATAGTAAAAGAACAACAACAGAAAGGGCTTGCTGCTCTTAACAGAAACCTAGGTTCAGTTCCCAGCACCCACATCAGGCAGCTCATAATTGCCTGTAACTCCTGTTCCTGGAGATTTGATGCCTCTGGCCTCTGAGGGGCACCTGCACACATGTGCACATACCCACACACATACACACATATACATCATTAAAAAATAAAAATTTGAGGGCTGGAGAGATGGCCTAGCGGTTAAGAGAGCCGACCGCTCTTACAGAGGACCCGGGTTCGATCCCCAGCACCTACATGGTAGCCGAGAACCGTCTGAAACTCCAATTCCAGGAGAACTCCAGTTCCAGGGGAATCCGACACCCTCTTCTGACCTCTGCGGCATTGCATGACATGGGTGCACAAACTTGCATGCAGACAGTACATTTATACACATACAAAAATAAATAAAATAAAATAGAATAAAATTTAAAAAAATAAAAAATAAAAATTTGAAAAAAGAGATAAAAGCTATAATAATAACTATCATAATATTTGAAGTAAAGTATGTATTGTATGTGGTCTTTGAGGGAAAGGCCAGCCGTTTGTTTCCTGTTATATGCCATAAAGGAGGATACATTTTTCTTGCCCTTGATCTTGCTAGTATTTTTTTGATGCTTGCTCAGTAGACGTATTAACTCTCAGTAAATGACAGATAACTATGACCTGGGCTCCCAGCAATTATCTTTCTATAGAATTAACTCTAATGTATTTCAAGGTTACAGGAAAACCATTCAACAAGTAACTGTTTGCTGATAAACATTTAAAGACAGTGAACGCAGAAACTGAATAGAAAGTCATTACACACTTGATTTCAACAGAGCACATTTAAGTAACGGCACGAATTTGATTATAACAACCTTTGGGCAACTGAAGGAAAACTGCTTTACATATCATTTGGAAACAAAGCTTGCAGAGCACTCTTATTTGATATTCACAACAACCTTGTGTGACAGCAAGAACATTGCTATTGTTTATGCCCAACTCCTGAGGCAGTAAATGAACTAGACTCCAAAGCAAGGCTTAGAATTCATCTCCAAATTTTGGTTCTTTCCTGTCCTTACTGAATGAAATCAGTGTTTACACTAGTAAAGCAAATGAAACCATTTTTATGACAAATATCCTGACCAAGTGGGGTTATCCAAAAAGCAGTGTGCAAATGAACCCCCACTTTCTCTGACATCTTGCTGTCCCCTTTGAGTGGAGGTCTACATATCCATGGAGAAGGATCCATCCAGACTATTATCCCCCACCAGAGCTCTGCTCTTAGGCCTCAGAGGACAGGATGGGGTAGAGGGATGAAGCCTCTTTCAGTCCAGGATCTAGGGGCCTCTCTTCTGGAATATCCACACAGAAGATCCACACCAGAGAGCTGAGCACAGCCGAGCATGGTGGGCTGAAGCATGGCAGTATTGAGTGTGCCAACCACACACACACATGTATACCTACCCTCCAGGTCAGGTCTAGCCACTACCATAGGCTTGAGTACATGCAAAGTATAAGCCTAAACAACAACCTGTCCTCTTGTTTCCCTGATGACCTGGATGGATTTACATGTTAAGGGGAAAATAGCTTAAATTTAAAAATGCTCAAAAAGATAACATTATTCAACCAGCCCCCCCCATTCATTGGTCACCATATAAATATATGATGAAAAACAAAATGTTATTTGTCCATAACTATTGTCCAATTAAACAATGCATCTTTCCACAAATACCCATGATTAGCCTGCTAAAATGGAGATGATTCATGCCCACGATTTTCAAGTCAATTTCCTTTCATTAGTCAAAGAACACATCATTTAGTTTTTAATATTGCTATAAATTTAGTTTTTAAAAAATTTTTTTAATTTTTAAAATTTATTTCTGTATGTATATGAATGTACTGTCTGCATGCAGGTTTGTGCACCCGTGTCGTGCAATGCCGCGGAGGTCAGAAGAGGGTGTCAGATTCCCCTGGAACTGGAGTTCTCCTGGAATTGGAGTTTCAGGCGGTTCTCAGCTGCCATGTGGGTGCTGGGAATTGAACCCAGCAATTCTCTGGAATTCCCTGGAATTCCCAGCTCTTCCTCTGTAAGAGCAGTCGGCGCTCTTAACCGCTAGGCCATCTCTCCAGCCCCCTAAATTTAGGCTTTAAAGAAGTACAAAAATATACCCGAGTTTAAATCTACTAGTGACTGGCCTGTGAGACGGCTCAGCAGCTCAAGGTACTTGCTGCTGGCCTGATGACCTGGGCTGGATCCCTGGGACCTACATTGTGGAAAGACAGAACTGACTTCTGAAAGCTTTCCTCTGATCTGTACACATACACACACACACACACACACACACACACACACACGTCATTAAGTGACTATACCTATTATACAATAACTATACCATCAATTGATTTTGTATGTGAGTCAATATAATTCAAGGGAGAAAGAATAAGAATAGTCTTTAAAAAATTTTTATGAGTATTTTGCCTGCATGCATGTAAGTGTACCTGTGTGTACCATGCCTGTAGTGGCCAGAAGAGGGCATACATTCCCTCTATACATGGAACTGGAACTACAGATGGTGGTTAGCCGCCATATGGGTGCTGAGAACCAAACCCACGGACTCTGCAACAGCAGCTAGTGCTCTTCACTACTGATCCATCTCTCCAGCCCCAGTGAACTAGAACAACTGGATAGCTATATGGAAGGAAATAAGTTTCTAACTTTATCTCATACCCTAAAGTGAACTCAGAATGGCTCAGAGACCCAAATATAAAAGCTCAAACTATAAAATATCTAGAAAAAGAATTATGGGAGAAGATATTTTTCATGTAGGATCTGTAAAAGTTTCTTTACAAATAAGAAGTTTAAACCACATGATAAACCATATTCGATGCCATTAAAATTAAGAACATATACTTATCAAAAGATACCATTAAAAATATAAAGACAGGTGTAGTGGCATATGGGAGATGGGGGACAGGAGGATTGGGAGTTCAAGGCCGGCCTTGGTTACATAGTGACTTTGACATCAGCTTGAGAGAGAGAGGGAGAGAGAGAGAGAGAGAGAGAGAGAGAGAGAGAGAGAGAGAGAGAGAGAATAATCAGAATCTCCAGAATCTCTAGAGTTGGGCACAGGTATNTGGCATATGGGAGATGGGGGACAGGAGGATTGGGGGTTCAAAGAGGGCCTTGGATACATAGTGACTTTGACATCAGCTTGAGAGAGAGAGGAAGAGAGAGAGAGAGAGAGAGAGAGAGAGAGAGAGAGAGAGAGAGAGAGAGAGAGAGGAAGGGGAAGGAGGGAGAGAAAGGAGGTAATGAGAAACCATAAACTTGGAGAAAAGGTAATTAGCCATACACATACATAACATGTAACACGGGTCTTATGTACAAATTGTGCAAAGAACTTGTGCAGCCCCAATGAGAGGAAAATAAAGACTAAAAGTGCTGTCTCAAAGGAAGTTGCACTAAATAGCTAAAAATAAAAGTCATCAAAGAAATGCAGATTGAATTCACAATAATATCATTGCACACTCACTGGAATTGAGAAAATTAAAGACCAACAACGCCAGATGCTGGTGAGGATGTAGGGAAACTGGAACTCTGGTACAGTGCCTGAGGGAAGATAATCACTTTAGAAAATAACTTTGTAGTTTATTGTGAAGTCAAATAATTGCCTAATCAAGCCCTTGGTGATTGTACTTTTAGGTATTTATCCGAGGGATATTATCACATATCCACAATAGGAAATGCATGTGGACACACAGAGAAGATTGTTCATGATTGCTTCTGTCAGGATGAACCTAAATGTTCATGACAGATGAGTGGATAAGCAAATCATGATGTCTTCCAACTAGGAAATACTACTCAGCCATGAAAAGGAGCAAATTACTGACACCACAACAAGGATGATTCTCAAAATCATTATACCAAGCCATGCAAAAGAAAATACATTGTATAATCTGTTCTTGTAAAATTTTAACTTCTCTACAGTGGTAGAAATTACTACAAACAGTGGTTGACGAGGGTGGGGAGGAGAAGAAGGAATGCGCGAGTGCCACGAGGGAGGACAAAGTTACCGTGGCTGGGAAAACCACCCAACAGGATTGAGGTGGAAGTGACTCGCAAATACACAGATTTGTCAAAACTGGTGTAAAGAGCCAGGTGTGGTGGTGCACACCTTTAATCCCCACAGAGGGAGGTGTAGCTCTGTGAGATCCAGGCCAGCTTGGTCTACATATCGAGTTCCAGGTCACTTGAACTAAACAACAACAACAACAAAATCTGGAGAAATGGCTCAGCAGTTAAGAGCGCTTACTGCTTGTACAGAGTACTAGAGCTGTTCCTAGCACCCAGATCAAACAGCTAATAGCCCCTGTAACTCCAGCTCCAAGGGATCTGATGTGTTCTTCTGGTCTTCCTGGGTACCCAAATGCATATGCACATACCCACACAGACACAAATGCACACATAAAAATATTAAAATGTATCTTTAAAAACCTCATTAGAGGAGACTAGAGAGATGGCTCAGCAGTTAAGAGCACTGACTGCTCTTGCAGAGGACCCTCCCAGCACCCACATGGCAGCTAAGAACCATCTTAGGCTGGGCATGGTGGCACACCCCTTCAATACCAGCACTCAGGAGGCAGAGGCAGGAGGATCTCTGTGAGTTCAAGGCCAGCCTGGTCTACATGGGAAGCTCCAGGCCATCTGGGACTAAAGGGAGACCCTGTCTCAAAAAGACAAAAAAAACCCACCTCATTAGAATGTTATTGTGATGGTTAATCCTGGGTGTCAACTTGACTGGACTAAGGAACAAATAAGAGAAAAAGGGTCTTCTGATTGGACCACCTCAACCCAGATGGCCCACCCCAAATGTGGGCGTTACCTTCTGCCAGCAGGCAGTATTTAAGGCCACAGCAGCGGGACCTGGTCCCTTTTTCCTCCTGCAGCTTGCTTCTCTCATCTGGTGAGTTTGTCTTGCTGCTGTGATCAACCTTTCGGATCCCAGCGTGTACTGAGACTGGCAGATCTCCTGGAATCCATTCGGGCCTTCAGCACTAGACTGGGACTACTGAGACATCCAGCCTTGCGGACTGAGCAGTTCCCTGGATTCCCGGCCTCGCCAGTTCGGCACTACTGTTGAGCTCTGTCACGTGAGCAAATCAATAAATTGTATATAGTTATATATACTCATCCTGTTGCTTCTGTTTCTTTAGAGAACCCTGACTAATACAGTTATGTACCTTATTCTGCATGTTTCTTTGATAATGTCTGCATTACTCTGTTGGTAAAATACAACACGCATATTCGTTTTTTAAAAAGCAAGGTTCATTGAAGTGACTTTACCTGGGAATACATTGAGAGGTTGGATTTTACCCAGTATGATTACATCAAACCCATTCTTGTAAGATTGACTATCCTTTCTCTCTCTCTCTCTCTCTCTCTCTCTCTCTCTCTCTCTCTCTCTCTCTCCCTCCCTCTCCCTCTCTTGCTCTCGCTCTCACTCTCTCCTCTTTTTCTCTTTCTTTGTTTGTGTCTGTGCATGATTGTATGTGCATGTACATGCGTGTATGTGTTTCTTAGTAACAGCACAGCCACTGTTAGTCAAAGGCTGCTTATGAACACTTGACCTGTAGATAGGCTACAAACTCCAGCTCTCAATTGACAATCTGAAAATAACTTAGTTTTGAGATCTATTTCTTCTATCTCATCAGATATGTACCAAAATTACACCTGGCCCTAATAAATACCCTTTACCACTAGCCATAACCATATAACAAAAATAAAGTACCTGAATTAAAAAAATAAAATATGGAAAGCATCTTGATTTTTCCTTTGTGATAGTAATAACTTCAAGCTGTGACTGTATTCCATATTCCCCAAAGGTAGAAATAAAAAGGATTTTTCAGAGCCTGGCTAAAAATGCAAACAAGGGGCTGGAGAGATGGCTCAGCAGTTAAGAGAGCTGACTTCTCTTGCAGAGGACCCGGGTTCAATTCCCACCACTCACATGGTGGCTAAGAAACATCTTTAACTCTAGTTCTAGGAGAATCCGACACCCTCTTCTGACCTCCGTGGCATTGCATGACATGGATGCACCAACCTACATGCAGACAGTACACTTATACACATAATAAATAAATAAATAAATAAATAAATAAATAAATAAATAAAAATGAAAACAAAGGGAGATTTGGAGGGACCCATGTAAAGCACTGACACACAGGCCAGGTGTACTAGCCTACACTTTTAATCCCAACACTCAGAAACAGAGGCAGATAGGTAGCCTGTGTAGTGAGGGTTACAGAGTGATATGAAATATTGCCATCAGCAAATATAACTGAGTTTTGTGCTTAGTGGTCTTAGTTTGGGGTTTTATGGGGGTGTATTTTGTTTTGGCTTTGCTTTTTGCTGTTTTTTTGTAGTTATCTGGCAAAAACTAAGACTATGTTTTCAGCTTTAGCAAAATTCCAACCAGAATTGGTTTGAAGAAACTAATATCTAGAAACAAATCCTAATGTCTGATTTCAGTGACTTGGAAATAACAGAAGCCAAAATTCTTCACTGCTTCTCTTTCCTCAGTGCATTGTGTTATCCCAAGTATATTCCTTAGAGAAAGACCAATCTGTCCATGTTGTCCTTTATTTTTAAATATAATATTTTTAAATTTAAAAATTAAACTATTTGATGGAGTTCAAAAGGAACATATAATTTACATAGGAAAGATCAAAGGCAGATTATAAGAAAACATTTCCTGGCTAGGATCAAGAAAACAAATGACACCAAGTGCTGGAGAGGTTGTGGGGAAAGAGGAACACTCATCCACTGCTAGTGGGAATGTAAACTCGTACAGCCACTATGGAAAGCAGTGTGGAGAACCCTTGGAAGACTTGGAATGAACTTGCCACCTGACCCAGCCATACCTCTCCTGGGCATGTACCCACAAGACTCATCTTACTGAAGAAATACATGCACAGCCATGTTTATTGCAGCTCTCTTCACAATAGCAAGGAGCTGGAACCAACCCAAGTGCCCCTCAACTGACGAATCAATAGAGAAAATGTGGTATATCTACACAACAGAGTTCTATGCAGCGGTAAAGAAAGATGACATCATGAGTTTTGCAGGTAAATGGATGGAACTAGAAGATATTATGTTAAGTGAAGTAACACGGTCCCAGAAAAACAAACGACGAATGGTATCCCTCATCCGTGGATGCTAGTGCCAATTACCTAGTTGTAAGTATTTCTTGTGCACGGCCCCTTGAGATTTTGTCCAAGTAGTTGGGAGTGATGCATATTGGAAACAACAACAACAACAGAAAGGACTGCATAAAAGAAATGAATGAAACAGTGAACTGAACTTCTGCTCAAAACAGTCAACTTCCACATGGAGAATTTTGAGAAAGACTGAGAAAGAGATGAAAAGCATGTTTGGCAGAATGCATGAGCTCTGCTGGGGTGGGGGGGTAGAGTGGGGGACATGGGTCTAGATCTGATTAGTAACATAATCTTGTACAAAAAATATATATAATAAAAAAAAATTTTTTTTAAAGAAAACATTTCCTCTCCTGTCTGAGTGATTCAAATTTAAATGTAAATGGCCCAGTATGCTTAGGGGCTATTACACCAGGGAGGGCCCAGTCCAGTCCTGGATACTCTGAGCATAATCCCCAGTATCCTGGGGCAGCTTGCTGCTTAGAAGTATAGCATCATGGCAGCCACCTGGATCTGCTGAATCACAACTTGCATTTAATGAGATCCCAAGTGACTCATGTACCCAGTAAAATTTTAGTAGCATTGCTCCCATATCTGAAAGTATATTAGCCCAATAATTACCAAAGAGAGCCATAAGCCTGGAGGCTATGAGTGAAGAGGGGCATATATAATCAGAAGATGTTTTACTTATTCCTTTAGATACCTGTGTTATTTGACTTTAATTCAACAAATAAGTTTGCCTTTTGTAAACTATAAACAATAAAGAAACAAAACGATGATTAAGTTACATGGATATTAATATTGGTTGCATATTAATAGTGAACTCTTATGTCCACTGCACAGTAGCATCTGTACTAAACCAAAACCATAACACAGCTGACCAAGGAAGAAAGGTTTTTACAGGGAGGGTTGGTTCCTCTATACCTCATTGTCCTAATCAGACAATGCCTGTCACAGTTTATAAGAAATGAATTACTCTGAGCATGGTGGCACATTCCTTTGATCCCAGCACTCATGAGGCAGAGGCAGGTGGATCTCTGTGAATTCCGGGACAGCTGGAGCTACAGAGAGACCTTTTCTCAAAAAGTTAAAACATAAAAAAAGAAATTATTACGTGTCACAACATTCTGTTGTGTAAAGGAATCCAAGAGTAGTCAGTGAAATTCATTTATCCAAGCCAACAGCCTCACCCTGACCTGAATTAACTTGTGTCTTATAAATGGATATTGCCTACAGGTTAACTGGAGTTAACTTCTCCTATAATCTTAGTGTTATAACATTCTTTTTGTTTTTTGACTGAAAAAAATCTTATTCTTCTTCCCAAGGATGTTAATCCACCAGGAGAAGTAATTGTACAACTGAGTAGTACTTTTGATTGGGACAGAAGTTTAGAGAAACATGAAAGCCTAATCAATATAATTCCCTTAAAAGTGCTTATCAGGAAATTATATGGATTATAGTAAATCACAAAGAGATTAAGAGAGTTCTTCACTTGTAAACTATATGTGATTTCATGATTGTTAAGCTTTTCCTGACTGCAATCTGTAGTTAGAAAATAATTTTTTGGGAGTTCAGGGAGAAGCCTGTACTGTACTCACTCGTGTAAATAAAATGAAAGCCTATCTTTGCCTTAAGACACACTCAAATGTTTTCTATTTGTTGTATACTATTCTCCATATACAATTCTATTTTATTCTATTGTTTTTATGTTTGTTCTTTGTTTTGCAGAACTGGGGATCAAATCTAGGACCTTGTACATATCAGGCAGGTACTGTACCTCTGAGCTACATCTCCAACCCTGTATTATTCTATTATCTTTTACTGCCTTGAAAATGCTTGTTAACGTCCACAACACTAATTTCACTGCCAGTTAATAGGTCAAGACCCATTGTGAGTTCAAGGCCAGCCTGGTCTACAGAGCGAGTTCCAGGACAGCTGGGGCTACAGGGAGACCCTGTCTCGAAAAGACCAAAAACAAAAACAAAAACTAAACTAAAACACTTGAAAGACAAGACAGGAAATGGAGCAAAGAGAGACTGGCTAATGGCTTCAGCAAAGAAAAAAAGCCAAGCTATCTAAAAGAAACAGGATGGAAAATGCCAAATGGAGGAGAAAGAGGGTGAGTTAGAGAGAGGCCAGTTCCTGCGCTGTCTTGCCTAGTGCAGTGCCTGTAATTCAGTACAGACTGGCGTCCTTCCTGCTCTGGGCCCCCTCCTCATCCCAGCACCCCAGTTTCCTGTATTTGCTGCTGGTCGCCTCCAGGCCGGTAGTGCTCTCAGATCTCTGTCTGGTCTTGAGGAACATAATTGGGTCCTGTTTCCCTGTTCCTCTTTCCCTCACTTCCGTTAATGGCTCCTCTACTTTGAACTCTTTGCCTTGGATGTCCAGCCTCTAAAAATCTAATCATGAATTCTTCTCTTTCTCTTGCTCTTGTCAGTGCCCGTTTCAAGATCAATGCACAAGAACGCCTTGGGTTGGAGAAATGTAGTGTGCAATGTTGTGGAGAATGAGCTGTTTGGGTAATATTTAGAAGGTCACTGTTACTCGAACTTTGAGGGCTTCCAGACCTTGAAATCTCTGAAGACCTACACTGTGGCCTGCTTTCACTGTAGGGTACACTGGCAAGGAGTTCTGCCTGTGGCTGAGAAAAGAACTGATAACCATCCCATGAAACAAGAGTGGGTGGGGGTGATGTTAGATAGCCAAACTGACCATTGGTGCAGATTCTGCAAGCAATGTGGACCCACGCCAGCCTTTAGAAAAGATCTAGATAGCAGATAGGAGGAGGGGAATGGTAGGGTAGTAGTGTCTTGTATATTTAGCCAGGGCCACATTGAGCAGATCTGTCAAGTATGGGAAAATCCTGTTCATTCTCTTTTGGAGGTAAGCCTGGCCCCAACTCAGCTGCCCTTCCGAACTCGGAGTAGGCAGATGAAAGTCCTTTCCTCAAGGAAGGAATGAGTAGAGCAGAGTGTTTGGTGGTGCAGAACTGGAATCTGGTTCACATGCAACCAGAACAGCTTGTCAGTCTTGGCTGCTAGTCCTTCTGTCATCTTTCAGACAGGAAATGACGTGAGGTTCCAAACACTCTATGACAGGGTGCAGCTGTTCCAATAGAACTTCCTGTTCTATCCAGGCCCAGCACATGGATAGAGCACACGTGTAGTGTGTGGTTGTTGAACTGACTCTGCACACGGTGCTGTTAGGCAGAGAGCAGGGGTCCTGCAGAGGACACGCTGGGCCGCACCTGATGGTGATAATGCTGTTCTCATTTCTCTCAGTCCGACCCGTTCTGGTGCAAGGCCTGTCACCTCCCTCAGCTCTCATGTCTCCTTCTCAGACTTTGGCAGACTCATTTGAACCCTCCAAACTCTAACCTGCACGTCATAAATAAAGTCCTGTCATTGCCTCTCTTTCTACTCTGTCTTGATTTGGGCTTAAGAGGTTGCAAATCATGGGTTTTCTCCAAAGGAAGGGGAAGGGGAAGAGGAAGAGGAAAGAAAGAGGAGAGAGAAATAATTGAAGACACAGAACTTTCCATTTCCCATAGTGGGAAGCAGTCCCCAGGAACCCCCTCCCCCCTCCTTGAATGCTTAGCAGAGGAAGTACGGTTGCAAATGTTACAGGCACCAAACCAGATTAATTTTCCATTCAAGAAGAAAAGCAAGCAGCACGGTAAGGGAGGCAAATTGCACGCCCTATTATTTAGCACGTTTGAAATGAAAGGCAATACTGTTATTGAAGTGCAGGCTGAGGAACTTCCCTTCCTCTCCGTAATGCCCGCCTATGGGTTGCCTAGCAACCAAATTACATTGCTGAGAACACTCCCCAGCAATAACTGACCCTGAATTTTAATTTTTATGCTGATGCTGAAGTGGGCTAAAAATAAATAAATAAATAAATAAATAATAAATAAATAAATGCAACCACCTGAAACAGCATTCATTTTGACAAGCTACAAATATAGGATAGCAAAGAGAAATTTAAAAAAATGTTTTTCTTAGTAGATCTTTTTTCTATCTTGGAACATTTTGTTCAAAAAGAATGAACAATCTGGTTAGGCTTCTTAACAGAGAATAAAGTGGTTGTATGAGGGTAAGAATGGAAAATTAATTTAACAAAACAAATGCTAAAATCTATCAAAGTATAAAGAACAAATGTCAATTTTTATTATTGCTTCATTGTACTACTTTTTTTAAAGTAAGAAATGAGACCAAGTGTAAATGTGTAATTGGCCACACAGAACCCAGCGTCACCCTCCCTTTTCACATACAGCAGAAATAACTGCTTACACGCAGAGTGGAAGGGCAGGTCCAGCCTGAGGTTTCACATCAAAGTGTGGTGTTGTATTCTGAGTAAAGCAGCTAGAGTTGAATGTGCTAGAAAGAACTCCTCCCAGTTCCTATTGTCACTCACAAACAAGTTCTTAAAATGTGCTCTCATGATTTAAGTGTTCCTAATCTCCCTTGGCTTGCTGTTGATTGTTTTTATTATTTCTAGAAAATTACCCTTTTAGCCCACTCAATGGCTGGGTCCTACCAAACTCAAGCTTTAGCTGAGGATCTCTTCTTTCCAACACAAGTTTGCTCAGGTGCTCAACGTGTCAAGCACCTACAGTGAGGACTTGGTAGAAGTCAAGCCTTCAAGCCTGGAAATAGGGGACAAGAGGGTGGAGGCAGCTTCTCTGCCCTGTGGTTAAGTCTGTAAAGTCTGTACTTTGAAAACCCTAAGAGGTAGGATTTTGAAATGTCACAGAGCCTTTGCTTTCAGTTTTGTTGATGTGATTTGAAGGGCAAGACATAAACTGACCTCACTCTCATTGTATGAAGCTGACCACTGGAAAGTGGTAAATTTTTATCACTTTTAACAAGTACAAAAGTCCAGAACTAAAGGACATGCTCACAGGATGGAATGACCAGAAAGGGTTTCGTAGAGAAGTCCTGGCTGTCTTGACGAGTAGGTGAGATTTAGCAAAACAGAGCAAAGGAATTTAGCCAAATGAGTGCATCCTGGGTGAGGTCTTATGGTCAAAGCATAGAAGAAAAATCAGTATGGGAATTTGAGGCATTGTGACTAGTGTGCATCTTCTCTATTGGTGCTAAGGAGACACTTAGGAAATGGGTACGCTACATTGAATCAACATGGTGTTTGAGGTGTATGAAAGGCAGAGGCACCAAAGGAAGATGCTATGGTCCTCAGCTGACTGAGGCCTACATCACTCAATCTGGGGTATTCTCTGGCAGTAGCTGTTCTATTAAACTTGAGCTCACTGAAAATGGTTTTCTGATCCCTGTGGAAGCCAGTCACATCGCACATCACAAATGGTTAGTTTTTTCAACTTGCGACAACCTGTAAAGAAAGTCTCAAGAGGTATTGTCTAAATCAGGTTAGCCTAGGAGTGTGTCTTTGAGGGATTATCTTAATTATTCACTGATGTGGGAAGAGCCAGCCTACTGTGGGCAGCACCATTTCCTAGGCAGGTGACCTTGAACTATATAAATGTAGAGAGGAAGCTGAACCCAAGAAACATGCAAGCTTTTGAGTGTGGATGGGACAGAACAGCTGCTTCGAGTTCCTGCCTCCCTGATGCCTCCACAATGATGGCCTAGAACTGGGACTGTGAGCTAAACATGCCTTTTCTCCCCTAGGCTGCTTCTTGTCACAGTCCTTTTTTTTTTCTTTTTTTTCTTTTTGTCTTTTTGAGACAGGGTCTCCCTGTAGCCCCAGCTGTCCTGGAACTCATTCTGTAGACCAGGCTGGCCTTGAACTCACAAAGATCCGCCTGCCTCTGCCTCCAAAGTGCTAGGATAAAAGGCGTGCGCCACCACGCCCGGCTCACAGTACTTTTATCACAGCAACAGAAATTATCTAAAACAACACACAAGCTGGGCGTGGTGGCGCACGCCTTTAATCCTAGCACTTGGGAGGCAGAGGCAGGCGGATCTTTGTGAGTTCAAGGCCAGCCTGGTCTACAGAGTAAGTTCCAGGACAGCTGGAGCTACAGGGAGACCCTGTCTCAAAAAGACCAAAAAAAATAAATAAATAAATAAAACGACACACAAGAGCTACATTTTTTTCATCCTGCAGATGTTCTGTAACACTGTTACAATATTTCTTGCCCTCTGATGCTTTGCTGAGAAAGGTCCCACTCATGAAGGGTGAAACAAACAGCAACAAGGCAATAACAGGCCAGAACCCCACCTACATGATTATCTCCAAGGCTGCACCCCTCCCTGGCCTCTGCCTCATGAAGCAAACAAGATGTTCAACAATCTGCCCAGAGTATCCTGAAACAGCTCCAGAATGTCCTCCATTTTTCAATATCCAAGAAATAAGTGAGTAGAGAAAGAGAGTGGGTAGGGTTTTCCAGCCCCCATGGATAGCTCCATTGATATATTAGAATCCCATCCATTGTTGGCCAGTGATGACTCGCGAACTACTTTGATTAATCTTCAGCACTTTGTGAGTAGGTATTTACACCCCTATATTTCAGGAAACTGTGTTTTTTTAGGTGTTCATCTCTCTTCACCAAAATAATGAAACATTTTGTAAGGAATTGTACTATAAAACAAGTAATTCCTTTTCTTCACCTCAGTACTTTTTAAAGGATAGGTTCAGAATAGAGCTGGACTTTACTGTTAGTGAAAAACGGCTGTTTGATAAGTAGGTGCCATGCCTGGGACCAAACGAAGCTCTGGGGCAGAAAGAGGGGCCTGGAAAATCCAGTCCTTGATCCCAAATTGAATGCACTGGAAACAAATGCAATCCTTGACCTTGGATTGAGTGCACTGGAGCTAACTGTCTTCCGTGTACCAAATGATTCAACTTGGGAGCAGCTGCCTCCCAAGTTCCAAATCAACAGGTATTATCCCAAACATCCCAAGTGGGTGAGCCACCTTCATTTACCTTTCTGTCATTTCTCTCCTTCTGTTGACTTCTTTTAGGTGTTTGTCAGGACTTTCTGACACTTGCAGGTTGGAATTCCTGCAAAGATGGCTGCTTTGTCCAGCCCAACATTTTACCCGTCACAGGCATCCTGGCTTTTGCCACCTACCCTCTGGGAGATGCCATTCCTCTACTTCCAACCCCTCCAAGGCTTTCACTGTCTAGGATAAAGTGGAATCCTCTTGGACTGGTATTTAGATCCTTCCAATAAAACTGCCTTCTGTCCCGTTTCCTGCCTAACTGCCTAATATTCTTAGTTTGTTTCAAACTCCCCCTCTCCTGTTCCCAGCATGCCGTGCCCACTTCTGACTCCTTGATTCCATTCAGCTGGTGCCTCCTGTCCTGTCAAAGTCTCATCACTTCCTCCTCAAACTCTTGCTGGTCTTAGAGCACTTCACTGGGGATTCCTCACTGACTACTTGGACTGCTCTTAATATTCTTCTAGGCACTTAGCATCTCTCCCACTCCACAGAGAGCAGTGTGGGATCCACACTTGCATCTAACAGACTCTGCTTTCATTCCACCTTCACACTTACCAAGAGTAAATGTCTTTTTGTTCAATAGGTGTTGAACAAAATATTGTACTCAAGCTTTCTTGCTAAAGGTAACTCAAACTTGCCCATTATATTTCCTAATTTTTGTGTCTAGTTCCGTAACATCCTTGTTGCATTACTGCTGGGTTTTACCATCTCTTGGTATCTTGAATGCAATCCACAATCTAAAAATCTAAGCTTGCACTCTAAGCTAGGGCTATCCAGTGAAATCCAGCACTTTATTTGTGCTGTCCAATTTGATAACATTTAGCCAGATGCAAGCCACAGAGCTTTTGAACTGTGTCCAGTGCCACTGAGTTTTTATTTAATTTAATTTGCATTAGTTTAAATTTTTAAAATTTTATTTATTTTTGTATGTGTATGAATGTACTATCTGCATGTAGGTTTGTGCACCCGTGTCGTGCAATGCCGCGGAGGTCAGAAGAGGGTCTCGGATTCCCCTGGAACTGGAGTTCTCCTGGAATTGGAGTTACAGACGGTTCTTAGCCACCATGTGGGTGCTGGGGATCAAACCCGGGTCCTCTGCAAGAGCAGTCGGTGCTCTAAACCGCTAGGCTATCTCTCCAGCCCCTTAATTTGCATTAATTTAAACAGGCACATGTGGCACTTGTACTTGATAATGCAGTGACAAAAAGAGAAAAGAAGATGACAACCTGAGCCTCAGGTTTCTCAATAAACATTGTGTAATGTAAATAATATACAACAGCACTGAATGGTGATATCATAATATTCCACACCCTGCTTACCCATATAATACACAAGTTCAGCCAAATCTTTAACTACAAGCTATCTGTTGGCCAAAGATTCTTTTTTTTTTTTTTTTTTTCTGGTCCCAACTAGAATTCCAGAAGCGCAGCTCAGGTGATCTCACAGGAAGCCAAGAGTGAAATTCTCCTTGCCATGACCACAAATAACTAGATGTCGTTTCATGGAACTAGCTCAGACCAAGGGGCTCACTGATGTATCCTGCCGAGACCTCTGTTTCCATCCTTATGTTTCTGTATTCCCATTTTAGCTTCAAAGAAACATTTAATGAATAAGATGCCTGCTATTAGGCATGTTAAAGGAGGGCAGACATGGCAAGTTCAATCAAAAGCCCCAACTTTGAGAAATATTCCAGTCCTTAACAGCCAATACTGGGTAATATGTGGCTAAGTTAGCCAATGACAACTTAGCCCTTCAAAAAAAAATTATATACATATATATAATATACATATATACATACATATAATTTTATATAATATATTATGTAATATACATACATATATAATTTTTATATAATTTTGAGGTTCACATCTTCCAATGAGCACAGGAAGCCAAGAGAAAGCCACTGGAGAATAGCAAGGCCTGTTAACCTCTCTAAGCCAGGCCCAGTGAAGTACTTCCTCTAGCACGGCCACACCTCCTAAGACTGCCCAAAACAGCACCACCAACTGGGGACAAAACGTCTGAATACTTGAAGCCTATAGAGGACATTTTCACTCAACCCACCACAGGAACCAATGAGTGTAGGACTTTCTTACAGAGCATGAGTGAGGGATTACTGCAGGAGAATGGATAATGATGGTAGTTATTTTCCTTGGAAGATAGTACTATACAACAGTTTATAAAAATCCTTTGAGGCTCATGTCTTATTTTTCATTCCCATTTTACAGAAGACGAAATTGAGGCACGAAGAGATTAGAGGATGTATCCTGCTTAATGCAGCTACATCCTGGGTTTATGCCCAGGCTTCCCAACTCAAGTGCCTATACTCTAAGCCACTCCTGCTGAGCCCAGTCTAAGGTAACCACATTCATTCATTCATTCATTCATTCATTTCAAAGTCAATATGCAATAACCACCAGCTGCTATGCGCATTGGGATCCATGTTAGTTGCAGCCCCACAGACAATAACCTCGTTCATGAGCCAAGAATTCGGAGAAGCCAACCATGCTGACTGACCTCCACACCAAGTTTCCCCTGGCAACCTTATCACTTACCTGACAGGAAAAGTTCACTAAGGAAACAAAGCCATTAAGGACATGTCAGGTAAGTGACAGGCTGTCCTCCGGAATCAAATAAAATCCCTAATAGAATAAAGAGGCAAGCTGGGTGTTATGGCAGGAGTCTATAATCTCAGGATGGCAGGAAGATTATGAGTTCAAGGCTAGCCTAGGCTGCATATGAAAGAAAGAGAGAGAGAGAGAGAGAGAGAGAGAGAGAGAGAGAGAGAGAGAGAAAGAGATTAACTCAATACAGTTTCAAGGCTACCCAGCAAATGTCCAGCTTCCTTAAAGTCTCAACCTTCCTCATTCCCAAGGTGGGGCACTGGGACCAGCCCTGCCCTCTCTCAGCATCTCCTTCCTCACTTTACACTGGCCAGCTTCCTCTTACACATTGCTTAAGACTTCCCTGTTTGCAGGATGGCCTCTGACCAGCAGCCTAGGATCACATGGGGGCTTGTTAGAAACCCCCGGATCTCAGGCCCACCTGGACCTGCTGACTGGAGCTTTCGTGTTAACAAATACCTGAGTGACTGGTAGGCAGACCCAGCTCAGTGCTCAATTCCTAGAACCCCTGCCTGGGTGAGACTCTTTCAGAGGGAGTGCGTGGGTGCTGGGTCCTCAACCCTCCAGCTCTCGTGACTGAGCCGGGTTTGCTGGCTGTCCCTCTGCTCTCTGGGGGCTGGAAGGAAGCACTGCTATCACTTCTCTAGGTTTCCCAGGGCCTACAGCCACCAGTCACGCAGGTCTGTCTGTAGAGTAGCGGCACTGGGGAAAGGAGAAAGCTGTCTTGTGTTAGTTAGCCTGGCGTTACCAGGAGCCCATCTGAACCGCACTTAACACTTCTCTCTCTGCTGCTCTGGCCATATCCAGAGGGGAGTAGGACTCCTCTAAAGAGGCAGACTTGGGTCTTCAGCCCCAAGCCAGAACTGGGGTTCTCTGAGTCTCCGGCTTTCGGCCACCTCATCACAGAACCTTGCAGGAAAGTCCCAGCAACCTAGAGCAGGCCTCTGCTGCGTAGCACAGCCATGCCAACAAAAGCTGGGTGCTTCCTGCAGGGCCTGGCCTCCCTCCCCACACCGGACTCTCCACCACTTTCCCCTGGCCGCCTGGGTTTCTGCAGGCGCTCAGCACACAGGCCTGCACTGGGGGCAGCTTCTGAGCCGCCTCCCGCCCTGCAGCCCTGCACTGGCACCAGCCCCCTTAACGAACTGAGTTTCCTCCTCAGGATCTGCACGTTGCACGACATCCTGGCCAGCTTCTGGTTTCTCCTCAGAGAAGCATCCCCTGGGTACCCTCCCCTGCTGCATGGGGAGCAGCTCTGTTCTGGGGGCTGGAACCCATAACCAGGTCTTTTGTAAAAGCATTTTGCAGCTACACGAGGTTGAGTAATGCCTCAGGCTTTGCCAACTTCATTGGGATATTTTTTTCACTTGTAACATATGTGACCACAGATGCTGCCACAGTTGGTCACGTGGCTCTCTAGCAGCAATGGAGGAGCCCCTCCTCCTACTTCTCCGTGACCACTGGGCTTTGACTTTTCCCTTTCCTGCCTAATTGACAGAGTTGTCAGGGGAAACTGCACACCTAGAAACAGAATTAGAACAACAAATTGCTTTTTTATTTTAAAGGCTTTTAGAAGCTTTTTTTAATGCATGTATGTGAAATGTTAGCTGCAGAAAATTAGGTAAATACAGAAAAGTATACATTACCCATAACGCCACAATAGCGGGAAATGTGCCTTTAACATTTTGGTAAATTTCTCACTGAACTTCATATATCCAAAGACCTAGATTAACTGGGTTTCCTGCATGACTCAGGATTGGCTGATAAATATATTTTACTTCAAGAGTCATAAAAAAATAACTCATGAAGGAATCAATGCACATGATTTGTTTTGTTTTAGTTTTTTGCATGTGGAATTCTTCTTCTGAAAGCCCATTAGAAGCAGAATCACTTCCTACACAGCTAGAAAGGCTAACAAGAACACTACTGGGCATTTTGTTAGTGATAGCTTTAAATTTTAATTCCATAAATAAATAATATTTGGCACAGGCGCATTCCATATGCCCATAGGGTAGTGCTTAACCACAGATTCTATCCAGGATGAGTGGAAAAGGAGGGGCTGGCTACAGTGGCTCCTAGGTGTGGGATGGAACCCACAGCCCATCCTGCCTGCTCTCAGTCCCAAGTGAGCTTCTGAGCTCCTGCCATACAAAAAGAAGTCAGCACCCAAAGGCAGCACCCAGCCATCCTCAGGGGCATCGTGCCCCAGAGCATGTGTTCAGAGCCTGGATTGGGTGTTGGAGCTTGTGGGCCCGAGTCTACATTTTTTGGCTGCAAATCACAGGGTCTCTGGATGTGAGACTACCAGAAGCTTTTATTCTGAGAACTTCCAATAAAGCTTTCATGAACAAGGCACCTGTGGTGGTTTACTTTTGTTGCCAACAGGACTGGATTTACAATCACCTAAGACACCCACCACTGGGCCTGTCATGAGGAGGTTTGAGAAAGGGTTAACTAAGAATGGAAGACCCACCCTAAATGTGGGCATCACCGTCTGTGGTCCGAAGGCCCCAACTGAAGCGCCAGCATTCCCTTTCTCTGCTTCCTGGACCTCTGAGGTGTGAGGAGGGGAGTCTCAGCCACGGCTCCCACCACCATGGAGCTGTGTGTGCCATGTTACCCACCACACTGGACTGTATGCTCTTAAACCATGGGCCAAAATAGAGTCTTTCCTTAAGTTTCTTCTATCGGATATTTCCGTAGCAATGACAGGAGTACCTAATGCAAAACTTTACTCATTTTTATCTTGGCTACAAAACATCTGTGTCCAGGAAAGGTGCCCCATTTCCCTGTGAGCACCCCCGGAGCAGGAGGAAGGAGTCCTCATATCACTTCCCTGAATACTTCACTTCCAAGGTCAAAGGCCACACTCCCTTCCTGGAGGAGTTTATTCAGCTCATGATCCTCAATAGAAAGAAAGATAAGCACACAGCATACCCCGCCCCCCACCCTGTCAGGGAGCCGGTGAAGGTGCTTGGCTTTGCTGGCCCTTGGCTGAAGAAAATGATCATGGACCCTCTGATCCTGAGGAATGGTTTTTGGAGAAAGAACAGCATCTGCCCGCTGATTAATGATGATTGAAATTGTTTAATACACCTCATTCTTCCAGGACCTGGAGAGCTACGGAAATAGTCATCCCTCTGACCTACAGAAATTGGCTTTCTTGCTATGTTCTGCAAAAGGATTCTGTGCTCCTGTCAGAAAGTGATTGAGATGCGCACACTTCTGTTCCAGAATCCTAAACAGGACAGGGAAGCCATGTGTGTCGGGACAGACCCATGACTCAGAAATGGCTGGTTTTCATTTTCAATTGCATCTAAACTCAGGACTCAATTGGACTAGCTGAGGTATCCTAAGAAGTTTGCTCCTGCACAGCAGGCTGAAATGAACTTTTCTTGCCTGAGTTAAGCAAATTCTACCAATGTTATCAGGCCCTGTGCATGCCAGATGGCAGCTGCCACACCTTGCCAGTTACCAATCAGCATTCAACAGTTGGGCCTGACCAAACAACAACTGTCCTTGACCCTGGCTTCTGATCATATGTCAGTTATAAATAGACACTTGGTGTCATGAAAAAAAGAGCAAAGTACTTGATCCAACAATTCAGGAAATCCAGAGGAAACCAACAGAATCGGCAAGCTTTAGGATTACCTGAAAATGGAAAAACACTAAGTAAGTCTAAGAAAAGATTGTGTCAGCATTGAGGCACCCGCAGCCAAAAACAATGGGTGCTTTTGTGAAGGCTAGAATAGCACTGGATTACAGTTGAAGTCATGGGAAAACATGAAATATCAAAACGTAAAGTCCTCTGGGTTTGAAAGATAACAGAGTTTGCTTAAGACACTGGAGCACATCCAAAACCTAGCATCATGCTTTTCTCACACCAAAACTTACACCAGTCCACAATTCTCCTTCATATCACGTGATATAACCATTTATCAGATTTCATATGAGAGTTATCACCTGATAGCTGAGTATTTTGTTCATTTATGCATGGTCCACATAATCTTAAAAATAAAGCATTGGAAAGAGACTCTTTTGTGTTCTGGTGTTCAATACTTCCAAAGACAAAGACAGAGGTAAGAAAGATACAAAATTAATTTTTAGGAAAAACAAACAAACAGGGATTACCTTTGATCTGTTGGAGAACCACACATTCTAGAGAAAATGTAAACAAGCCAGCAAGAAAGGAAAGGGCAGCAACAAGACAGAAGAAAAACAAGAAAAGATTGAGTGTACGCACCAGAGATTTAAATTAAACTGTCCCGTTGTTATGAGCCGTGCTTTCAAAAGCTGAGGCACACGCAGGCAGCAGACCCAGGAGCCTCCTGTCTGCCTCCCTTCACCAGCGACAGCTGGGGATGTCCTTCATGGCTGACAACTGGGGCAGGAATGTGCAGACAGAACCAGCAAAACTGTGGACTTGGTAAGACTCCAGGAAGCCCAGGACGCTGGGCAGGCGAGCCTGAGCAGTGTCTCCCCTGCAGTGATCTGACCACTGTGCTCAGACAGCCCTCTTTCCAAGTCAAGAGCCACTCTTGAGGATCAAGTGGTCATATTCTGAGTGCTTGGGGCTGAAAGCCACTAGGAATTCAGGAAGGCTTTGAAATAGAACTTGTATTTGGTTTCTCATCACCTCATCTATGTAGATTTGAGGATGAGTCACAAAATCTGTGAGAAAGTCTACAGATGGATCACTGGTCCCCAGCCATCACAAAGCACACGGGAACATTTGGTCACACACTCTGGCTCTGGAGCCAACTGATCCGATTAGAAACCATGCTGTGTCTCTCTAGGATGCTGGAGACACTGAAAGTCTGAGGCCATCTCCTTGGTGGCTTTTCCCCTGATCTTAGGGACATTGAATTCCTTTGTCAACAGGTGCCTCCATGGTGAAATCTAACAAAGAGTTTCTTGGTTGCTTCTCTTCTATTTTTGTTTTTTTGTTTGAGGGGATTTTTGGTTGTTATTTGTGAGCCAGGGTCTCGAGTAGCCCAAGCTGGCCTTTAACTCCTGACTACCTGCCTCTACCTACAAGGTCCCAGGATCAGATGTGCCACCAAGCTTGGCTGGCTTGATTGCTTTTTGTTTTTCAATCAACTTCATCTCCACCCAAAATATAGAGGGTCTCTTTTACCTTTTCCATTATCCAAGACCTCTTTTTCTGGAAGATTCCATATACATTGGTCCCAGGTCTCAGGTCTCACTCAGGTCACTGTTCATTCACTGAGATTCTGAGAAAACCAATATTGTCTCTGCAGTGAAGGTGTTCCTCTCACAATCTGGTATGCAGAAAGCAAATGGAGAAAGTGTGATAAATAGTAATTGGCAGGCTTTTCAGTTTCAGAAGAATTGTCATAATTGCACAACTGTGTCTCAGGAGGTAGAGTTACAAAGGGGCAAGAGATTGAGTGGGCCTCCTGGTAAAGCTGACTTTCCAGGATACAGATTGTCTGAAGGGCCGACTCCAAACTACAGCCAAACACTTATTAGAAGACCCTTTAACCAGCAAGAAAAGCTGATATATTGATAAAAGAAAATCAAAATATTACTAGCATTGGGGAAAAAAAAATACTTGGATTCTCCAATTCTACACAGCAAATAAAGTGGATTTTCAGAGCCCAGGAAGCTGACATCATACCCCATAGCTATTTTCTTTGAAAGAGTTCCCGGCATCTGGCCAAGGAACCCCTGGCATTGAGAATGGAGTGACACTGGTTATGTGGGTGTGTCCCAGACTTGATATCAGAGATTTTGCTTTGTTAATGGGGTAATGACTTCCTGAAACCACGAAGGCCCCATGGCTTCCCAGTGGCTTACTGAACCAGGCTAATGGCATGTCATCCAGTTTTCTCACCCTGAGCTCCACCTCCACTTCCCGCACATTTGCAGACATCTCCATGTCACCTAAAACCATAACCCTATCTCAGATTTCACAGGGGGTGACGTGACCAGTGAGGGCCACCAAGATGCTTGCCCACCTTGACATTTAGCTAAAGGCTGACAAAGTATGCAGGTAAATCCCTGAGCCAGCATGGAAGGCAGTAGAATTAGCAGGAGACCGACACTGAAAGCCACCAGAAGAATGGGTCTGTGCCAGGCCTGGTGGTGCATGGCTTTAATCCCAGCACTTGGGAGGCAGAGGCAGGCAGATCTCTGTGAGTTCAAGGCCAGCCTGGGCTACATAGTGAGTTCCAGGACAGCTGGGGCTACAGGGAACCCTGTCTCAAACAAAACAAAACAAAACAAAAGGGTCTGTGTGACCATGGGGCCTGAGAGGACAGGTCAGACTCTTTCAGGCAAGCTACACAGAGGCAGGCAGGAGCTGGAGCTGCAGGCCGCAGGGGAAATCTCAACTCTGCACTTAGGCCCTTCTATTGGTTGGATCAGGCCCACCAAGGTTATTCAGGAAATTCTGACTGATCAAAGACAAGGCAGGCCTGTGAAACACCTCTTTTGCTGCACTGAATCATTTGAAACTGTCAAACTGTCAACTGCCTCCTCACTCAAGGTGACCCATAAAAGGGACCATCACTGTGGAACACTTCTTGTTTTATTTGAGAAAGCATGTTTGGCCTCAAACTCAATATGTAGCTGAGGATGACCTTGAATTCCTGATCTTTCTGCCTCCACTTCCTGAGTACTAGAAGTGTATGCATGCGTCACCTGCTTGGGACACTGTTCTTGATCTGCTTTTGTAGAGCTCCATACTGAAAAAGCGGCAATATCTTCAGCTATTCTTATCAGAGAATCAAGCACAAAACAGACAAGTGTTTATTGCATGAATCAGATCAGAACAGGATTAGGGGCAGGGTACAGGATGTGAGCTCATCCCTCACAAGGCAGTAGGTACACTGCCCCAGCCACAGGACCCAGGCAGAGTCCCAGGAGTGTGGGTCACTAGCAGGTTTGGGGTTCAGACACGCCACCCCATCCATTTGATCTAAGCAAAGGAAGTAAAGTTTTCACCAAGGACCTCATGGAAGGCGAGGAGTCACACGAATGTGTGGAGAAAGGCAGATACTCTGCAGCTGGTGGGAAGTCTGGCAGGAGGAAGGCTGTGGGGAGGAACCAGCCGGTTTCTCCTCAGCCTTCCCTGCCAAAGCTTTGCCTCTTTCCCCCACATCCTCTCCTGGCCGGAAAGACCAAAGTGAAGAACCAGCAGCTGCAAATCCAAGTGTGTGGGACAGGGCTGGCAACCTTCTCTCCACCCCCCACCCCCCACTCCCTCTGTCTAAAGGACTTGGGAGGAAGTGTTTCCCTTGTGATCCTTAGTTTCCTGTTCCTGGCCTACAAACAACTGTGCTGATCTCCAAGCCTCTGGATCATGAAAAGAACCTGCTGTGAACAGAGAGGAGAGGAGTGGAGGTTACTCTGACAGCTGAGGAGCTGAACCCGCATGCTGCTCCATTCAAAAGTCCTGCCCAAGGCTCAGAACATCTGGGAGGTGGTGGTGGAAAAAGCAGGGTTAGCTGCAGGTGCTTGGAGAATAAGGTCTCCTGGGTCCACCAACTCTGCTGGCCAGCCTCCCCTAGGAACTGAGGGACTTGCTTTGGGGAACGAGGATTTTTCAAGAACATCAACTGCATTTATTATTCCATAGTCTTCCACAGTACTTGAATCCAGCCAGGGTAAACAGAAGATGCAGAGATTAATAAGGAGCTCAAAAGACACTCCGAGGAGCAGAACCGTGCTTTGCCAGGGTGATAATTCTCCTGCTAACACGAGCTTTTTTAAATGATGTTCTAAGTATTCTATTAATCAGGATATAATGGGAAATAGTGGATTTGCTGGCTTAGTGCTGAAAATAAAACATGTTCTTGATTAGCTTCCACATCTTTCCCCTCATTTTATTTCTAGATCCCACAGACTAGTTTCTGGCCAGCGAGAAAGCAAGAATGGAGTTGAGTGGGCAGGATAAAGAGAGGAACGAACAAACAGAGCCAGGAACATCACAACAGAGCTCAGCCAACGCTCCTCTCTCCAAACAGCTCCCAACCCCTTTCCCAGCTGAATGAAGATGTCTCATTTTTACCTCCATTTATGGGAAAAATTGCGAGAGAAGGTCCAGGCCCATTTATCAGAGTTTGATTGTTGCCTTCCCTAACATCAAGAGGGCTGGGTCCACCCACAGTGACTCCTCCCAGACACTATGAAATGGGTCATTCTGCTTCCTTGATCCTACTGTCCTGGGAATCTATAAATATGTAACTTAAAGCATAAGTTTCTTCACCCTCCGAGAAGGTGGACAGTCAATCACAAGGAAAATTACCCTTGAGGGGAGTGGTCACTTCCAGCCCTTGTTCTGCAAAATGGGCTAAAGCTGTGCTGTTCTGTCCTTGGAAAGAGGAGAGCCACAGCCAGAGGAGCGATCTTCACTGCCACAAAAAAAAAAAAAAAAAAAAAAAAAAAAGAGAGATAAACCTCAGAGCCAGCAAGATGGGCACCATCCTCATGACCTGAGTTTGTCAGTGAGAGGAAAGAAGCAACATCTGCAAATTATAAGTTGTCCTCTGACCTCCACACACATGCCATGGCACATGCATGAACAGGCACACACGTGCACACATGCATAGAAAATAAATAATAAAGTTTAAAAAATTTTAAGATAAATCTCGTTGTCCTAATGCAGCAAAGGATTGTTTCTTATTCTGGAGAAGTCTTACATAGGTCAGGGGATCCTAATCGACCTGGTAGCCTAGCCCTCAAGAGCACCTCATCAAGAGAACGGAAGAAAGGGGTACATATACCTCGGGCACGCAACATGTTCATACTTGTTCTCGCTGGCCAACAACAGTTACATGGCTGTGTCTAATCACACAGGAAGTGGGGTAGAAACAGAAGAGATGGATGTCTGGAGGTCTCCTGCCATCTGCCACACAGAGATTCTGACAGCAACATGGTTGAAGGCAGTTGTTATCTGTTCATTAATTAATTATTGAGGTTTTATACTTTTGTCTCTTTGTTCTATTTCTTGGTTGCTTAGATTTTGTTCGTGTTTTTGAAACAATATCTCAATGTGTAACTCAGACTATGGCCTTGAACCAGAGGTCCTCTTGCCTCAGCCTCCTGAGCACTGAAATCATAGCCATTTCCAACACAGTGGAGTCAATGTTTTCTAAGGACAGATTTTGTGTCCTTACTTATTATGCACATACTTAGGCACACATCATCTTTACCACCATGAATGGGCCATCTGTCCAGTCTCAAGAAGTCTGTTTACAGGTGCAGTTTTAGACCTTGGGTCTGCTCCTTGACTGCAGAAGCCAGGTCTGTGTCCCTGAAACGTGTGGATGGCATTCTCTCTGATCTGGCCACTTTCTTGGCCCTCTGCCCCTCACAGTCTGCTCTATTAAACAGACCCAGCACAGTCAGATGCTCTGAGCCCCTCAACAACCCTCACTTCACTCAGTAAATCCAAAATCCTCAGCTTGAAGGCCTGTCTGCCCCCCACCCCCCAACTCTTGTTCCATTCCCCCTCCCTCCACCCTGTTTTGCCACCTGGACCCTCATTGCTCCTCATATGCACCAAACCTACCCCTGCCACTCGGCCTTCATACGTGCTATTTTCTATCCCTGGACTCTCTACAAATATCCACAAAACTCCCTTCCCTCCCCTCCTGTAGGCCTCAGCTGAAATAAACTCCAAGCCATTAAAGGGGCCTTTAGGGAACACCCTGCTTGGAGACGTCCCCTCTTTTCCATCCCGATTAACCTCCATTTTGTCTACTTGCAGCTCACCAGTTCTTTCTGCAGATACTGACCCGACACCTTTTCCCGTCCCCCTGTCTCCCTGCACTCTTTCCTTTCTAGCTTTTTGTAGCAGTTTGTTGTATAATTCCCATACCATATACTCCATTCATTTAAAACATTAAATTCAATGGTTATACACACACACACACACACACACACACACACAAACACACACATAATATGTAACAGAGTTGTGCAACTATCACTATGATCAGTTATAGAACATTTTCATCACCTCAAAATGCAACCCTGTGTCCTGGCACTGTCACTCTTAAATCTATCCTAAGCCTAAACTCATCCCTAAGCAACTACTTACTAATCTGCTTTAGGTTTCTCCATATGTGCTTACCCTAGATATTTCATATACACAAAGCTATATAATATATGGTCTGTGGTAACTTGCATTTTTCCACTTAATATTTTCAAAGTTCATCCATATTTTAGCATGTTGTGATGGTTAATCCTGGGTGTCAACTTGACTGGACTAAGGAACAAATAAGAAAAAAGGGTCTTCTGATTGGACCACCTCAACCCGGATGGCCCACCCCAAATGTGGGTGTTACCTTCTGCCGGCAGGCAGTATTTAAGGCCACAGCAGCGGGACCTGGTCCCTTTTATTTCCTCCTGAGGCTTGCTTCTCTCATCTGATGAGTTTGTCTTGCTGCTGTGATCAACCTTTCAGATCCCAGCGTGTACTGAGACCGGCAGATCTCCTGGAATCCATTCGGGCCTTCAGCACTAGACTGGGACTCCTGAGACATCCAGCCTTGCGGACTGAGCAGTTCCCTGGATTCCCCCCTGGATTCCCGGCCTCTCCAGTTCGGCGCTACTGTTGAGCTCCATCACGTGAGCAAATCAATAAATTGTATATAGTTATATATATTCATCCTGTTGCTTCTGTTTCTTTAGAGAACCCTGACTAATACACATTTTGGTACCAGAAGTGGTTCTAGAGAAACAGAATTGAAAGGATGAATTTCTTTAGTGGGCTTGGTAGCCTCTGGAGCCAGCTCTCCAACCCAATGAAGCCTAGAGTTACTGAAGGCTCTCCTGGTGGCATGAAGAGGAATGATAATCCTTGGTGCAGACTATTTGATCTAATTATGAAGATAGATCCATTTGACTCACCTAACTCACCTCTTGTGAGAAGCAAGGAATTTAGCGACTCTATATATAAAACGTTCGAGAAATTGCAGAAAAATCAGGAAAATAATGATGTTGCCTTGTTGCTCCTAGCATGTCTGGATAAACTGTTAGACGAAAATATGGAGCTCGGTGATAAAAATGACCAGCTCCGGATTCGAAACAACAGTTTAAAGGTTTCCAAGTGTGCTCTGGAAGAGAATCTTCTCTCCAGCAGCCAAAGAGCTAAAGCAGCAGAAAATCAAGCTGGAGCCCTTATTATACGGTTGGCTGATTTACAACGCAAATTTAATTCCCAGCCACGAAAAGTGTCAGCAGTTAAAGTGAGAGCACTGGTGGGGAAAGGGTGGAACCCTGAAACTTGGGATGGAGATGTGTGGGAGAACTATGATGATGAGGATTTTGAACCCTCGGATTCTGAGGGATTTTCTTTATCTGAGGAATTAACCTCCCCACCCTCAGCAGAGAATCCACACCCTGCAGATCCCTCCTCCCCACCCTTGCCTGAGGAAATTAATCCCCCCCTCCCAGTGGGAGCTGATGTCCCTCAGGGCCCAACAATTGTTGCCTCTAGACCTATAACCAGATTGAAGTCTAAGCAAGCCCCTCAAGGTGAGATAGAAAGTGTGGTCCACGAGGAGGTGCGATATACTACTAAAGAAATTAATGAGTTTGCTGATTCATTCCGGCAGAAGCCTAAGGAATATGTGTGGGAATGGATTTTAAGGGTGTGGGATAATGGTGGAAGGAATATAAAATTGGATCATACTGAGTTTATCGATATGAGCCCACTGAGTAGAGATTCTAGGTTTAACATGGAAGCTCGAGCAGTTAAAAAAGGTGTTAAAAGTTTATTTGAATGGTTGGCTGATGTATTTATTAAAACATGGCCTACTAACAGCGAGTTAGAGATGCCTGATATTCCTTGGCTTAGTATTGATGAAGGGATTGTGAGGGTCAGGCAGATGGGCATGCTCGAGTGGATTCGAAGTGTAAAACCACATTCTCCACAATATGAGGACCCAGAGGACATGCCACTCACTGAATTTATAAGATGGAAAGTACTGAGAGAGACACCAGAACATTTGAAGAGCTTTGTTTTTGCTCTATTTCTTATGCCAGATCTTACAGTTAGAGAAGTTGTGGCTCGTTTGCATAAATTAAATGTACACGTAGTAGGTCTAACAGGACCTCAGGGTAGGCGTCAGGTGGCAGCACTGAATCGCAGAAGGCCAGATGAGCGTAGTTACAGTAATTATCATAATGGGTGGCAAAGGCAAAACAATACCTATAATGGCATGACCCGAAATGATCTTTGGAACTGGCTAATTAATCATGGTGTTCCCAGGAACCAAATACATAAGAAGCCTACTAAGTTTTTATTTGATCTGTATAAGCAGAAAAGCTCTAGAACGAATGACAGGAAGTCAACATTTGATTTTAGGAGTAGCGAATCCCGCCCAGTTGACCGGTTTCCAGACTTGAGACAGTTCACAGACCCAGAACCCCTTGAATGAAGGGGTGGCCGGGTTCCAGTGAGGAAGGACCTTGTCACAATACCAAAGAGTTATGCTGTTTGCCTTCCTCCTGTCCTTCCCCAGAGGGACCTGAGGCCTTTTACTAGGGTAACTGTACACTGGGGAAAAGGAAATAATCAGACTTTTCGAGGCCTATTGGATACTGGTTCTGAGTTGACACTGATCCCAGGAGACCCTAAAAAGCATTGTGGCCCTCCGGTTAAAGTAGGGGCCTATGGAGGTCAGGTGATAAATGGAGTTTTGGCTGAAGTCCGACTCACGGTGGGCCCAGTGGGTCCCAGAACGCATCCCGTAGTTATTTCCCCAGTCCCAGAATGTATAATTGGGATAGATATAATTAGAAATTGGCAGAATCCCCACATTGGTTCCCTGATCTGTGGAGTGAGGGCTATTATGGTTGGAAAGGCCAAATGGAAACCATTGGTGTTGCCTCTACCAGGGAAAATAGTGAACCAAAAACAGTATCGTATCCCTGGAGGGATTGCGGAGATTAATGCCACTATCAAGGATTTGAAAGATGCAGGGGTGGTGATTCCTACCACATCTCCATTTAACTCTCCAATTTGGCCTGTGCAAAAGACAGATGGATCATGGAGAATGACAGTTGACTATCGAAAACTCAACCAAGTAGTGACACCAATTGCAGCCGCTGTACCAGATGTGGTGTCCTTACTCGAGCAGATTAATATGTCTCCTGGTACCTGGTATGCAGCTATTGATCTGGCCAATGCTTTTTTCTCAATACCGGTTCATAAGGACCACCAGAAGCAATTTGCTTTCAGCTGGCAAGGCCAACAGTATACCTTTACTGTCTTACCTCAGGGGTATGTTAACTCTCCAGCGTTGTGCCATAACTTAGTTAGAAGGGATCTTGATCGCCTGACTCTTCCACAAAATATCACACTGGTCCACTATATTGATGATGTTATGTTGATTGGACCCAGTGAACAGGAGGTAGCAGCTAGCCTAGACTTGTTGGTAAAGCATATGCGCATGAGAGGATGGGAAATAAATCCAACTAAAATTCAAGGGCCATCTACCTCGGTGAAGTTTCTAGGAGTTCAGTGGTGTGGAGCATGCAGAGACATTCCTTCTAAGGTAAAGAATAAGTTGTTGCACCTGGCCCCTCCCTCCACCAAGAAAGAAGCACAACGTCTGGTGGGTCTTTTTGGATTCTGGAGGCAGCACATTCCTCATCTGGGTGTGTTACTACGACCCATATATCAGGTGACTCGTAAGGCAGCAAACTTTGAGTGGGGCTTGGAACAGGAAAAGGCTCTTCAACAGGTCCAGGCTGCGGTGCAGGCTGCTCTGCCCCTAGGGCCATATGATCCAGCAGACCCAATGGTGCTTGAGGTATCAGTGGCAGATAGAGATGCTGTCTGGAGTCTGTGGCAGGCTCCCATAGGGGAATCACAGCGGAGGCCCTTGGGATTTTGGAGCAAGGCTCTACCTTCATCTGCAAACAACTATTCTCCTTTTGAGAGACAGCTCTTAGCCTGCTATTGGGCCTTAGTGGAAACTGAACGTTTGACAATGGGCCACCAAGTCACCATGCGACCTGAGCTGCCCATCATGAGCTGGGTGTTATCTGACCCACCAGACCATAAAGTAGGACGTGCACAGCAACAGTCCATTGTCAAATGGAAGTGGTACATACGGGACAGGGCCCGGGCAGGCCCTGAGGGCACAAGCAAGCTACATGAAGAAGTTGCCCAAATGCCTATGGTTCCCACTCCTGTTACAATGTCTCCTGGGCTTAAGCATGCACCTATGGCTTCATGGGGTTTGCCCTATGATCAGTTGACTGAGGAAGAGAAGACTAGGGCCTGGTTTACTGATGGTTCTGCACGCTATGCAGGCACCACCCAGAGGTGGACAGCTGCAGCATTACAGCCAATTTCTGAAACAACCCTAAAGGACACTGGTGAAGGAAAGTCTTCACAGTGGGCAGAACTTCGGGCAGTGCACATGGTTGTGCATTTTGCCTGCAAGGAGAAATGGCCAGAGGTTCGATTATATACTGATTCATGGGCTGTAGCCAATGGTTTGGCTGGATGGTCAGGGACTTGGAAGGAGCATGACTGGAAAATTGGTGAGAAAGACATTTGGGGAAGAAGTATGTGGATAGAGCTCTCTGAATGGTCAAAGGATGTGAAGATACTTGTGTCTCATGTAAATGCTCATCAAAAGGTGATCTCAGCAGAGGATGAGTTTAATAATCAAGTAGATCGGATGACTCGTTCTGTGGATAGTCAGCCTCTTTCTCCAGCTATCCCTGTTGTTGCTCAATGGGCCCATGAACAAAGTGGTCATGGTGGCAGAGATGGAGGTTATGCATGGGCTCAACAGCATGGACTCCCACTCACTAAGGCTGATCTGGCTACAGCTGCTGCCGAGTGCCAGATTTGCCAACAGCAGAGACCAACATTGAGCCCCCGATATGGTGCTATTCCCCGGGGTGACCAGCCAGCAACCTGGTGGCAGGTTGACTACATTGGACCACTTCCATCATGGAGGGGACAGCGTTTTGTTCTTACAGGAATAGATACTTATTCTGGTTATGGATTTGCCTTTCCTGCACGTAATGCTTCTGCCAAAACTACCATCCAGGGACTTACGGAATGCCTTATCCACCGTCATGGTATTCCTCACAGCATTGCTTCTGATCAAGGAACTCACTTCACAGCCAAAGAAGTGCGACTGTGGGCCCATGGTCATGGTATCCACTGGTCTTACCATGTTCCCCACCACCCAGAAGCAGCTGGCTTGATAGAACGATGGAATGGCCTCTTGAAGACACAGTTACAGCGCCAATTAGGTAGCAATACCCTGGAGGGCTGGGGCAAGGTTCTCCAGCAAGCAGTATATGCTTTGAATCAGCGTCCACTATATGGTACTGTTTCTCCTATAGCCAGAATTCATGGGTCCAGGAACCAAGGGGTGGAAGTGGGAATGATTCCACTCACTATCACCCCTAGTGACCCAGTAGGAAAATTTTTGCTTCCTGTACCCACGACCTTGCGTTCTGCTGGTCTAGACGTTTTGGCTCCAATGGGGGGAGTGCTTTTGCCAGGAGATACAGCAAACGTTCTATTGAACTGGAAGCTAAGACTTCCCCCTGGCCACTTCGGGCTTCTACTGCCTTTAAGCCAACAGGCTAAGGAAGGAATAACAGTAGTAGGAGGAGTGATTGATCCAGACTACCATGGGGAAATTGGACTTTTTCTCCACAATGGGGGCAAGGAAGATTATGTCTGGAAGGCAGGAGATGCTGTAGGGCGCCTTCTGGTGCTACCATGTCCTATGATTAAGGTCAATGGGAAACTCCAACAACCCAAACCAGACAGGACAATAAATGGCCCAGACCCTTCAGGGATGAAGGTATGGGTCACTCCTCCAGGGAAAGAGCCAAGACCTGCAGAGGTGCTTGCTGATGGCGGAGGAAATACAGAATGGGTAGTAGAAGAAGGTAGTCATAAATATCAGCTGAAGCCACGGGACCAGTTGCAGAAACGTGGATTATAATAGATATTAACCTTCGTCCTATTTGGTTAAGAATGTGCTTGTTTATATATGTATATATATATATGTATATATGTATGTATATTAAGTGGATACTTGTGTTCCCCTTTGAATGTGCAACTGAGATATGTGTTAAGTGTTGTCATATTTAGGTTATTAGATACTGAAGGACTAAGTTCTTCTCAAGGACATTACCACCTACTCTAAGATATAATGCTTTGCTATTGCACATGAGATACTTATAACATGTTAGGTGGAATTATGACCCTGCCATCGTTTGCAATTGACATTTAAGCAGAGGCTATTTATTGGGTGTCAAGTTGACAAGGGGTGGACTTGTCATGGTTAATCCTGGGTGTCAACTTGACTGGACTAAGGAACAAATAAGAGAAAAGGGTCTTCTGATTGGACCACCTCAACCCGGATGGCCCACCCCAAATGTGGGTGTTACCTTCTGCCGGCAGGCAGTATTTAAGGCCACGGCAGCGGGAGCTGGTCCCTTTTCCTTCTTCCTGCGGCTTGCCTCTCTCTCATCTGGTGAGTTTGCCTTGCTGCTGTGATCAACCTTTCGGATCCCAGCGTGTACTGAGACCGGCAGATCTCCTGGAATCCATTCGGGCCTTCAGCACTAGACTGGGACTCCTGAGACATCCAGCCTTGCAGACTGAGCGGTTACCTGGATTCCCGGCCTCTCCAGTTCGGCACTACTGTTGAGCTCCATCACGTGAGCAAATCAATAAATTGTATATAGTTATATATACTCATCCTGTTGCTTCTGTTTCTTTAGAGAACCCTGACTAATACACATGTATTAGTAGCTTATTCCTTTTTATGTTTCCATAATTAGTATTCCACTATTTGGATAGATCATACTTTAGTCATCTGCCAACTGATGGACATTTGCATTTTGATTATTATGAATAATATTGTTATGAATTTTCATGTTCAGATTTTTGTGTGAACTTGTCTTCATTTCTTTCAAGTATACTTACAGGAGAATTGTTGGGTCAGTTAGTATCTCTAAGTATAAACATTTGGGAACTATCAAAATGTTTTTCAACATTCCCATCAGTAACATATGATGTAGGTGAATGCAGGCCACATATGGCTGCTGACATTAGCTTAATTCCCTACCTGCACGTCCCTACCTGATCCCACCCCACAGGTGAGAGCAACGTGTGATGTAGGGGGTCTGGGATTGGCCGCTGGGAGGTGACTTCACTCTGCCTATATAAGTAATTTGCTACATACAATAAATGGATTCTTTATGATTTATACCACCTAATTGGATCCCTGGCCTATTAGTTCACTTACGATTCAGGTGCAGGTGTAATTGTGGGTCAATCAGATCCACAACTGAGTTCTCGGCTAGCCCAGCAGCTTCAGGGGCCCTAGCCTAGCTGGACATGAAGCACTGGGATCAACAGTCCCTTAGCTTGGATTGAGGCTACGTAGCAGGAAGCCTTGCAAGGGACAGTCAGTCCTTAGGCTGGGTGGACATCAGGCCTGTGGGGCTATTGGCTTCACAGCATTGGCTTCACAATTCCGTAGCCTGGTCAGCAGCTGTTGGAAAGCCATCAGTTTTCCCAGGAAAGCCGTGTGCTAGGAGCCCTCATCAGCAACAGGGTTGGCCAACAGCCCCCTCACCAACAGCACCATCAACTGGTGCCTTCAGCAGCAGCAGCAGCACCCCTCAATATGATGCTTGTCTTTTTTCTGTGTGGCTTGGCAACACTTCTTATTGTCTGAATTTCTGATTGTGGTTTTATTTTGCATTTCTCTGATGAATGATGAGATTGGATTTCTTTTCGTGTGTTTATTTGTATATCTTCTTTGGATAAATGGCTATTTAGATTGTTCATGTTCAACTGGGTTGTCTTCTTATCTTGCTGTTAGAGTTCTTAATTGTGCTTACAGTGGAATTATTGCAATACACAAATTATAAGCTGAAAATATCGAAGTCAAAAGCAGATTCAATACACATAACCTATTGAACATCAAATAGGGTAGCTTAGCAACTCAGTACACTATAGAGTGTTGACTGTCCGCTGCCATGGCTGCCCAGCCAACTTCAAGCTGTGTTGCACTGCATCTGCCTCAGGAAGAGACAACGACTTGAAATTTGAAGTGGTCTGTACAGAATGCTCGGCATTTTCGCAGCATCATAAAGTCCAAAATTTCTAGCTTAAACCATTTAAGTCAGAGACCTAGACAGAAGGGTCTTTTCAGATCTGTGATTTGTCAATATTTATATCATATGAATATCTTCTCACTTTCTTAATCATGTTCTTTAAAAGCAAATTAGATGGAATCTAATATAGGTAATGTTTTCTTTCATTGTGCTTTTGAGAGTCATATATAACCATTCCCAAATCCTAGGTCAGGGAGATTTGGGTGTTTGGACTCTTAGACTTAAGTTTCTGAATCATTTTGAGCTAATATTTATATTAGATGAGAGGGAAAGTCCCATTTTCACTGTCTTGCTTATGAAAATCCAGTCCATTGTCCCTTACCAGTACCACAGTCTTGTGAGGTGTGAGTCCTCCAACTTGTCTTCTTGTTTTTTCAATATTATTTTATCTATTTAGCATCCCTTGAAACTCCACATGAACTCTAGAGTTGTTTACAAATTCCTGTCAAAGAATCCCCTGGGATTCTAGATTCTGGTAGAGATTACTTTGGGAGCAATTTGGGTATCACAGCCCTCTCAACAATAAATAGTCCAAGCCATGAGCAGGGAACATTCTCCCCTTTATTCGGATCTTCCATACTTTCTTTCAATACTGTTTTGTAGTTTTCAGAGTATATGTTTTGTGATTCTCCTGCTAAATTCCTTCCCAAGTGTTCTATTCTATTTGGTGCTATTGAAAATGGAAATCTTTTCTTAATTCCTTGACCATGTTGCTTGTTGTAAGGGTACAGAGGCAAAATTCATACTGTGTACTGATCATCTAGCCTGAAACTTTCCTGAGCTATATAGTCACTTACATCTTAGTGGAATCTTCAAATTTTCCTATACACAAGACCTTGGATTAGATAGAGGTTAATTCCATTTTTTTCTTTCCAAAATGATGTCTTTTATTTCCTTATTTTGCCTCTAATATTCCTCACTTTTCTAATCACACTTTACTTTTCTTCACAGCCCTAACCACTGTCAATCCCATTTGTGACCCCTTTATCACTACCCTCACTGCTCTGTGAGGTCCCCAAAGTCTGGTGCTTTTTTCTGTTCTGATGACTGTCTTCCCGGATTCTAGAACAACCCTGGCACTGTAGGTGTCACACGAATACTAAGGTTCTCTGCCAGCTTTCAGGATGAGCCTTCCAGAGAGACCTGCATGTTCTCTACCCCCAGCTCTGACTGGAGTTGAGGCTGGAACTGAATGGGTCAGCACATGGCATCCAGGGTCAACTAGGACTCCAAAACCAGCACATGACATTGCAAAAACAAACAAGGAAGCTCTTCTCCCTCAACTCAACATGCAACTCGGGCTCCAGGAAGGGAACCTACAAGATCCTGTACTGTTTCTCTACATCTTTAATGATTTCGCTCCCTTGTGGCCACAGAGCTATGGCAGGCACTATGGGGCCTTTTGGGTGTCACATTAAGGGAACAGCTCTGGGCAAAACACACTCAAGAGTTGCTACAGCCCTGGTACTGCACAGCTTCCACTCGTACAAAGCCACATACCACTGGAGGCCTCTCCTGTCAACAACCTCTCCTTGGCCAACCACTTTCGCTTCATTGGAGCCATCCTTTGTCACTGTAAAAAGACCAGTGGTCAGAGCACTGAAAGGTAATGGAGGGGCTTCTATAAGGCAAAAAGAACCAAGGAAGAGCTGGTCTGAACAGTGGTCAGGCTCTGCAACATGAAGTAAGACCCTGGGAATACAGGCAGGTGGGCCGTGGCCCCACCAGCTGGGGAGATGTGCCTCCCCCATCCAGCTAATTGGGGCACCCATGGGAGAAGCAAGGACATCATCATGGGAATTATTTTGACTGTACTCTCTTTTATTTTAAAAGAAAAATTATTAGTAGTTTCAGATCACACCACAAGGCTAAATCAAGATTATTAAGCAAGGTACAGGAGAGACTGTCAAAGATTTAGGGTGTGATAAAGAACATTCTCTCAGAGAGGCATCCAGACGCTTTGGCTTCCTTTGACCTGAAGGAAGTTTGGGAAAATTAAGGGAAATTTCCATACCAAAAAAGAAAAAAAAAGGAAGGGAAACCTAAGATTTCTTCAAAGTAGAGAACAAGAATGAACAAAGGTCTTTTTGGGTAGTCTTGTATGTCATGGGCTTTGTCTGTTTTACAGATGATTTTTGCAACAGAATTATAGAATAAAATGCTGTGAACTTAACATTCTTTAATTGAAAGTGTCTGATGTTCTATTCAAAACTATCTATTTAAATTCTTATGACTAGGAGAAGAGACTTAAAATAATGACTGATGCTTGTAGTTCCAAGCACAAGCCTGGGCCCTGTGGCTCCCTACATGAAGTGCTGAGCATTTGCCTGGGACCTGCTGTTCCTTCAGGGACTTTTCTCACAGATCGCAGAAGCAGGCAGGGTTACCTGCCCCATTTTGTAGATAAGGAAGTTGAGGCAAGTAATGTTATAAGCAAGTTGCCCAAAGCCCTCTAGACAGACTAGCAGAGCCTAAATTCAGACCTGAGTCAGTCCCACTCTAGACCTGAGTCAGTCCCACTCTAGACCTGAGTCAGTCCCACTCTAGACCTGAGTCAGTCCCACTCTAGACCTGAGTCAGGCCCACTCTAGACCTGAGTCAGGCCCATTCTACACTTCAGTTGTCTTCTGTGCCATTACAGTTTATGTTGAATAGTCCAAACTCTTCCTATGCAACTATAACCATTCTCAGATAGAAAAGTTCCAATGAAACAAATGTCTCAGGCCATGAGCTGCTGAAAAAAAAACCCACAGGCATAGTTAGACATAACCAAATGTGCATGTCCCAAATGTGCTCATCAGAGGTACTTTTTGCTTATCCATAATATAAAAATCTTAAGACAACTTAAGTATCTACTAATAAAGAATTGGTTAATTAAATTATAGTCTGCAGATAAAAATGGAATAGTTGGCAGACACTAAAGAGAACCAGCAAGACTGATCTATGATAATGTAGAAACTGGAAGATATGGAGAACTACAGCTGTAAAAATTATAAACAGTGTGCATATAACTTTCTTAAAGGATTAGAGGACTTTAACTGGGGGTGACATTGGGGTCAAGATAAGGAGGAGACAGAACATTGTGAACTGAATGTTCAATGTGCACTATTGAAGTGTATGCCCAAAATGACTAAGCTACTCAATTATATATATATATATATATATATATATATATATATATATATATTACCATAATGAATAAAAGATGAATAGGGGACTGGGGAGATGGCTCAGTGGGTGGGAACTGCAGATGAGGACCAGAGTTGGAATCCCCAGCACCCATAGAAAAACCAGGCATGGTTATGTATGCCTGTCCCACCAGCTTGGGAGGGCCCTGACAGACAGAGCCTGAGATCTCAACTGGCCAGTCAGCCTAGCCAAAATGGCAAGCTTCTGGTTCAGTGAGAGACCCTGTCTCAAGGGAATAAGGCAGAGGGCAATAGGGAAGAACACCTAATGTCCTCCCCTGGCCTCTGGGCACATGTACCCACACACGTGTGCTTGCACATGTACACAAACCCCACACACAAATTTTTTAATTTTTTTATTTATTATTTTTTATGTGTATGAGTGTACTATCTGCATGTAGGTTGGTGCACCCATGTCATGCAATGCCTCGGAGGTCAGAAGAGGGCGTCGGATTCCCCAGAACTGGAGTTAAAGACGGTTCTTAGCCACCATGTGGGTGCTGGGAATGGAACCCGAGTCCTCTGCAAGAGCAGTTGGTGCTCTTAACCGCTGAGCCATCTCTCCAGCCCCACAAATTAAATTTTTTTAATGAAAGGAGAGTGTCATTTTCTTCTCATTCCTTATCTTACTATTGCATTCTATTCCATATTTAATTTTTGCAACTCACTCAATAAAAATAAATGAATAAAAATATGAGCAGTCAGGTGACATTAAAACCACTTATCATCAGCACTCAGATCTTATTTGAGGAGCTCAAAGAGTCAACAATACTTCATGTCACCTAAATAAATAACCTGGATCCTGAGAAATGTCAGATCCCACCAAAGAAAGAGTTCTTCTTGAATGTGGTCTGTGTGAAACGTCATATTCAGTGGTCACCTGATGTATTTTCCCGGAATTTATTTCAGATAATCTTGTTTTGAAGAACAGGTAGTTCTTGTGTCGTTTGGGTTGTACTTCTGAGAACACATTATCCCAGTGTCCTCTCTCTTCTTGATCAAGCAATTTCTTCATCATCTTTTATGGCTTTTATCTCTGCTTATGCCTTCAAAAAGTGAGCCAGAATATAAAAATGCACAGAGCATATGCCAAACATTGTAAATTATGTGTCAAGTTTAGAGATAAAACCTAACAGAGAACATTTATTAGTTTTACTAATAAATCAAATAAATTCGATCATCTCTTTCTTTACATGAAAATATCGACTAAGCCTGAATCCCTAAGACTTGTTTTTTAAGATAGAGGAATCTCAATTTCTGGAAGAGACTTTGAAAATCATCTGATTTCTGATCCCTGTAAGGACCTGACAGATCATGTGAATGATGACCTTTGCCAAGTGAAATGCAGACCTGGGGGAGAGCCTACCCCACCTACAGAGATCAGCTGCCTCTCAACTCCAGCCCACAGAGGCCTTACAGGAACAGTGTGGCAAGAATATCCCTTCCAATTTTTCAAGAGAAGCTGGAAATCTACATTTGTATGTAAATGGTTCCAATTTTTAAATGCTGGCAATTAATGCAAAAAAATTTGAAAGCACCATGGGGCCCAAACAAAACATGTCTCTTGGCTGAACTGAAATATGGCCTCAAATAGACTCCAACTCTTGATTTTATAGAAGAGGTAGCCAAGGCCTAGAGGGAAGTAGAGTCACTTGCATAGGGTCCCAGGGATGGGGTCAGGAGAGGAACTTGGGCCAGGCCCAATTCCCTTTTCCCACAGGTTCTCTTTCCCCAGCCAGATAGGAGAAAACTAAGACAGCAGCAGCTAAGTTCAGACAGGGAGGGGCTGAATCTCCTGGCCCCAACCACACATGTGTCAATCAGCTTTCAACCTGAAAACCAGACCTCAGCAACAAACAGATCTGGCTCCCAGCCCTACTCCCGTCCATTAATTCCAGCTGCAAATCAAGCTCTCAACTTAGTTTGGGTGGATTTAGGAAACAGAAGGAAAGATGAGAAGTTTTACCCTCAGACAGTCTGTGGGAGGAGTGGGAAAGCCTTATTTCCGGTGGAATATTTCTTTAAGCCACTAATGATGAATGTGGCATTGCCTGGGAAGACTGTTTACTCAGTTTCCCAGGAAGCAGATATGTGCCCTCCATATTGAGGTTGCTTTACAGTCTGGGCCTTTGCCACAAATTCATGTTTCCCATGTTATGAGAGGAAATGAACCTGCTGGCTAAGACCACAGGCTGTGGATCCAGATGGCCTGGGTTCAAATCTGCTCCTTGGAATTTACCAGCTGGTGATCTGGGACGGAGCATGCTGTGCCCCAACCTCCTCATCCATGCAATGGGACAATGGCAGCACTTCTGTGAGACTGTTGTGAGGATCCCATGCATTAGACACCGGGAAGTCACCAGGTATGTCAGCTGCACGTTGGAGTCACCTGGATAACATTCCAAGTTCTTGGGTCCCATCCCCAGAGATTCTGGTTCAACTGGTTTCATGTGTGTCCTGGGCACTGGAGCTCTTCACATCCACCCTGGTGACTCTGATGCACAGTCAAAGCTGAGAGCCTCTGAGAAAGGAGATTAGTAAATAGAAGAGCACTCTCAGAGTGATCGGGTTTTAAAGATGCTCTCTGTCTCTGAAGTATGCTTTGTGTAAATCAATCCCTCCATGAAGTTTGCTGAGTGGTCATCTTTTGGTAGCATTCATCAGGGAGGGTCACCAGCTCCTGAGCAGAAAGATGTTTCTGTGAGTGTCCCTAGTGCCCCTGCCTTCTTCTTATACCTCTTGCCTGTGTCAAGACATGCAAGTGGAGCTCTGATTCACCTTGGTGGGAATGGGAAGAGTAAGAATCTGCAGAAGGTGAGGGGTAGGGATGACTTCACCCCTGACCCTTTACAATTCCAAGACCCAGGCTGATAGGGGAACAGATTTGTGTGTGGCCCCGATGCTCCCTCTAAAGTCACCTCCTCTGGGATGCTGGTAGACTGAGTGTGAAAGGTTGCTGATGGCGAGCTATTACCAACCGAGTTATTTCCTACACATGTATTAAGAGCTTTGCATCCTGTGACTGCAGCTCAATCTGCTCTCAGATTAAACTGGAGTCATTTGGGCTTTGCTCTGTCATGAGAAGGCTTGCTCCCAAGTGGTCTGTGTCAATGTCTCTGTTGGTGATCAGAAATGCTAATGCCGCTGGAATAAGAATGGTGGGTGGCAGGCATCCAGATAGGGTTAGGTGAGACCTCTATGTGACAGGTCAGGCTTGAAACAAGAAACTGAAACCTTGAGAAGGCAGCAGCAGCAGCTGTGCTTGGAAGCATGGATTGCCCAGGTTTCTTTGTCAGGGCATCTGGTTCTCTTTTATTAGCCTCTGTGCTTCCCCAGGGTGGGGTATCCTAGCAAACATTCTACGCAACACATCTGTTCTCATGGTAGGAATGGGAGTCCCAAGGCACCCTCAGTGACTGTGGAATTTGCCACTGGAAAAAGGAGGGAGTCCTTTGAGTAAAGGTAGATTCATCCTTCACATATTCCCACAAGAACCATCATGTCTGTCCCTGGACTCCAGCCACTGGGCTGCAGGTCCTGAGAGACCCAGGCTACCAGCTTGTGTGTGTGGTGCTCAATGGGGGTAAAGGTTCAGATCTGCTGTAACAGAGGGTTTATGGTTAACAATATGACATTGTGCACTTCAAAGCTGTTAATAGGAGTTGCTCTCACTGCATACATAAAATAAAAATATAGGGGCTAAGGTGTGGCTCAGCAGTAGAATGTTTGCTTACCTCTTAGGCACAGGCCATGGGTTCAATCCCCAGTACACACACACATACACACACACACACACACACACCAAAAAGAAAACTAAAAAGGTGCTGGAGAGGTGGATTAGAGTTAAGAGCACTGGTTGCTCTTGCAGAGAACCTGGGTTCAGTTCTCAGCTAACAAGATGGCAGCTAACAATCATCTGTAACTCCAGTTCCAGGATATCCAACCTCTCCTTCAGACTTCCATAGGCACTGCATGACATGGGTGTACTTACATACATGCAGGCACTTACATACACTCAGACACATAAAATAAAAAAAATATTTTTAAAAAGAAAACAAACACCACTCAGGACACTAGAATGTTAGTTTAGATATATTTATTACCTTGATATTGACTAGGACGCTACTAGATGTTTGCCTACATTCAAACCCATCAAATTATACACATGAAATATACATACTTATTTGTATATCAACTATGCCTGAGTAAAGCTGTTGCAAGACCTCTGGCATTGCAGAAAAAGCATTGACAATAGTAAACCTACCAGGCACAGTCCCCCAAAGAACCACACGAGGAAAGCAAGTAGCTCCATTTTTTTCTCAAATAAGTGGCATGCCCATCTTTCAGGGCCCAGGTTCCATGCTGGCTGTCTCCTATGAGAAGCCTTCCATGACTGTCACTCAGAAGACCTGCTTCCAGAGCATCTCCAAGCCCCAGTCCTCTGTCAGGTATGTGAGCCCCTAGCCAACGGGCCCTTGTTTTCTTTTTTTGGTCTTTTTGAGACAGGGTCTTCCTGTAGCCCCAGCTGTCCTGGAACTCGCTCTGTAGAGCAGGCTGGCCTTGAACTCACAAAGATCCGCCTGCCTCTGCCTCCCAAGTGCTAGGATCAAAGGCGTGCGCCACCACGCCCGGCATGGCGCCCAGCATGGCGCCCAGCATGGCCCTTGTTTTCTAATTCCCATTACTAATTCTACAGCTAGATGAGACTGAGTGCTCACTAGATTCCAAGCATTGGGGTGCACGCATCCATTCTCTGAGTCCCCACATGGACCTAAAGAGTCATTGACTGTCACGTCCTTACAGTTGAAGCCAGGAGAGCTTATAACTCACCCAAAGCCACACTCCAAGGAAAGGGCAAGACCCAAACCTGAAGCCAGGTCCGACTGTTCACAGAGCCTGCATTAAGCCCCGGCTGCCTGACTGGTCATGGCCTCTCTGACCCTAACAGAAAGAAGTGTGACCCCTGGCACTTGGGCAGGTTCCTGGGAATGCCAGCGATGGTACTGGTCACACAGCAGCTACCCGACTTGCTTACTTCATGCCAGGCACCTTTCAGAATGCTCTACTTCTAACCAGTGGAATCCACACCACCATTCAATGTAAGTACAACAGCTGTGCCCACTTTACAAGTGAGGACAATGGCTGAGCCACTGGCCCACATGCCTGGATGGAAGCTGCAAACCTGGGTAGGGTTAGGGTTAGGGTTAGGATTAGGGTTAGGGTTAGGGTTAGGTTAGGAAGGCTGGCCCCGGAGTCCACGCTCATAACCCCAGCCTGCCTTCCAGCACCTCCATTTTGAATGAATTTAAGTGAGGAAAATATACTGGCATCACTGAAAACGGGAATTTAATGCATTTGTGCCATTTGACAGGAACCAATCTGTGACAACCAGGCACATGCCCTACCCTGAGGATGGGCAGGTCAGAAGATGAGAGGTTGGTGCCAGCTCCCACAGGGAACCTGGAAGCCGAGCTACAGGAGCCCATGTTGCATCTTCCTGTCCAGACCCCCGCTCCTTCCACCCTCAGTGCCACAGAGGCTTGCTGAAGTGGCCATGGGCTCTTGGCTGCCCTGATGCAACCTCCTCAGGGTGAAATCCAGAGGCTGCTGGAGCCCAGGCCTGCTGCCAGCTTGGACTCTGTCGGGAAGACCAGTGCCCAGTGCTGTGGTGAATTCTGTGAGCAGGAGCCTGAGTGTCCACACAGGCACACTCCCAGGCAACTTCCACATGACTGCACAGTCAAGTGACCACTTCCGGGGGACTACCTAGACATCTTGTCATAGTTGCCCACATAAATAGGGCACATATGCAAATGGAGGGGACTGGAGGGATAAACAGAGGTCCTCCCTTTCCTTCCCTTAGACCAGTACAGTCTTTTTCTCTCATGAACACTGCTTGCTTTGCTGATGCTGAAGCACCTCATTCTTTCCTTATCATGTATCCTCCCTCACTTTAATGGCTCTTCCAATGCTCATTTACTGGCAAGATGTCAGAAATAATCATGGCTACATGGTCATCTCTATACAGCCGGGGCTCACTGCCATGCCTTGCAGATATTCAAATATCTGCTGCATAAATGCATGAGTAGCTACATGAGTAAGTGATTGTGCCAAGAGAGCTAGTCAACAGACCAGCTCTTGGATGTTCAGTTTCCTCTCTGAAATTTTTGGTTTTCCTACTGGTTAGGTGGAATTTCATGACTTGTTCTGGCCAATGAGCTGTGAATGGAAATGACATACTTTCTAGTCTGGAGTGTTAGTTGTCACTATAAGTCCCACAGATCTTTCTTTTCCTCTCCCAGGGTGATTGGTAATTTTTCATATGGGGATTTCTTTGTGTGCATCCTATGCTGGACATGTTTCATAAGTGAGGCATAAGACTTTGCTGTTTGGCATTGCTAATGTTTGGCAGTTGTTATTGCAGCCATACCTAGCCTATCCTAACTAACGGATACTCAGTTGAGACAGGGGCTTACACAACAGAAGAGCTCCAGAAAGCTGTTCTCTAGGGTAGCCCCACAGAACTTTCTACAACTATGGTCATGTTCTAAAGAACTCCATAATGAAAGCTACTAATTCACTACCTTTTGGAAATCTTTAAAATTTTGCCCAGATGATCCTCTCATTCAAGCCGCTGTATCACAGGCCCCCACAGGAGGACCTGGCTCTTGAATCCCATAACCTAATTCCCCATGTAAAATTATTCTCTCCTCATTCATTAGCTTTGGTTTCCTTGGACATCAGCTTGAGATGAAGAGGAAGGTCTGCTGAACCGTTACCTCCAGGACAGAGCCTGTTATGAAAAGCATCCAAGAACACAGTTATTACATAATCCATTCATGCTAGTAAAGGGCCCAGGATATCCTGATGTTTTGATGGAATATACAAAGTTAAAAGTTCATCATGGCCAGGGTTGTATTGTTTATAGTTGTTTGGTTATGGTGGTGATCTCTCTCTCTCTCTCTCTCTCTCTCTCTCTCTCTCTCTCTCTCTCTCTCCCCCATCCCGTGTGTGTGTGTGTGTGTGTGTGTGTGTGTGTTGTGAGATGAGGTCTTCCTATACAGCCCAGGTGGCTTCAAACTCACAATCTTTCTGCCTCAGCCTCCAGAGTACTGGGATCCCAGGTATATTCCACCATGCCCAGCTGTACTAGGTTTTAAGTATAGTACCTCAGTCCAGAGAGGTAGGGCTTATCAGAGCCATTTTTGTAGCTGAGACAAACTGAGACCAGAGACCATAAAAGGTCCAGAGACCAGATGGCTGTTAGCCACCATGTGCATGCTAGGGATCAAACCTGGGTCCTAGGCAAGAGCAGCCAGGGCTCTTAAACACTGAGGCAACTCTCTAGCCCCAATAAAATTTTCTTAAAGGAAAAATCATACCTATTAAAATAGATATAGTATGACTTCTAAATTAACACTGCCCACTCTCCCAGACTCTCACTTAACTGCTTCTTGCAGGAGAGCCTTCAGACTTTGCAAACAGGCAGACACAGATAATGTATCTGCATGTTTTCATTAGAAACAGCATTCAAGGTCACCCCACCTTATATGTTTATAAATTAGAAGTCACAGATAACACTTTCCTCAACTAGGTTTTTGAGATCTGGCAATTAAGCTGATATGATGACACAGGAAAACCAATGTTCGCTAAGCAGTTCCAGCTCTGCTTAGCACTCACAGAAAGAAAAAAAAAAATAGTCCTATGTATCATTTCTGAGGAAGCACTATTATTGTTTTGCATACTCTCACTTTGGCTATTTAATAAATATGCATCAACAACTTCTGAATTATTAAAGTATTAAATTGGAGACCATCTGACAATCCAAGGGAATCACAACGAATCTGTCATCACTATATAATCTGTATCAAGAATGAGAAAAATTTAGCTGGGTCTAGTGGCACCTGCCTATAATCTTCATATGCGGGAGCCTGAAGCAGGAGGATCATGAATTGGAGGTCAACTTGGGCTTTACAATGAGATCCTATAACAACAACAACAACAACAACAACACAATACAAACCAAAACGGCAATGAAAAAGAGACAGAGAGAATTAAGAATTAGTAGATCCTGGGTAGGGAAATGGCTCTGTCAGTAAAGTGCTTTCAATGCAAACACAAGGACCTGAGTCTGAACCCTAGTACCCATGTAAAAATCTGGGCATGGTGGTACATATTTGTAATCCCAGGCCTGGTGAGGCAGAGATAGGCAGCTCGATGGGGCTTGTTGTTTGGCCAGTCTACTTTAATTGATAAGCCCATGAGATAACTTGACTCAAACAACAAGGCAGATGGCTCCTGAAGAAACCTCCCCACAGGCTGACCTCTGGCCTTCACACATGCTCATATACATATGCACACAATAAACATGGACACACCCACATACGTGCCTCCATACATACACACACACACACACACACACACAAGAATAGCTGAATCTAAAATGTAAATACAAAAGAAATGTATGTTCCTGACTGTAGGAACTCCAGCTGGAATTGCGGGCTGCTTTCCAACTAGCACCGCCTGGCTGAAGGTCTGGCCCCACCCCAAGGAGGAGCAAGCAGCATGGCCTACGTGCGTGATGCTGGGTGGGGCAAGGTGTGCAGTGGTGCAGAATTGGGGAGCCTATGATTGGCTCTGGGAACTGACGTCATTTATTTTATAAAAGCAGGCTGTAGCAAGGAGTAAATTTTAATTTCATAGTAACATCGTCATGGAATTCCTGGCCATTATTTTTATTAATTATTGCGAGAATACAGGCTAAGGTAGGCCTGCATTTCGTTCGGGTGGCCAGTGGGTTGGAAAGAGATTCCTTTGCGGATCACCAATCTGGGTAGCTGGTGTTGTGAGTGGGTATTGGCTGAAGGGAGGCAACCAGCCATCAGCCTAAAATTCCTGTCCAGGCTCTGGGCAGGTGAGAAGCCACGGACAAGAGTGGAACACGTGTCTCGTGGGTCCAGGCTAAGGGCCTGGGTTGAAAGTATCATCCAGGCAGGCCTACGGGAAATAGCCAGCTGGCCTCTGTGCCGAGGGGTCAGCCCCCCACAGTGTCCACAAAGAGGGCACTGTATCCCCCGTTTCCCTTAGCAGGGCTGTGTGGTCCCTGTTCGGCATAAAAAGAAAGCTTCCTACACTTGATTCTTAAATAAAGACACTGATGTTTTAGGCCATTCAAGTAAGAGAAAACGATGACAAAAGTCAATATATTCCTAACAAGTGCTAAGCACATAATGAAATGTGATATTGATATGTGCTTTTGAAATGCTATTAGAGAGAAAAGTGTGTCAGAGCTGCTGGCCAGGAATGGGCAGCGACATCTGGGGACTGTGCCCAGAGAAAGAACCCCTAATAACACAGACTTCAGCACGAGAAACTGATGCCCACTTACGTAAGGGATGACTTTCATAGGCATAAAAGATGCTTATGGAAGCATTTTGTTTTTGTCTGTCTAACAAAGCCCAGCACTGTGGTCACAGGCTTGGCCTGTGAGGGACTGAACCTGCTTTGATGCCTCTGTCACAGGCCTCTGAATAACTTCAAGTCTGCTACTCACTGATTAGCTGAAGAAAATGCATCCACACACATAGTTAAACCTCCTCTATCATCAAGTTTTTATTTAACTGTCAGAGATGAGCAGCCAAAATAATTTGAGAAGCTACTGAGAAAGCAAGGCAAGTCCATTACTGAGGCTTACAGAGGCACAGAACTTAAGCCACCTTGGATGGAGTTAGGGCTTTTGAAGCATTCCATCAGGAAATCCTATAAGAAAAATGGTTCGGGAGTCTGGTGTTTGGGACATGGTGCGGGCTTCAGTTGAAGCATTTAAATCTTCTGGATGCTATTTTTGAACAAAAGTTTTCTCTTTACAATTTCACTCAGAATTGAGATGAAAGAAAGGAGCTTTACAATTATTTTGTCACTTTCAAACCTTCACATGACATTGAAATATTTTTACTGCAGATCTACATATCAACATTACCCAATTTGGTCACAATCTTTCTTTTCACTATAGTGGGCTTTCAAGCTAAAAGACAAACAGGATAATGGTGTGCGTGCATGTGCAAGCGCGCACACACACGTGTGTGTGTGTGTGTGTGTGTGTGTGTATGTGTGTGTGTATGTGTTTAATGTGGTGGAGACTAAATGAAGAGTAAGTTGTGTGAAGTGTCATTGGCAGACTCTCACAATTGCTGAAGTGCTACTCACTGTTAGAACCCGCCCTAAGAAGCTGGACGTGTGGCACATGCCTGTGATCCCAGCACTTGGGAGGTGAAGGCAGGAGAATCAGGAGTCAAGGGCTCAGCTATCTGGAGAGTGCAAGGTTTGCCTGGGCCACAAGAAACCTACATCAAAGGAAGGAAGGAAACAGGGAAGAGAAGGAGGGAGGGAGGGAAGGAAGGAGGAAGGAAGGGGAGGAAAAGAAGAACACAGGAACAAAGTCTAAGAACACCTTTTCACTGACAAGCAGTTTGTTCAGGAAAGCATTCTCTCCCCCCAGGCACATACCTTAGAACAAAATGTTCATTAATTTCTAACTTCTCACACCAATTTCTGCCAGAAAATTATTTCGATGTCCCACCATGCTAATAGGATTCTATGATATACTTAGATAATATAGAAATATTGTGGCTACTAGGAATCCAAATGAATCACAGATATTCTGGGGCAGTTTTGATCCCTTGGGCCACAGGCATTTTGATGAATGCATGCACTCGGGTTCCTGACATGCTGCAATCCCCATCAATTCTCTTCCAAATATTTGCCACCAACAACAAAACAAACTCTTCGGAAAAGCATCTTCTATGTACAAATAAGATAGAGACACATGCGGTAATGGAAGTCACTAGAAGATGTTATACAACTTACAATGGTTCCTCTTTTCCCAGGCTCATGATATATGATAAGAAACTGTCTTAAAAGGCTGGACTGCTGCAGCATGTCACAGCTCCCCGTCACAATACTAAACCACTGAGGCTCTGTAGTATATTATGTTACTAAGCTAATAACTTCAGAGGTATGGGGTACTGAATGTATTTTCTATCTATAATAGGTTTATTGGGATGTAGTTGCACTGTAAGTCAAACAACATATGCACTTTAACTAGATGTTTCCAAAATTTCTGTTATGTGCATGTGACCACTGAAATCTTTGCTATACCCAAAGACCACTGTACTATTAGAGTGAATTGTGTAAACACCAATATTTGAGCATAATCTATAAAACCAGAAATGTCATATGGTTCAAAACCAAAAATTTCACATGGCTCTACTTAAAATTATTTATTTAACTTCTCCTTCTTCTTGAATATCTTTAAAATCTTTTTAACTTTTTTTTTTGGTCTTTACATTTAACTCATCACCTCATAAGCCAGGCATGGTGGGGCACAGGCCCTGTAGCCACTAAAGTTGGAAGACAGAGCAAGAGGATCAGGAGTCTAGGTCATCCTTGGATACATGAGACCTGTCTCCAAAAACATACATATAAGACTTAATTGGATGCTAAGTATTTTAGACCATAGCATTCTGCAGTAGAAAGTCTCCATATATAGTCACCATCAATTCCTTCTCCTGTTGTAAATTCATGCTTTTATCTCGTGAGGACATTGTTTTTCTCCCTCCTTCAATTCTAGGTTGGCCTGTGACTTTCTCTCAGTGTATCAGGTATAATGGCTCTGAGCCTAGTATAAAGAGGCTGGTCAGCTTTCAGCTTGCTCTCTGAAGAAAAGCCAGTCACTAGGTAAGGAATCAACTACCTGAGACCATCATGCTACAGGAAATACAGAAGCCAATCACATGGGGAGAATTATCAGTGAGAAGTGACATTTGTCTTCAGCTGAACTATCTCAGCAACCTCTCAGCCACTGAAGTCTCTCCAGCTGTGGTCCTAGACACCAAACAGGTAGATCAGTCATCTTTGGTGTGTCCTACTGGAATTCATGAAGAATAAAATTGACAAGCATAAAAGAAAATATGTTGCTTACAGTCACTATACCTGAGAACAATCAGACAGACACTGAGGACAGCTGTCTGCGTTCAAGACCACAGATTCTGATGCCAGACTTTTTCTAAATACTACCTTGCCTATTTACCAACTCTGAGATCCTGGGTCAGTTATGACTGAAGTAGGATGCTAGCAATACATTAGTAGTCCCCAAGGAACCATGGCTCTAAGATTTATACACTTTGCAATCGCTCCCACACAGACCCTGGGTTTGACCATATATGAGGCTTGCTTTGGCCAATGGGATATAATTATTGATAGGAATCAGGAGGAAAGCAAGCCCATTCTATTAGAGTTACAGGTCCAAGAAAAACAAAAATGGCCATATGCCCCGGTAGAAGTGGTAGTCATCTCTGAGAACACACAGGTTTTATAATGGACTCTACGCAGTCTGTCCAAAAGGCCCTGACTCTTCAAGACATCAGTTGAGCACCAACCTTTGTTGGCCTGGTTCCTCCTCCCCTTGTAACCTTTGGGAGGCCTTTTTCCCACCAGTGGGCTTTCCTGAGCCTGTGCTGGGTCATCTGACATATCAGTAAATCAGAATACCCCAATATATTCAAATTAACCAGCCGGATTAATCTTAGCTTGATGCCTAATTTACATAGGAGCAGCCCAAATCGGCCCATTCCCATGATATAAAAATCCTAGTTTAAAAATGCTACTTGGCAGGGGCTGGAGAGATGGCCTAGCGGTTAAGAGTGTTGACTGCTCTGGTAAATGGATGGAGCTGGAAGACATTATGTTAAGTGAAGTAACACAGTCCCAGAAAAACAAACGACAAATGGTGTCCCTCATATGTGGATGCTAGTACCAACAACCCAGATATAAATATTTCTCATGGAGAGGGAGGCATAGTAAAAGAACAACAGAAAGACTGCATCAGAAAATGGACTGAAATGGTGAAGGGAAAGGGTGGGGAGGCACGGTTTTTATTCGATTGGTGCATATTTTATTGACGTGAGCTCAGCAAGAACCCAGTTTCGCCTAGACACGTCTACAGGATACATGGTTTAGGGACTTAGAAAAGTAAATAAAATGCTGTAGTTTAAACCATTGGTTTTACAGAATCTGATAAAAATGGAAATGCACCTTAGTTAATTGGAGATATAAATCGCTGTTGCCAATCTTCTTTACATAATTGTAGAGGTAAAGACAATTTGATCGCACCTACAAGTGTTCTTTATAATTTCTCTGTTGTACATATCACCTTGTGCATTCTCTTTAAGATGATTTAAGTAAAATTTAAGTTTGCTTCCCAATTTAATCATATATAGTCACCAAAACAACATGGGGATTTGTGAATTGTCATTGACTCACCCTAATCTGTATAATCATATGCTCTGGAGATCTACGCTAAAAAAAGGGGTACGAGACATTGAAACCTTTCATCAAACCCCTGCAAATCAAATCTTAAAACTAAACTGGGAAAATTGTGTTCCCAACAGGACCAAAACGGCACAACTAACGGCTGAAAAGAAAAGTACAGGTTTGCATGGTGGAGTACCAAAAAGTCGGAAGGAAGCTGCCCGTCGTGAACCATTCAAGAAAAGCCTCAGATTGCCATCAACATCGAACCCCTCTGTGGAACCTACATGTACAACTATTTTTAATGGGTCCTAATGAAACTACCTTCTAGGTGCCACAAAAGTTCTGATATGAGAGACCTTCTTGCCTCCCCACCATAGAAAAAAGAGAAAATGACAATGATGAGTCGCTCCCCAACTGTAAATTGGAACCAACTGTTATAGTGGTAATCTCTTGTAAAAGTGATATAGTTGCCTTTTGTTTGACTGATAGTCATAGGAACTTTGAAAGGATTATTCTCTATTGAAAACCAAATATAAACTAAAGTCCTAGGGCCTATGCACTCAGGCAAATATCATTAATACAGGAGCGTCTGTACATCAGCAATGGATTGTTCTACCAGGTGGATGTTGGCCAGGGATCCATTAGGCCCCACAAAAACTGTAAGGCTCCTGTCTAAGTTGGGCTACCTAAGGGAGACCGGCACAATAAGACCTGCGCCCGATTGAGGTTTAAACATGGGAGGGATGTATTGAAGACCACACATGCAGCTGTACAGTTGGCATACTCGGAATGCCAGAGAGTTTACAATAGCCAGTAAACCATATTAAAGCAAATATGGTCTACTTGAATCACGCAAAGATCCACTGTTGTCCCAGCACCAGCACACCTCACATCGCCTGGGAATCACTGCTTGCCAGCAGGGCAGCCGTAGTTGTGTGTATATCCCAAATCTGCCTATATTCCTTAACTATAATCCTCTCCTTGGAGAAAATTCAAGCTGCTGTGCCACAAGCTTACACCCTCTACAGGTTAGGAAATGTTATACAGCCAACATAAGGACCCTGTCATATTTAACAGGGGGGAAATTGGAATTCATGGATTAACATAATCAACATGTGTCCTATGTGAAGTAACCTACCATAACCATTAGTGGCGTTAAATACCTTATTCTACATGCTCGTCTCTCATTCGTAGGATCGAAAATTATTCCTGGAACAAATGTCAGCCCAGATGAAAAGGAAACTAGCAGAATTGAACAGAGTCCAAGTCAACAGCTCCAGATGAGAGTGGACATGTTTTACTCTAGTCCACCTGTGCCCTTTTCCCTAAGCCTAGGAAAATGCGGAATGGGGTTTGGTTTAAAGTAAGGGCTGCGATTGCGGTGACTGGTGAAACACCAGCATGTGTCCTGGACACTCATATTGATCAATGATTGAACAAACAACTTCCCGCACCACTGGATGGTGGCGCTGTAGGTGTTTGAGCACAACAGCCTTCAGAATTTGAATGAAGGATGTTGTACTATGGTATTATCACCTATAGTTAGCAAATAAAAAAAAAAAAAAAAAAAGAGAGAAGGATGCAGACAGTCATATGGCGGAATGCAGATCTGGGGGGGGGGGGGAGGAAAGGGAAATAAGCATGAAATGAATTGGAAAAAATGTCATGAAATGCAAAAAGGATCAATAAAAACTAATTAAAAAAAAAAAAAAAAAAAGAGTGTTGACTGCTCTTGCAGAGGACCCAGGTTCGATCCCCAGCACCCACATGGCGGCTGAGAACCGTCTTTAACTCCAGTTCCAGGGGAATCCGACATCCTCTTCTGACCTCCGTGGCATTGCACGACAGGGGTGCACAGACCTGCATGCATACAGTACATTCATACACATAAAAAATAAATTAAAAAAAAAATGCTACTTGGCTGGGACTGGAGAGATGGCTCAGTGGTTAAAAGCACTGACTGCTCTTGCAGAGGAACTTGGTTCCATTCCCAGCTCTCACATGGCGGCTAACAACTATTTGTAACTCCAATTACAGGGGATCTGACACCTTCTGACCTCTATGGGCACTTCATGACATGAGTGCACTTATATTCATGCAGACAATATACTCATAAAATAAAAATAAAAGTAATGAATAAATTTTTTTAATGTTACTTGGCAACTCATTTCCAAGTCCCCACTGGCTTCAAGGAGCTGCTTCTACACTTCTCAATAAACTTTGCTTGCTCCCCTCCTTCTGCTGCCCTTGCTTGTCACTCTCAGTGACCATGAGACAACTCTGTTGGAGGAAATTGAAACCAGCAGCAGTATGATACAGGCAGAGCTTTGACAAACACTTGCACGATGGGATTTTTCCTCTTGCAACACTTGCTCTTGTAGCCCTAAGCTGCCCTGCACCAGGGACCCTGGAGAAAGAAATCCTCATTTAGCCTAGTTGTTCCAGCCAGCCACACTCAGGAGACAGACAGGTGTATAAAGAAGGAGGGAACCAGCCGGCTGAGCCCTAGCCATATCACAAAGAAAAAGAAACAATGTATCATCATTGTACAAGTAACTAAGTTTACCTGCAGTTTGCTACCCAGCAGTAAATAATCAAAATAGAAAATATCTAAAAAAAAATCACAAATGTGATATTTTTCCCAGCACACATACTTTTTAAAGTCAATTGAATACTGGGGCTGGAGAGATGGCCTAGCAGTTAAGAGTGTTGACTGCTCTTGCAGAGGACCCAGGTTCGATCCCTAGCACCCACATGGCAGCTGAGAACCGTCTTTAATTCCAGTTCCAGGGGAATCTGACACCCTTTTCTTACCTCTGCGACATTGCACAACACAGGTGGACAAACCTACATGCAGGCAGTACATTCACATAAAAAATATACATAAAGCTGGGCGTGGTGGCACACGCCTTTAATCCTAGCACTTGGGAGGCAGAGGCAGGCGGATCTTTGTGAGTTCAAGGTCAGCCTGGTCTACAAAGTGAATTCCAGGACAGCTGGAGCTACAGGGAGATCCTGTCTCAAAAAGACCAAAATAATAATAATAATAATAAAACCATAAAAATACACATAAATAAATAAAATTTTAAAAAATCAATTGAATACATAAATTTATTTTGTAGACTTTCAAATCATCCACTTTGAGAAATACTGGTTTAACAACATTAGCAAGAATAACAAAACCCAACAAATAACTGAATATTTAATTTTTTCAGGACCCTGGGCTACATGTTTTCTGTGTACAACCTAATTTAATTCTTCCAACACCCTATAGGTAAGTCTTTTAGAAATGAGGATAATAAAACTTAGAAATGATAAGGAATTTGCCAAAGGTTATATGAGAGCCATCCTCTCCTCTCGTGATACAACTTTTAAAATTATTATTATTGAATAGGAACTTCCCTGATTTCAAAGCAAATGAATGGTCTACTTTACATATAAACATTTACAATTTGGCTATGAGTTGTTGGTTTCTTTATTTATTTATTTATTATTTTTTATGTGTATGAATGTACTGTCTGCATGTAGGTTGGTGCATCGTCTCATGCAATGCCACAGAGGGCAGAAGAGGGTGTCGGATTCCCCTGGAACTGGAGTTAAAGATGGTTCTTAGCCGCCATATGGGTGCTGGGAATCGAACCGGGGTCCTCTGCAAGAGCAATCAGTGCTCTTAACCACTGAGCCATCTCTCCAGCCCTGAGTTGTCAGTTTTTATGCTTAAATTCAGGGCCCACTTCAGAGTCAGGTTTGCTCCATTTGATCAAAAGCTCGGGCTACAGACAGGCTCATCCTCCCCCTTGGGTGGCTGTCAGGACCAGTGCACTGTCCTCATCAGAGCCAGTCTGCCTAATATCCATCAATGGTCAGTGGACACTTCCCATGTGCCTATTCCCATGCTAATTTCTTGGGTGGAAAAGGCACATGGAAAAGACTTAAAATAGCTAAAATGTAGTTCTGGCCCTCAAGAATTGATGCACTTGTTAAGGAGACCAATCTAGTTCACACCCTTAAAATCATCACAAATAAAGCCATTTAAATCCTAGGGTAAATTACACAAACAGATACATTTGGGAAGAAAGACAAATACCAGGGGACACTGAGTATAAAAGCCAACTCTTGTATGCCTCAGGTAAGCAGGGCTTTTGCAGGTTTGAAACTCAGAGGAGAGGGCACTGGAGACAAGGAAAATACCCCAGGAAAGGATGAGGAAAGATGAAGGTGATCATGGATCAGAGAGGAAGAATTTGGATGGAGGGCCAGTTTGTATCCACAGACCTGAAGCATAACCTAGATTCACCTGTGTCACCTTCACAGGGCCCAGAACATAGGCGCCTGCTCATTGAATAAAACACAAGCCAGGTGTGGAGAGCACTTTCCCATAGAATATTTGTAGGTTAAAGTTTCCACTGGAGAGAGGAGGCCTGGGAGGTAAGAACTGATACTTCCAAGGACTATGCTAGAGATGGAATCAGAGGCTTAAGACCCTTCGGGAGGTGTCCTGATATGGTACAAGGAGTCCTGACCTAGTACAGCCTAGGGATAGCATCGTCCCTTCTAATGGACCTGGAAGGCCTGAGAGGAAAGCTTCCTGCCTTGTTCCAGAAGGTAGATACCTGATGCCTGGAAGTTCTTCCCCCTTCTGGGAGACAGTGGAAGCCATGGCATCCTTCATTTGTCTGGGATGGGGCCCAGCTCCTACCTGTCCCTCCAGAAAGGTCCTTGACTTCATAGTGTCCATCTCCTCTAAACCAAGTCCCCTCTTCCTCCTGGCCTCGCCCAGAAATCCCTCATCCTGAATCCTGCTGAGGAGGGAAGGGGCTCCCTCGGCACCCCCAGGGGACTGAAGACTCACTGTGCTCTGGAGCTCTCTAACATCACCACCAGCCCAAGGGGGTCTTCGTGTCTTCTTCAAGGTCTTTTCACGTGGCAAAGCCTCAGGCTACAAGCCAAGGTCCTTCACAGGTGAGAAGCTGTGGTACAGGAGTCGGCAAAGCCCAACCAGGCCTCCTGGCTTCCTGAGCAAGCATTGGAGCACACACTCCCAAGCACTGGCAGGACCTTCTCACTCTTTGTTCTTCAGGGAACAGTGAGCTTTGGTTTGAAGTTACCTCAAAGGAAAAGCAATGTGATGTCCGATAAGCCTCTTTGGCCTCAGGCAGAACAGGGAGGGCCTCTCAGACCTGGGCTCCAGTTAAACAGGGTAAGCTTTTCTGTGTATTAGGCTGAACCACAGCTTACAGGCAGAAACCCCAGCCCAAGGATACCTGGGAAACCTTCTAGGAGAATTCTAAATAAGCAGAGGAACTTGTTCTAGAGGATATGAAGAATACAAGAGCAATTTCAGAAGCTTAGACATTTCCAACAGCACCTGAACAAAAAACAGCTCAATTTGAAATATTCATTTGCATCAGAATAGTCATGAATATTCAAAAGTCAGCCAATGTTTCAGAACCATTGTCTATTCCTGGCACTTAATCTTCCCCCTGAAAAGCAGATCATAGGTTTGCAAGCAAGGTGGGCTTGGCCAGTCTTCACACTGCCTGGCAGCAAAGGGGGCAATTATTCTGTTTCTTAATATTAAAAAAGAAAAAGGCCCTGCTGGTGTGAAATCTTTGCTTTCTGTCCTAGTCAGGCAAAGGATCCCACCCAAAATCTCCAATCTGACCTAGAGATGCCATTCTGAATTTTCAGGGCAAAGCTCTCACTTTCAAATCTTGGATACATCTCTTGATATACATGTTTCTTTCTTTTTTTTTTTTTTTTTTTTTTGCGGTTCTTAGCCTCAGCCTTTAATGGCTGCACTATCCCCACAGCCTGATACACATGTTTCTTAGAAACCCTACCAGGGTCTTGACCAGGCACCATGGATCCTAGACCAACTACAATTTAGGGGACTCCTGATGGTTCTCCTACCCTAGGTAGATATTCTCTGACCAGGTCACTCATTCCCAGTACCTAACCTTTTAATGACTATTTTAATATTCTGCACCTTCATTAGCAGACTCATGGGCACCCATCTTCCCTCTCTTAAAAGGGCTTTGAACTCCAGGAGGAAAAGCAAGAGCTGTGTCCAAGTCAGTGGCTATATATCAACACTTTTATTGCCAGACAGCAATACAATCTTTTGTTTTGTTTTGTCTTTTTTTTATTTTTTATTTTTTTATTTTCCTTGTGTATGAATGTACTGTCTACATGTAGGTTTGTGCACCTGTGTCATGCAATGCTGCGGAGGTCAGAAGAGGGTGTCGGATTCCCCTGGAACTGGAGTTCTCCTGGAATTGGAGGTTCAGACGGTTCTCAGCCGCCATGTGGGTGCTGGGGATCAAACCCGGGTCCTCTGTAAGAGCGGTCATGCTCTTAACCACTAGGCCATCTCTCCAGGCCCTGTTTTGTCTTTTTGAGACACGGTTTCCCTCTAATCCGAGCTGGCCTGGAGCTTGCTATATAGACCAGACTGGCCTTGAACTCACAGAGATCTGCCTGCCTCTGCCTCCCAAGTGCTAAAGGTAATACAATCTTTTGAATCACAAAAGATTACCTTAAAGTGTTTGTGTGATGAAAATAAACAACACACACAAAAAATAACTAAAAGAGAATCACCAGTTTGCCATTAAATGAAATGATTGGCAGCTCTTCCTATCTTCCTTTGCTAAAATTTGCTTTCCTCAGCATTCCTCCAAACTGATAAATGGTTGAGTAACAGGTTTAAGGTGGGTTATGAAGGAAGCCAATGCAGGAAGCTTCGACTGGCACAGAATTAATGAGGGATTTATTCCTATACCTCACCACACTCTAGCTGAAGTTCATTGTATCTTCTCCTAAGCTCTGTCTAAATTGTTCAATTTATGTGACAAAGTCTTGATAGTGTCTCTTTAAAGCTGTCACAGGAGCCAATGCAACATCAATTCAGCAGTGAAGTCATGGTTACAGAAGTATCCTTAGTGAAAAATGACTATGTGGGTAGCCTTACCTATTCTCTTGCAGTTATTTCTGTATTCAATTTGCAAGATAAAAGAGGCGTACCTTTCCACCTACCCTGTACATGGAAGCAGGCTGTGATCTTTCTGTTTATTTGTATGCATCCTCAAGATTGGCCTCAAATCCAACTAGGGGTCCTTAAGTGTGTGTGTTTAGAGGTCTTCTACCCCCAGAGAATCACCACACCCCAAAACAAATATTCATATTAACCAGGAATTTTAAAACAAAAGGAAGCATGGCTTCTCATGGGTAAGACTAAAAGGGATCCAATCAAAGAAAACGTCCGGGAGGGGGGAAGCGAGCAGTGGCTAGACACAGAGCCCCATACATCAAAGGGGCTGAGCTTCTCACACTTCTTAAGCGTGGTCTGCCTGGTCCCAGAAGTCCCCAGTAAGACTGCCCCCTTGCTGTCTTCCCTCTTCTGACTCCCTTCCTGCTATGGTTTGAATGTGAGACTCGCCCCCCCCATCAAGTGTTTAAACACCCAGCCCACAGCTGGTGGCGCTCTTTGGGAGGCTGTGGAACCTTTAGAAGGTGGAGACTTGCTGGCAGAAGTGGGTCACTGGGGAGCAGGGCTGTGGGCTTATGGTCTGGTCCCAGTTATTGTTCATGGCTCTCTGCTTTCTGAGTGTGGATGGAAGGTGACCAGAAGTCTCCCATTCCTGCCTCCATCCCTTCCCACCCCCCGACCCCCGCCCATCATGATGGACTCTTAACCTTCTGGAACCTTAATCCAAATAAACTCTTCCTTCTATAAATTGCATTGCTCATGGTGTTTTATCACAGCAATGGAAAGGTGACTAATACAGCTTTAAACTCACAGCAGTCCTCCTGCCTGTGCCTCCTGAATATTAGTCTTACAAGCATGCACCACCATGCCCAGCCCATCTCTATCTTTTATTATTCTATGGTTCACTAGCAATGGAAGGAGCAGAGCTTTGGAATTAGACAAAGCCAGGTCCTAGCTGTGCAGCCAGGTCCTTGGCCATGTTTGTTTTTAATCTTTGTGTGCTTCAATTTCCCAAAATATGAAGCAGCATAAGGCTGCTAGAAATGTCAAATGTGATATACACACAAAGTTCCCAGGCATGCTAAATGCATTCTGAATGTTAAAAAGAAACTCCTCACCCACTTAGCCTCTTCTATCATCTGTATACACTCAGGACCTTGATTATAGTGGTTAGCTTGGGAAAGAAAAAGGAAAACAGCAGACCTGAGCTCTGTCTCTGAACATGGATGGCCCATGGGCATTTGTTAAGGTTTACATGAAAATGTGGATATAGTGATACATACTATATAGCAATATATATTATAGATGTTATTTTTTTTAAAGGAACAGACACAGAGGAGACAGTGGGGCTGTTGGTCTTCCCTGTTGGTCTCTCATTTGGGCTGCTTCATACATTGTGATCTCAGGGCTGTGCTCCAGATGAGTAAAGGTCTAGATTCTCCCAGAACATACCATGGAACAAATCACAAGGCCAGTGAGTTGTAAGACGGTATAGCCTCCCCAAAGATCCATTGCAGACATGTACTGGTGTCAGGTTCCTTAGTTCTTATGATTTAGTCTACCTCAGTATGTCTTCAGCTGCCTTCACGTACACCTTGGACTACTCTGACCTTCCCTCGAACTTCACAAACCTCCCTATCCTCCCTTTCCTTCTTTCCTTTCCTTTCCTTTCCTTTCCTTTCCTCTTTCCTTTCCCCTTTCCTTTCTCTCTCTCCCTTTCTTTCTCTCTCTCCCTCCTTTCCTTCCTTCCTTCCTTCCTTCCTTCCTTCCTTCCTTCCTTCCTTCCTTCCTTCCTTTCTTTCTTTCTTTCTTTCTTTCTTTCTTTCTTTCTTTCTTGAGACAGGGTCTCACACAGCCCAAGGTAACCTTGAACTCACTATAAAGCCAAGGATGACCTTCAACTTCCAACTCTCCTGCCTCCATCTCCTGTGTGCTCGTAGTGCAGGTGTGTGCCAACACATCTGGTTTATGTTATAGCAGTGCTAGGGATGAACCCAGCACCTTCTTCTTGTTAGGCAAGCACTCTACCAACTGAGCTACTCCATGAGCCCCTTCTTGTCATTTTATGAAATAAAAATAATTTAGTTCTGTAGCCAATGACAGATAGAGAATCAAGCAACAGATCTATGGAAAAGTATTTGTGCTTAAAGTCAGGCAGACACTCTAAACCAGGGACAAATTCAGGAGCCATTTCCCAAGAAGCTAACAAGAACACTAATGCTATAATTGGGGCTGTGTATTTATTCTTGTAGTAATTATTCTAAAAATGGGATTTGGGGTTGTTTGCCTTATCTTAATCCTGAAATCGGGTTGTCCCAGCCCTAGCATGTGAAGCCGTGGGCCACTTGGACCTCCCTCAAGAGGGGAGCTGTGGGATGACGACAGTCAGCTAACAGGCCCCCACTGCCCCACATGTCAATTCATGAGTGCCCCAGCAGAGACTGAGCATGGTGGGAATACCGGAGCCCTGATAAAGGCTTAGCACAGTGGGAATACCGAGGCCCTGGCAGAGACTGCACTGTGGGAAAACCAGAGCCCTGGTAGGAACTGAGTGCAGCGGGAATACTGGAACCTTAGCATTTCTGTTCCAGAATTCTCCACAGACCTGGCTGCAACTTTCTCAGATGTGTATTATTTGATTTGTCTTTGTTTTTGTTTGTTGTTTGTTTGTTTCTTTGCTTGCTTTTTGGTCTTTTCGAGACACGGTCTCCCTTTAGTCCCAGCTGGCCTGGAGCTCCCAGTGTAGACCAGGCTGGCCTTGAACTCACAGAGATCCACCTCCTCTGGGTGCTGGGATTAGAGGTGTGTGCCTGGCCCAGATGTGTACTATTTGAATCATTTTATGCCCTCAAGCCCAGAAAAAAATTAATGAATAATTAATAATTTTAATAGCTTGGCTTTTCTAATTACAGACTTTCATTCATCTCCAGCTATTTTGGGTAGGGCTAAGGTGGGAATCTAATTTCATTCATATCTGTATGGATAAGCATAAAGGTCCACCGGCATGGATCCCCTTCTCTCCAAACCCAAGCTGCCCCATTGCCTAGGTAGCTTTTTGAAGTTCCCTGCTTTCTACTATATTGCATTGGTCATTTATTTTTATTGTGCCAGAACCACAGTCCTAATTACCATATTGTTATTGTTAATTTTGCTTGTTAATTTGAGAGGACTTAGAATCGCTGAGTAAACAAACCTCTGAATATGTCTGTGAGGGAATTTCAAGAAGGTCTTATAAATGGGAACAGGCAATCTGGGCATGAGTGGAACAATCCATGGGCTGGAGTCCCCTACTAAATGAAAAGGATGACTGAAGTTCCAAGATTCCTCTCCCTGCTTCCTGACTGCAGATACCATGTGACCGGCTGATGTCATGACTTCCCCCACAGTGAACTATACTCTCAAACTATGAGCAAATAATTAAGTTGCCTTTGTCAGGTATTTTGACACAGCAGCAAGAAAAGTAAATACAAAAAAATAAAACTGATACTAAGGAGTCAGGCTGATGCTCTGGTAAACCCATCATGTAGTTCATAGGTCCGTGGAACTGGTTTGTAGGAAGAATGAGGAAGAGTTTGGAACTTTGGGCTAACAAAGGTCTAAAACGCTGTAAGCAGAGCTTAATGAGTCATAGCAGGAGATTTTTTTTTTTGGAAGACCAGAATGTCAGAGAAAGACAGGCAGTGCAGGCCCAGCTTATGAGGTTTCAGAGGGGGAAAATGACTCTATCAGGAGCTAGGCTAGAGGCCATTTATGTCACATTCTGGTAAAGAATATGGCTTCAAGTTACTGAGAATGTGAACGAGGCTGATTTCAAAAGTAATGGACTAATTAGTTTGGCAGAGGAAATTTCAAGACAGGACAGCATGGACAATGGCATGACTACCACAACTCACTGTTCCCATCCAAGTCTACAGTGGAGAGCAACAACTGAAGCAGAAAGATGTAAAAGTATGCATTTTAGTAAAGTTTCAGACAAAATAGATGCCAATAAAGTAACTGTGATTGTTAGAGATGTTACCACTATTAACCAGAAACCTCTGTGCTTGCACAGGAACAGCACAGTAAAACTCTACCCATCAAAGACTCCAACTTGTGAAAATACAAATTAATTTGAAAAGAAAGAGCCTGAACTGAGAATGTCACTGAAGAAAAAATAACTGCCCAGGTAAGTGTTTCATCACCTAGTGCAGTGGTGGTCCAAGGGAAACCAGGCCATATCTCCAGCTGGCAGCAGAATCTGGCAGTGCAACCCACATGGTACTGGATTTGTAATCATGACAGAGATAAATGGGAGGGAGTTGTGGAGGCTTTCCATGAGGTTCTAGAAAGCCACTGGAGCCAAGCAGTGCATATCAGAGTTGAGCTTCCTGCCCGGAGGCCCTAAGAGCGCCATTGCATAAAGCTGGGAAAGTAAAACCTTTGCAATGGAGACCCCAGAGTTTGGCAATGCCAGGAGCAAATGCATCTTCAAAGGAAGCTGTAGCCAGAGAGTGGAAGCAGTCTGAGAGAGGCTGTGTGTGCTGCAGGGGGAGATGTTATCATGGCAAACAGGCCCCCTGGGGAGGCTGGTCAGAAGAGACTGTGTCTTGGAAGAAGACCCAACTTTCCAGTTTCCCAGTCCTAGGAAGACAGGTTCCCCTTAAGTTGTGCTAAAGAGATGAGCGGAATACCTAAGGCATTAATGAGACAATGAACTTTTCCTGCCAGAATCCCAACCTCTTCAGTGCAGTTCTTGTGCATCAGGTTGCACACATGTGGCTCTCTGTGGTTTTACCCACTGTTCTGAATTCCTCAGAATAACGTGAGCTCTCCTTTTCTTCCTTCTACCTCTTTTCTAAGCATGCTTTCCTTAACACATTGGGTGGCCCCAACATTTTATGTTTCTTTACCTTTTTGCCTACAGCTCTCTCCTCCCCACCACATGTCTGTCTGGCCCCCAGGGTGGCCTTAAAGCAGCTTGGCTTCAGTTTTCTTCCTTCCCCTCCATTTTCTTTCCACAAGGCTGTTCTGAATTCCTCAGAATAACGTGAGCTCTCCTTTTCTTCCTTCTACCTCTTTTCTAAGCATGCTTTCCTTAACACATTGGGTGGCCCCAACATTTTATGTTTCTTTACCTTTTTGCCTACAGCTCTCTCCTCCCCACCACATGTCTGTCTGGCCCCCAGGGTGGCCTTAAAGCAGCTTGGCTTCAGTTTTCTTCCTTCCCCTCCATTCTCTTTCCACAAGGCAGCTGCTGAGATTTATGACTTGCCTGCCCTGAGGATTTTTCGTTAAATTCAAAGGAAATTGTCCTAAATCTCCAGTTTGAGTCCTTTCTTAAATTCTTTTATGAATGAGATGAAGACTTTCCTGTTTCTCCCTTTATCATTGTGGTGCATGAAAGGACCCCCAAAATTTAGTAACTTGTTTATTTGGTGTAATGGAGATTTTAGCAATGCTTGGGGACTTGGAAGACAAACCAAGCAGAGAAGCTCCCTTATCTATCTTGCCTTGGGGCTTTGAGACCAAGAACAGCTGCCTCCCTAAGAGAAGGGAAAAAAGTTTAAGAGGCCCATTTCTTCTCTCTCTCAGGCTTTTGGTGTTTTCTCTGCAGTGTTCTCTCCAAGAACCTGGGCCTGGAGAAAGAACAGTCAGAGCGACTTGGTCAGGTTGGTTCCCAAGCCCTGGGCCATAACGGCGGGCAGTAAGCACTGCTTAGACCCTGTGGTCCAAAGCCAGCTGCTTTTCTAAATGGATCTAAGGAATCTGAATCCCAGCAAACATGAGAGTCCCAGGCCATCCCAGACTGTCCTCCCAGTCTCAGGCAGGACATGCTCCCAGAGCAACAGCCCAGCTATGCACACTGGACACGACTCCAAAGGACATGGCTTGGCACTTGCTATTACAATTGATGGTAAGAAACATGGACTCCCTTCCTTGGTGTGAGAATCTAAAATTCTTTCCTTTGCTTTGCTCTTTGAAAACTACATACCCAGGGCTGGAGAGATGGCCTAGCGGTTAAGAGTGCCGACCGCTCTTACAGAGGACCCGGGTTCGATCCCCAGCACCCACAGGACGGCCGAGAACCGTCTGAAACTCCAATTCCAGGAGAACTCCAGTTCCAGGGGAATCTGAGACCCTCTTCTGACCTCCGCGGCATTGCACGACACGGGTGCACACACTTGCATGCAGACAGTACATTAATACACGTAAAGAAATAAATAAAATTGATAAAAAAAAATTAAAAAAAAAAAAAGAAAACTACATACCCAAGGGTAATTTCTCCTGGCATCAGTCTAAACCCTGGGGTTCTCTGCACCGCAGGCATTTAGTCCTATGTTCCAATCCTCTTGGAAGGTTTTTCCATTTTGGTTTTCACCTTGGACTCTTGATGGGATCATAGAAACAGGAAACCAAGAGACTCCAATAGTCTCAATGGCCATGTGATAAAGTCAATGATTTTTATGTCAGACTAAGGAGGTAAGATCAGACCTTTATAGTGGGATTTTTAATTTTGACAGTTTTACATGAGTTATTAACTGGTCTCTAGCGGGGACAGTTTTATGGATGGTGGGTCCTGCACAGGCAACATAAGATTAACCAGGCAACCTGCAGAAAGTATCCATTAAGGGCACAGGGTACTAGACAGTCACATCAGTAGAGCAAGTATTCCGCACCGTGTTTTTCTTTAGACTATTTCCCTCTCTGAGACTCCCCATCATGCTCCAGGCACCTCTGCTTTCCGTTTTCTAATTATAATGACATGGAAAGAATGAGAAAATAAAAGCACATTCTGACATTGTCTCTTTCCATGTTTTTAAGTGCTATTATTTAATATGTTCCTTATTCTCCAGATTATAGGTACCTAATCCAAGATTATGGTAAATTATAACATGGTTTTTCTAATCCACACAGACTCATCGATAGTTTTCTTTAAAATAAGTCACCCTGAGAGCTATCAGGCTTGCCTCTTATTTAATTAAAAAATAAAATATGAACTGATAAATTATAAATTTTAAAGAAGGATCAGAAGGAGCATTCAAGGGGATATTAAAATTCAACTCACAAGAGAGCCAGATTAAGAAGCCTTCCTGTGGTGGTTTGGATGAGTGTCACCCATAGGCTCTAGGTATTCAGACATTTGTCTCCAGTTGGTGGCGCTATTTTTGGAGGTCTTAGAAGGTGTGGCCATGCTGGGGGAATTGTGTCACTGGGGGCAGGCTTAGTGAGTTTTAACAAGCCTCGTGGTCTCCAGTCTTTCTCTTTGCTTCCTGTGCTCATTGCGAGATGTGACCCTCTGCTTGCTGCTCCAGCCGCCATGCCTCTCCAGCCGCCACGCCTCCCACCACAATGGACTCTAATTCCCTGGAACCGTCAATCGTAAGCTCAAATAAACTCTTCCTTTTATAAGTTCCTTGGTCATGGTGCTTTATCACAGCAACAGAAAAGTGACTAATACACTTCCTTAATTTGTATAATCATTAGAAGTGGACAGACTTCCCTGATACATGGGAGGAAATACATGCTACTGAGGTTTTATGGATCGTGTCCTGCAGTGCCCAAAGAGGACAGAAGAAAGCATCAGATCTCCTAGAAGTGGAGTTAGGGATGGTTGTTAGCGGCCACAGGGTTGCTGGGAAATGAACCTGTGGCCTCTGCAAGAGCAATCAGGGCTCTTAACTGCTTAGCCATCTCTCCAGCCCCTCTAAATTTTTTTAATATGATGCTGCACAGCAATTTCTTCTGAGCCAAACTGCCATGTCGACTACCATGTTCCTACACTAAAGTAAGATTGTGGACCCTCACCTGAGTATCCAGCCACTCTTCCCAGCCAGCTGTATAATTCCACTCTAATTACATACGACCCCTTGGTTTAGGACTAGAATCTGGGGACGGATAGGAGGAGAGGGCTGGAAGTCAATAACCACAATGGATAGACTTTCCAGTGCAAATGCTCTCATGTCATCCACGTACCTGTCAGTAACCACTCGCTCATGCTCTGTAAGTAAGCACAATGAACTCATTGGTTCCCCAGGGAGAACTTTAATGCAATCAAACATTGGTTTCACATTAAAGCTTTACACAGGGGTAAACGTTGCTTAGTATCCCCAGGAAGTCAATTCTCATAACAAATGTTAAATTTGTTAATGATATCATGCCCCATGATAACAAGAAAGGAAATGAGAAAATGAAAGAAGATGTTAGAAGGAGATAGAAATTGAGATATTTGGGGACTGGAGAGATGGCTCAGCAGTTAAGAGAATGAACTGCTTTTGCAGAGGACCCAGGTTTGATTCCTGGCACCCACATGATGGCTAATACCCATCTGTAAATCCAGTTCCAGGAGATCTGACACCTTCCTCTGACCTCCACAGGCATTGCATGACATAGATGCACTTACTTGGATGCAGGGAATACACTCATGCACATAAAATAATATATAAATAATATATAAAGTGAGGTATTGTGGCATACCACTTTAATCCCAGCACTCAGGAGGCAGAGGCAGGCAGATCTCTGTGAGTTCAAGGCCAGCCTCCTCTACATAAAGAGTTCCAGGACAGGTAGGGCTACAGGGAGACCCTGTCTCAAAAAAATACCAAAAGAAAAAATATTAAAAAAAAAAAAGAAATGGAGAAGGATTTATGGATGAAGATTAAAATGGCTGGATATTCCCAGAATAGAAAGAAAATGAGAAAGTCTTCAGTTAATGGAACTATTGATCTATTCTTGTTAACAATTAGAAGGGCTGGCTTAAGGAGTAAAATATATGTCTAGTCAAGGCTTAAGAGTGTTTGTTTTTTGTTGTTGTTGTTCAAGCTTTATCTACATTTAAAACTAACAGACTGCTGTAACTAACCTTGGGTGTTTAATAACCATACTTGGAGGCCTATACTAATGTGTTCAAAGGGATTTAAATGAATAATTTTTGCCCTTTGCCCTCTCAGGTCAACTAGGTCCCAGGGAATTATGGGACATCTCTCAAAATCCTGTAGCTATGGGGCATCACCTGTCCTTTTGCTCAGAGAGACCATGGAAACTCCACTATATTGACTCAAACAAGTGTCCAGTTTATACAGAGGAAAGTTACCTTAATGCTTCCAAGCAAACCCAGGGTCAAGTAAGGCCTTTGATTGATCCTCACATAGATGGAATAACTGGTAAAAGAAAGGCCAAAAAGCCACATGACCCATGAAGACCAGACCCTCAACTGACCTTAAGAGCAAAAACGGGCTGGAAAGATGGATCAGCAGTTAAGAGCACTTGCTGTTCTTATAGAAGACCTGGGTTCAAATACCAGCACCCACATGACGGCTAATGACTCCAGTTCCAGGGGTCTGATGCCTTCTTCAGTCCTCCATGGGCACTGTACAACACTGGTGCACTTACATGCATGCAGGCAAGACACTCATACACATAAAATAAAAATAAATATTTAAGAGTAAGAACAAATTGGTTAATTTGGGCCGACTGCATGGTCTTAAACACCCAACAGTAAACCAAAGTTTAAAGTAATCGATATGTTTCTTTAAAGGGTCTAAGGGATTGCACTTCCCAAACGTGGAGCTTGAGTCTATTTACTTCGCATTAATGATTTTATTCTTTATAACAAATGCTGCCTCAGGGGCTTGTTCTAGTTTCCTTTCAATAGCGGTAACAAAACACTCTGACCGAAACCAATTTGGGGAGGAAAGGGTTTATTTGGCTCACAACTCCCCTGGGTCACAGTTCATCACTCAGGGAGCCCAAGGAAGGAAGTCAGGGCAGGAACCTGGAGGCAGGAGCTGAAGCACAGGCCATGAGGAGCACTGCTTACTGGCTTGCTCCCCTGGCCCATGCTCAGCCTGCTTTTTTACGCAGTGCAGACCTGCCCAGGGATGTTACTACCCACAGTGGGTTGTGCCCTCCCATATCACTGACCAATCAGGAAAATACCCCACAGACATGGCCACACGCCAGTCCAACAGAGGCAATTCCCCAAATGAGGCTCCCTCAACCCAGGTGTGTCAAGTTGACACTAAAGCTCTCCAGCACAGGGCTGGAGAGATGGCTTTGTGGTTAAGAGCACCAGCTGCTCTTGCAGAGGACTCAGATTGGATTCCTAACTCCCACATGGTAGCCTAACAACCATCCATAGCTCCAGTTCTAGGGGATTTGACTGTTTCTTCGGACTCTGCAGGCATTGCATGACATGGGTACACTTACATACATGCAGGCAATACATTCATACACATAAAATAAATATAATAAGATATTAAAAAATTGCTGTCTAAATACGAGACTTTTTAGACCTTTGCCCAATTCAACTCTGCAGTGACTATCCGAAGGTAAAGAGACAGGACTGGGGCTGGAGAGATGGCCTAGCGGTTAAGAGCACCTACTGCTCTTGCAGAGGGCCTGGGTTCGGTCCCCAGCACCCACATGGCAGCTGAAAACCGTCTTTAACTCCAGTTCCAGGGGAATCCAACACCCTCTTCCGACCTCCGCGGCATTGCACGACATGGGTGCATAAACCTACATGCAGACAGTACATTCATACACATACGAAAATAAATAAAATTAAAAAAAATATTAAAAAAAGAGACAGGCCCTAGATTGTTTTCAGTTAAAAACTAAATGACTAAATTTCTTTTCTATCCCTGTCTAGAAGACATTTGGGAGGGAATTTTCACTGTGATTCTAGTCACTGTAATAGATATCAAAGTATGTGAAAGCAATCCTGAGTAAAAAAATACCCCCAAAGAATGTAACCAGTTTTCTTCTTGGTTAAAAGCCAAATGTCCTTGGGCCTCTTGGCAGCCTACTCTATGACAAAGTGTGGGAGGGTCTCGTCTGATTCTTAAAAGATTTAGGATAACTTCTTCATGTGGCTTTCTGTAAGTTTTGCCTATGGTTTTTTCTTTTTTTCTTTTCTTTTCTTTTCTTTCTTCCTCCTTTTTTTTTAAATCTTTTTGAGATAGGGTCTCCTGTAGCCCCAGCTGTCCTAGAACTCACTATGTAGACCAGGCAGACCTTGAACTCACACAAATCCGCCTACCTCTGCCTCCTAAGTGCTTCTCCTCCCCACCACATGTCTGTCTGGCCCCCAGGGTGGCCCTAAAGCAGCTTGGCTTCATAGTTTTCTTCCTTCCCCTCCACTCTCTCTCCGTGAGGCAGCTGCTGAGATTTACAGCTTGCCTGCCCTGATGATTTTTCATTAAATTCTAAGGAAATTGTCTCAAATCTTCTGTTTGAGTCCATTCTTAAATTCTTTTATGAATGAGGCTAAGTATCTTCCAGGGGAACCTGTTTCTCCCCAAGAAGGGCTTGGAGAGGCAGGGCTACCCAAGGCTGCCGGAGCCTAGGTGATCCCATCATGACTCTCAAACACCGGATATGAGGCTACAGGGTTTGGCATTTGCCTGCCTGGGTTTTGGTCCTGATTTTGTCCAATCTATGCCCCCACTCCCCCCTTTTAGAATAGGTTGTTTACCCTTCGCCATTGTATATTAGAAGTATGCAAATTTTTGTTTTGTTTTGTTTTGTTCGTGTTGTTTTACAGAGGCTCACCATTAAGAGAGTGTCTGAGTATCAGAAGAAACTCTTCACTTACATCTTGAACAACTTTGGAACTATTAAAGTCTAGAGAGACTGACAAATGGATAAAGTAGGATTGGCAAGACAGCTCAGCAGGTAAGGACGTTTGCTGCCAAGCCTGGCAACATGAGTTTGATTCTCGAAACCCACAAGTAGAGAGAGCTGTCTCCCACAAGTTGTCCTCTGACCTCTACGTGTATGCACAGGAATGCACAGACACAAAGACACACATACAGACATGCACAGAGACACACGCAGACACATACACTGAATGAATTCATACAGGGAAAAAAGAAATAGACTAAATACACTATACTATAAGATGAACATGAGACTTTAGGGCTCCAGGAGAGAATATTATAGTTTAAGTTGATGTGTTTGATTGTCTAGTAGACAGGTGGTCTTATGTCAGTTCATCTTGATTGTCAGTTTGACACAATTTAGAATCAACTAGGAAGCAAACAAACTTCTGGGTGTCTGTGAGGTCATTCTGGGTGTCTGTGAGGTCGTTCCAAGGAGGTGTGACTGAGGGGAGAAGCCTACCTTGCGTGCAGGTGGCACCCACCATTCCATGGGTGGCAGTGGTCACCTCTCTGCTTCCTGCATGTGACGAGCTGCCTGTGTTGCTGCTGCCATGGCTTCCCCATCACGAGGGACTGTCCCCTCAAGCCATGAGCTAAAGTAAACTCATCCTTAAGCCGTTTTTGCCGGTCATTTTGCCACAGCGAGGAGGAACGTAACTAAAACAAATATCTTCATAGCAAGTTGAGCTGCCTACGAGGTCCCTCTCCCCTTGGTATCCCCCTTCAGAAATGACTCCATGAATCACGTTTCACTTCCAGATACATTTTAAGATTAGCCTCTAATTATATGAAAATCTCTGCTTATGATTTTCATGGAGGTGTCTGGTTATACAGATCAACTTTGGAGACTTCCACCCCCCCCACACACACACATGTGACAGACACTGCAATCAGACACATGCTCTGCCTGATGCTCCCCTCCTCAGAATCTTTCTCAACAGAGCCCTGCAGGCAGCCACTACTAATTTACACAAGTGGTGGGAGAAAACCCTTCAGGAGAAGGTGATGATTCAGTCTTCCTTCTAGATCTGTATTCTATGAATAATCCAGAAGCAGTCAGTCCACGGTGCTGGAGAGAACACAGAACATGGAGCCTATTCTCCCATATGTAGATATGATTTGGCCACTCTGTAATAGGACCCCCCCCCAACATACACACATACTTAGGATAAATATTTCCCTCACCTTCAAGCTGCTTCTTCTATGAAATCAGGAAGTTGAGCTAAGTGTGGTCTGAGGTCCTTCCCTATTGTGGCACCAGATATGAATCTAAGTTCCATTTTCCCCATGCTGTGATGGTTAACTTTAGTTGCCCAGTTGATTAGATTAAGACCTAGTCGCAGAAAGTAGGTAACTAGAGGATATGTCTGTTGAGGCTGGCCTCTTCCTGAATTCTTTTACTCTGCTTCTTGGTCACCATGAAGTGAACTGCTCTGTCACTGCCTATCCCCACAGAAGACTGACACCTCTGAAACCATAAGCCAAAGTAAATATTCTCTTTAAATTATTCATGTCTGGTATTTGGTCACAGCCAAGAGAAGATACACCATGTATTTTAATACAATAATGCCGTGTCTAAGGCATCCTTCATGTCATATTGTGCCAAGCAAACACATATGTTGTTATTCTGTTTGTTGTTCATGTATCTCATCGTGATGAAACTACAAACTAGAGAGTGAACTTGTCTGAGGCAAATTCACAGAGGAGGAGCCCAACTTAAGTCTGACTGCAGTGCATGTAGCCTGTGCTCGGATCACACCCATCATGGTTCAGCTATGGCTTGAATGCGCTCATGTGATGGAACTTGGTCCTTGGTGTGGCAATGGTCACAAGGGGCCTAGTGGCAGGTAATTTGGTGACAGGGTCACCATTCTCAGAAGGCACTGATGCTGATCTCATAGAATAGATGAATTCTTGCAAAACTAAGTTTTTATAAATTATTATAAAGAACGGACCATGGGCTTGGTTCCTTGCGTGTGTGGCTGTTTCCTTTTCTGTTTCTCTGCTGTGTTGTCCTATAGCAACAGAGGGCACGGGGGAGGGCAGTTCATCACAGGCAAAACAGATATAGGTAGGACTACCCAATCTTGGAATTTTAGCCTCTAAAGCTATAAGCTAAATAAACCTGTTTGCTTTATGAAGTACGCAGCATTGGGTATTGTTATAGCAAGGAGAGATGGCCTGATACACACCCCATAGCACTTCCTATGTCAGGAATTACCCTGCAGGCATCGGCCCTTCTCCCGGGAGGGTTTTCTCTCATCTTGGAAGATGGAGAAGTCCAGGGAAGGCAGCGTCCCTGGCAGCAGCTCTCATCTGATGACAGACAGATGGGAGTTGAAGGATAGGACACCAGCTCCCTCGCTCATGGCTGGGGAGACACTGAGGTGTGTGTTCCCCTTCCTGTCCTACCTCTCCCTTCCTCTATTTTCACTTCCTGAGACACCACCCCCCTACCACTCCCTCACACATTTCTTGAATTCATTCTTGCCTCTGGTTTGTTTTGTTGGATCTTAAACCAGAACAGCCCTGTCCCAGGCTGTGCTGCCACGAAAACTGGATGAGTATGGCAGAAAAAATTTGATTGAAGATTTTTCAGGCCCTTCTGAGCTGTTCCCTAGTTTGAGGTATATGGCCAGGTATCTCATAGTCTGCACTTATGAAGAACACAGAATTAGGGGCTCTGGGGTCTGTAGAGCTGTGAAGGCTACAAGGCTTCAGAGAGGAGACCTCTGGGCTCTCCTTCAGCCTCCTCGGCATTCCGTCCACAGGCGGGCGAGGCAGCTCTAGGGTCTTCTCCCTCTGAGTAGAAAGCTCTCTGCTTCTGGCCCAGAGGTTTCAGGTTTTGCAGTCCAGGTAATCCGGCCCTGTTGGCGGAGTAGAATGCAGGACTCTGCCACAGACAACATTGTGTAAGGGCAGCAGCTGGCAGAAAAGAGGAAAAAAGCACCATCATGAAAGGGACAAAGATAAGGTGCTGTCCAGTCAGTCCAGATAAGACTGTTAACTAGAAGGCACCCTCTGTGAGGGGTAGACTATAAATTCCATACACAACGAAATGCTCAGGGCTACATATGCAGTCATGATGTTGATTTTCAAAGACCAGACATATCCACTTCTAGCTCTGAGATATTTATTTTTTTATACATGTGGTTACCTCTTTTTTCTTTTTCTTTTTCTTTTTTTTGTGTGGCAGATGTACTTGTTCATGCATGTGCATATGAGAGTTTGTGTGTACTGTGTATGTATGCAAGCCAGAGATTAACCGTGAATGTTTTCCTCAATTGCTCTCCACAATACAAATATTTGAAACAAACATGGAGCTCACCAGTTAAGCCAGATTGGCTGGCCAATGAGCTTCAGGGATTGGCCTATCTCAGTAAATCCTGCTCCCTCCAGCAGGGGGATGACAGAAGTGTGCCCCCAAACCAGCTTTCACATGAGTGCTGCCGATCTGAACTTAGGTTGTCATGCTCAATGGAGCCATCTCCCCAGCTCCTAATCACCTTTTTAGAATCTGTTATCAATTTCAAATGCAAGGACATCGCTAAATGCCACCTCCTCCAGCCTGTACTTTTGGTAGTGGCTTGTCGGATCTGCGGGAACAATTCTTTGTAATTCATATAAGGAATTTGCAAAAAGGAAAAGATTCTTAGTACAACTTGGAGATGATGTTAAGGCAGCCCCGCATCTTGCTTTCCTCCCCTGACATTGCCTGTGACTGCTGCCTGCCATCAGGCCTGGCTTCCATGTTAATTTCTCCATCTGCTTTGACTGCAGGTAATTTGGAGACACTGACGTCATCAGACCATCTGTTCAGAAAAGCCACAGCAATGCTTTCCTCCTGAGTTGTTTATGCCTTGACAGCTACTTCGGGCTATTTTAATGCACTCCAGGCAGGGATTGCGTTGTGTTCCAGCTAGTTCTTTAGCATTACATCCAAGAGTAAGGATTGAAGTTAATTTTGCTTGTAATTATTTTTAAAATTCAGGTATAAATAGAAATGCTAAAACTCATGGTTAATCCCCAAACAAGAAACAATGATAGTTTACATATGAATTTGAGGGTGAGTGTTCATACAAACACACGCTATTTCTTTTTTTCCTTTCTGATAACTTCTGACAGACTCAGTTTCTCCATCTGTTACTGTTTGAATGAGAATTCTCCTCCATAGCTTCAACACCTCATCCCTAGCTAGTGCTGTTGTTCAGGAACATTATGAAAACTTCAGGAGGTAGAGCCTTACTGGAAGAAGTAGTCGCTGGGGGCGAGCTTGGAGAGTTTATAGCTTGACCCTACTTCCTGTTCTCTCTCTTGCATCCTGTGTGCAAATGAAATGTGATCAATCTGCTTCCTGTCTGTGGCAGGTCTCAGGCCCCTGCTGCCATGCCTTCCTCGTGTGATTGATTGTATCCCCTCGGGCCTGGAAGCCAATATAAGCACTTTCTGTTCTAACTTGCTCTATCTCGGCAACAGAAAAGTCACTAGTATGCCATCTGACTATTCCAGCTATGCCCACTTTCATCTCTTCCTTAAGAGGGAGTGCAGAGAACTGCAAAGAGATTAGGTTTCACCTCTTAACAGCCGTACAGAGCCCATCACATTTTCTGAAGGATCAGCAGTGCCCTGAGAATGAAGTAGATATTCTTTCTGAATCCCTGCAGTGTGAAATTAATAATGATACTAAACCAAGTGCAAACCATACTTGGACGCAGGACACATTGTAATACAAATCACAAACAGTGATTTTGTTTGCTGAAATAGATCTTTAAAATTTGTTTGGTTTTGGAGCTGGAGAGATGGCCCAGCAGTTAAGAGTGCCGACTGCTCTTGCAGAGGACCTGGGTTCAACTCCCAGCACCCACATGGCAGCTAAGAACCATCTTTACCAGGGAAATCCAATGCCCTCTTCTGACCTCCACAGCATTGCACGACACAGGTGCACCAACCTACATGCAGACACTACACTCATACACATAAAAAATAATAAATAAATGAAAAAAAATTGTTTAGTTTTAGTATTGTGTTAAACTTACATGTATAAGTGTGCATCTGTGTATGAGTATGTACACATGAGTGCCGTGCCCATAGAGGCCAGAAAGTCAGATCCCCTTGAACCTGAATTACAAGAAGTTGTAAGTTGCCAGATGTGGGTGTTAGGGACTAAATTTGAGTCTTCTGAAACAGCAGTACATGCTTTTAACTGCTGAGCCACCTCCCAGGCCTTGAAGTAGGTCTTAAGAGAAAAAGATTAGAATGGAACTGGGTGACCACCAGGCACCATGGAGACTTTGCTTCATAGTATTTGGTGTGATGTGCTACCCAGGCTTACTGAGACAACTCTCACCTTGTTTCGCCTACATGCTACTCTCAATTTCCATCTTAAAACTCTCACTGAGGGCCTGGAGAGATGGCTCAGTGGTTAAGAGAGCTGGCTGCTGTTGCAGAAGACCAGGGTTCAATCCCCAGTACCCACATAGTGACCAACAACTATCTGTAGCTCCAATTCCAGGGGACCTGACACCCTCTTCTGAACTCTGCGGGCACTGCATGACACCAGGGTGCCCACCTGCACGCAGGCAATACACTCATTCACACAAAATTGGAAAAAAAACCTCTCGTTGCATCCTATCCCTCCTCCTCCTCCTCCTCCTCCTCCTCCTCCTCCTCCTCACTCCCTTCTCAAATTCATTCACACCTTAATCTTGCTGGATTTGCCTTCTGTGAGCGGTTCCCATGCCCTTCCACTGTTTATTTTTCTCTGAGTATGAGTGTACTGCTTACATGTGTGTAAGTGCATCCGTATTGTAGAATGAGTGTACTGCTTGCATGTGTGTAAGTGCATCCGTGTTGTAGAATGTCTGTGGTAGCTTGAAGAGGCCAACAGATTCCCTTGGAACTGGAGTTAAAGATGGTTGTTAGCCACCATATGGATGCTGGGAACTGAACTTGGGTCCTCTGCAAGAGCAGATAGTGCTCTTAACCACTGAGCCATCTTTCCAGCTCAAAGACCTGGTCTTTTTTATATCCACTCTTGTCCCTCTAATTTGTTTCCTACAAGTTATGACATAAATTTGGTCATATTTCCTTCATTGTTTGAGACCTTCAGTGACAGGAGTGTTTTCAGAGTGAATGCCATATTCCTTACTAATCTACTCAGCCTTGGGCACAAATAATGAAGCTATGAATAATAGTCAGTGCCCTTGAGCATCCTCGGTCCTGTGGCCTGCTGCCAATCTTGACAGTGTACTACTCTCCAGCCTGTAACTGTAACTTTGCTTTAAATAAATTATCTTGCTACCTTTGTAAGTCTATGTGAGCCCTTATCTTCCATTCTTTGGGTAAGAGGCCAAAAACCTGGAAATATCCAACCCTGACCCCTCCAAAAATAACAGAAGAATAGAAAGAAACAAACAGAAGGGCTCTTTTACATTCTAGAATTTAAGAAAATTTTAAGTATAATTTTATGGAGAAAGATGTAATCAGAACTGCCAATTCAACACAAATGAACTGAGCACCATCTCATTAAGCAAGGGTCAGAGTCAATCCAGAGATGCCCAGAGCAGAGCTGGCTATGAGCCTGGGGGAGAACTCGTCTCTTCCTAGTGGAACGAAGAGCTTACCCAAAGACGCAGATGTGAGAGGGAGAGCAACAGAGTTAGCAGGGGCGAGGCCTCGAGGATCTTGCATGGCCAAGGAAGGATTTTTTTTTTTTGTCTGTTATGGTATAATGTGATTGATAAGTATCATACTGGCTGCTCCAAGGAAGAGAAATCTCAATAAAGAGTCACTGGGACAAGGTACTTCAAGCCAAGTTAAATGCCTGTGGTCATCTTTGGTGTTATCTATGCTCAGATTCTCTCTCCTTCCAAACACATGATAGGACCACAGGCTATGCTTCCTCGTGGGCTTGGGGGTGGTTTACAATCTAGTCGATGAGCTGTGAAGACAGAAGTGATATTCCTAACTTCTGGTTATCTAATTGCTAGTGTGCTATCCTCTGTGGTGGTCCTTTCCTCTGCCTTAGCAACTACTAATGTTCTTCCCAGTGGCAGTTCCAACAGTGTGAGACCCAGAGTTAAGATGGCGTAGAGCAGAGCCCTCAGCAGCAAAGAATACAAACAGGGTGTGAGAGAAAAATCAGTCTGTTCTCTGGAGATACTAAGAGCATAGTGTTGTTTGTTAACACACCTTATTTTAACCTATCCTGACTGATTCTGCAATGAATATCAACTTTTGGCAATGCCTTGGTCATTGGCCCAAGATAAATCCACATCTGAGATAGAATAAGACATATTGGAATCAATAAAACTTAAAACAAGCTAATGTTTTAAGATGTCCTCTCCATTTTCTATGCTCTCAGTCAAAATCACTGTATTTTCTTGATGAATCATAGATGTCAACCTCTATGTCTGATGTCAAATTATTCATTATTAAGGAGCAGTTTTACAAATGGCATTGTTGAAAGCTATGCACTTTTTTCCCCACTTCCCATAAGGACTGAGTTTTTCCAACAACTGGATTCAAGTGACATTTGCTTGAATTTCCCAATACCCCATTCAAGTGACACACCAATCTGGGTGCTGGCTGTGAGCAAATGGCTCTACCTCTCAGCTACTTGTGGTCAGGGGAGGAGAAGAGTCATGTAACCAAAAAACAATAGCTCACGTCCTTTTCTTTCTGTCTTTTTTGGGAGACAGGGTTATGCAGCCCTGGCTGGTTTGGAACTCACTGTGTATACCAGGCTGGCCTTGAACTCACAGAGAGATCCACTTGCCTCTGCCACTTGAGTGCTGGGACTAAAGGTGTGGGTTGCCACACGTGGCCTCATATCTTTCACTTTATAAAAGAAAATCTTATTTTATTCTGTTTGTGCCTATGTGCAGGTGTCTATGTCTGTATGAATGTATGTTACATACGGATGTGGGGGGTGGATGGTGGGGCACCTGTGGAGGCCAGAAGAGGGCACTAGATTCCTTGGAGCCACCAAAAGTGGGTACTGGAATCCAAACTCTGTTCTTGATAATTGAAGAGCAAGTGCTCTTAACCCCTGAGCCACCTCTCCAACCCCCAAAGTAGCTCATTTCTGTGACTCATTTTCCTCATTATCAAATGGGGAAACTATGGTACTCAGCTTGCTTTGTCATTATAAGGCAGAAACACAGGATAGAGTTTGCGCATGACAGACAAACCAACAGAGAAGGAGAAACCATGGGCTGTTGTGAAGGAATTCTCAGTGCCATTCACATGGGGCCAGGAAGAGAAGAATTAATCTGAAGATGTCAAGCGTATTATAAATTACACAGCCTCTCAGTTTTGTAGCCCATCGATCCTTAGGGAGCTGTCGTGGTGTTTTCTATGCAAACTTCCATCTTTCTCCACAAGCCTGTCTGCTCTGAGGTCTGGGAAACTGTTTCCTTGAGAAAAGCACCAAGAAGCCAGTGTGGATCTTGCTCAGCCTGGGCTCAGAGCAGCTCTCAGCCAATCAGAGGCAGGCTTGTCACAGCCAGCTTCTCTGTCCCATAGCAGTTCCCAGGCTCAGAGCTCCGCCTCACCACTTGCTATCCTTCCCAAGCTTTCTCTCTCCACTCCTTTGTTTATGCCAAGAAAACAATCTGTGTCCAAGACTGGGCCACAAGTTTTGCTGTTTGCAGGTTCTCAAGCCTTGACACTGGTTAACAATGGAACCAAGCAAGGAAAAGTGGAAGAAGGAAGCCACAGAACAGAAGGGATGTTTGTGACAGGCTTTGAAAGATCTTGGGAGTTGCCAGTGTGGGGATCCAGCTGGGGCTGAACAAGGACACAAAGGCACAGAGGCTGGAGGTAGGGACATGAGCGCAAGTGGCACTTGAGCTTCTGGAACAAGTGGTTCCAGGGACAGAGGCAGCAGAGGCCCAGGAGGGTGTCTAAAAGGCAGCGCAGGTGGAGCTTGGCATGAAGGAATGAAAATATCCCTTTCTTGGATGATGAAATCTATTCAAGAATGCTGAAATCCATTATCAGAGTCTTCCTGGAGTCCTGCTACATACACACTGGAGCGGCTGAAAGTTGGGGCCTGAAGCAGACTCTCCGTGGCCCTAGGATGTGCAGAGGTGTCCGGCATTCCCGGAGCCTTAGCAAGCTAGCCACACTGAGGCACAGCAGTTCGGCTTTCTGGATAACATCATCAGAAGCCAAGATATGCTTGCTTAGTCCAGAGTTGTCTCTGGGGCTTATTCCCTTCACTGGAGTGACATGTCTCCCCAGAGTCCACAACTGCACCTTTGTGACATTTGCTCCTGGACACAGCACCCTGACTTCAGGGTATGGGACAATACCTTCTCTGCTCTTAGAAAGAAACTCTGAAATCCTGGTAAAACAATGAACCGTGCATATGTTGATCCTGCTTCCATATGCATTAGTTCCTTATCTGATGCTGTGGTAAAACATCAGGGCAACTTATAGAAGCATTTATCTGGACCTCCGGTTCCAGAGTGATACGAGTTCACCTCAAAGGTGAGGCGGGCATGGCAGGAGGAGTGGGAGCAGAAAGCCACGGTCTCACATCTTCAAGCACAAAGAAACAGAACAGACTGCAAGTGGAACGAGGGTGTGAGCTCTCAAAGCTGGATCCCAGCGATGGGTTCCCCCAGCAAGGCCACACCTCCTGAAGGTTCCATGACCTTCCCAAAGAGCACCACCAAGGTCAAATACTTGGAGCCTATGGGCAACATTGTCATTGAAAGCACCGCACGTAGTACTCAGGCTCTTCTTTTTACTCTTGGTAGTTACTCAAGGGGTTGCTACCATTTCCCATCTGCAGTTGGATTTGCATTCAGCATTCGCAGCAGCTTGTTCACGCCCCCTCCCCCCTAGAGTGTTGTGGTGGTTTGAATGAGTGTCCTCCATAGGCTGTAAGTATTCAGACATTTGTCTTCAGTTGGTGGCGCTGTTTTTGGAGGTCTTAGAAGGTGTGGCCGTGCTGGGGGAGGTATGTCACTGGGGGCAGGCTTGGTGAGTTTAATAAGCCTCGTAGTCTCCAGCCACTCTCTCTGCTTCCTGTGCTCCTTGCACAGATGTGACCCTCTGCATGCTGCTCCAGCTCCTGCCGCCATGCCTCCCACCACAATGGACTCTAATTCCCTGGAACTGTCAATCGTAAGCTCAAATAAACTCTTCCTTTTATAAGTTCCTTTGGTCATGGCGTTTTATCACAGCAACAGAAAAGTGATTAATACAAGTGTCCACAAAGCCTTACGGGCCCCCTCAAGTGGTTGGAACCCACACCCCCAGCAGGTGGGATGACTGGTGGCCATGCAGAGGTGAGGCTGTCCAGTTCTGCCTTCAGTGCTGGCTGGCTGGATTCCTGATGCACCTTTCATCAGAGCCTTCTCTGGCCTGCCCCAACTCCCTTAACCACCCAGGGGCTTCAATGATTAGCACCTAAATAAACTACTTGCCCTCAACTCTAAGCTCCAGGCTCTCCTTGGAAACCCAAGCAGACTACAGTCTCTGGTGGAGTTGCTCTCTGTGGCTTCATGTTTACATGGAACCCCTGCTTACACACGCACACACACACACACACGCATGCACGCACACACACACGTGCACACACACGCACACACACGTGCACGCACGCGCGCACACACACGCTTACACGCACACACATGTGCACGCATGCACAAACGCGCACACACACATGCACACACATGCACACACACACACACACGCACACGCACACACACGCACACACACACTTCTACCATTGCCATCCATCGTGGTGCTACCCAGCTGATTGGCCAGAACCGAGCTGAAGCTTGAACCATGTTTGTGAGTCCTGCGAGGATGAAAGCTCAGAACCAACCTCCTCCTGGTGACGCTGCGCTCCTCCTGTTTTGTGCAGTGCTGCAAAGCTGACTCCTATGCAGGTGTAAGAGGAATCGGAAGTGGCCCTCTGGCTGGCTGAGAAACTAAAATGGCAGCATGAACATGATCGACAGGGAAAGGTAGCTAAAGAGGACTCACCCAGGAGACTGAGAGAGCAGGCATCCATTCTCTGCACTGAACGTGCAGTAGAAGCTACTTGCCTTGCTTGCTTGGGTGGTCCATGCAGAGATGTTGGTGGTGACTCTCGACAGGCTTAAGGCAGCTGTGAACAAGTCTGTTTTCAATACTGCTCAACCTTTGAAGCTAAGACACTTGGCTGGTTCTAGCCAATGAGATGAGATGTATGAAAATACTTGCTGGGGATTCTAGGAAAGCGTTACTTTCCTGATAAAGGGGTGTAGGGTGAGCTGCTATCTCTCCCTCTTTCTCTCCGTGTGTGTGTGTGTGTGTGTGTGTGTGTGTGTGTGTGTGTGTGTAATGTGCATATGATAACTGGGCATATTATAATAAAAAAAGCAACAAGTCCACATGCTAGGAATTAGGAATGGCTAAGTGGAAAAACAGAGTCTGTGTTAACATTTCCCTGGGTTGCTGGTATGTGAAACATTTGTTATAGGGAAAAATAAGCTTCTATTTTCTTAAGTTAGAGTGGAGCTGTCTGTTACCTGCACACCCAGGCACTTCTAAATCCTAAAAATAAAATCTGTCAAGTTAAACACTTCAGATCTTTTCAAATACTGTAAGTGTAATTTTGTGGCAGTGAGAACTAATTAGAAGTATCATTAGATCAATAAAACCTTGGTTAATTAGAGCTAAGTTTTCATAAGATCCACAGTTCAAAGTTTGGTTTTGCTGTAGAAAGCATGGTAATTAACTAACTGATTCATTAATTAGAAAGCGCTACAGGTTGAAAGGTTACGGCTATATGTTCAGTAATCCAATTTGAGTGCTAGAAATTGTCAATTTTCAGAGAATTTTCTAAAAGGAATAATATGGGTACCCACAGTACTCAAAGATGCATATAAAAATATATGTCTTAATTACTTTCTTGTTGTGATAAAATACTTTGACAAAAGAAACCTAGAAATGGTTTATTTTGGCTCATGTTTCTAGAAGGATGCAGTCATCTGGGCAGGGGGACATGGCATCAGGTGGGAGCCATGGAGGCAGGAGGCTGGTCACACCGCACCCACACTCAGGGAGCAAAGAATGGGCAGGCAGCAGGACTAGGCTATGAAGCTCAAGCCCTGCCCCCATGACCCCGTGCCTACACAGAGGATCCACTTCTTAAAGATTCCATAATTTCCCCAAAGAGTGCTGAAAGTTAAGGCTCAGGGGTCAAGCATATGAGCCTATGGAAGACATGTCACATTCAACATGCAAGCATATATGTACATGTAAATATATAGGAAATATGGGAATATATATATATAAAAGAAGCCCCATTCGGAGTTCAGTTTTCTGGTGCTTTTTATAGCAGTGTAGTACTCTGTTGTATGAATATCTTACACTCTATTCAACTATTCTCCTACAGAAGAGGAGTATGTGCTAAATTGAACCCTGACTCCTAATTGATACATTGAAGCCCTAATCTCTAATCCCTAAGGTGCAACTGTACTTGGAAATAGGGTCTTGGCTGAGGGGATTATGGTCAATGAGGTCATCAGGACAAGGCCCAACCCACTATTACTGGTGTCTTTACAAGAGGAAAAGATTTAGGCCACCCCATCTTCAGGGTTTTGCTACAGCCGTCATGACAGACTGACCCAACTGACATTTAGGTGGTTTATACTCCTTACACATATGTATTTATATAGAACAATGTGCAGGTATTCTCTTTATATCTAACATAATCCCAGCACTCAGGAGGCAGAGGCAGACAGATCTCTGTGAGATTGATTGAGGCCAGCCTGGTCTACATAGCAAGTTCCAGGCTAGCTGAGACTACAGGGAGATCTCTTAAAAATGACAAAATAAATAAATAAATAAATAAATAAATAAATAAGCCAAACCTTTACACACTCAATCTAGCCTTACCAATTGTTGAGTTTTTTTCTTCCATTTGTCTTACTTCTTTTTCTCTGAACAAATATTGTAATACTTCAACATCAAATACTTAAATTTGTCAAACAACAGAAAAAATTTAATTTCTATCTACTGTGTAATCTATAGGTTCATTTAAATTTTGTCAATTATCCCAATAATGTCTTTTACTGATTACTTTTCTACTCTATTATTCAGCCCAAGATTACCTTTGCTTTAGTTCTGCCTGTTCTTTTTCCTCTGGTACTGGGACCCAGGACCTTTGCACATGCTGGGGAAGTGTTTTATCACTGAGATACATCCCAAGTCCTTGTTCCAGTAGTTTTTAAGCCTTCATTAGTTTAGTATAATTTCTCAACCCTTTGTGATCTTTCATTACATTAAAAGTGTTGAAAAGCACAAGCCATTTATTCTGCAGAGCAATTTACAGTATGGGTGTGTCTGGTGCCTCCTCAGGGGTAGACACCTCAGGTGTGTGTCTGTAGCAGAAATATCAAAGAGTGATGCTAGGATTCTCTTGGTGCAGCCCAGCAAGAAGCATCTAACATTGTCCCATCCTTAGAAATGTTGATTTTGATGACCTAGTTCAAGTAATACCCACAACACTTCTCCACTGTAAAATTGCCATTTCCCCCTTGATGAACTCATTTTGTCTTGTTGCTGTGATTAAAAAATTTAAAAAATTAAAAATTAAAAAATACCCTGATGTCAGGCGCGGTGGTGCACACCTTTAATCCCAGTACTCTGGAGGCAGAGGCAGGTGGATCTCTGTGAGTTCAAGGCCAGCCTGGTCTACTTAGTGAGTCCCAGGACAGCTGGGGCTACAGGGAGACCCTGTCTCAAAAAGACAAACAAAAACAAAAAACCCTGACAAATGTGACTTCAGGAGAGAGGCTTATATCAGCTCACTGTTCCAGTTACAGATCATCATGGCGGGGGCCTGGCGGCAGGAGCTTGGGGTCGCTGGTTGTGCTGCACGCCCAGAGGGAGATGAATGCTCTGCTCAGCTTGCTTCCTCCTCCTCCTTCAGCCTGGGAGCCCAGTCTATGGAATGGTATTACCCTGGGCAGGAGGCTTTCCCAAGTCAGTTAATCCAACCGAGATAACTCCTCCCAGGCGCAATCACAAAGCTCATCCCCTAGTGATTTTAGATCACAGCAAGTTGATAATATTAATGGTCACAGTGATTTATAGACAATTAATGAGTGATACTTTGAGACCATATAACTATCTTGTTCATCATCAAACTTTCATGAACATGTTTCTGTATCCTTAAAGGCTCTTGCTTGAATTAATACCATTGTGCATGCAAAGTAGAGATTTTTCTGATTCCTTCATTTATTCTACAGTTATTTTATTGTTTGTCTCTATATCTATCAATCATCTGTCTCTCCTATCTATCTATCTATCTATCTATCATCTATCACCTCTTTCTGTCCCCATATCTACCAATCTACCTGCCTTTTTGTTTAAAGACCACGCACAACTGTTGACTCTTATTTTATTTATTCTAGTCCGTTACCAGCATTATCTCCTTTAATATTTACCAAATATTTTTATTTGAAAGAGTTCTTTCTTATTCACTCATTGCTTTTTTATTTGTAAATGTTGTCAGTGATGACATAAGCTATCTTTAAGTATTTTCTTTATTATTTTTATTTTATGTGTATGAGTATATTGCCTGCATGTATGTAAGTGCACTTGTATCATGCAATGCCCAAGGAAGTCAGAAGAGGGAGTCAAATTCCCCGGAACTGTAGTTATGGATGGGTTTTAGCTGCCATGTAGGTGTGGGAACTGAACCCAGGTCCTCCGCAAGAGTAGCCAGTGCACTTAACCACTGAGACATCTCTCCAGCCCCCCAACAGGCTATCTCTAAATGTTCACTTCTTTCCACCATCAGCTTTCTTTCCTTTTCTTTGTACCCTCTTTCTTGAGGACATGACTTCTTGCTAATACCTGGGTGCTCTGGCTGGTCCATTCATCTTAAAGCATGAAGGAGCATGCCAACTCGTGCTGGTGGTTGGCCATGCTCTCTTCAGCTGTGTGGATACTTTTCCTAAGAGGCTTCTCCCTGGTGTACCTGCAACTTGTTGCCTCCAGGTACTGGGCATGTGCATGGAAGGCAGTTTAGCTACAAGGTGCACCGTGTAGCTGTTTTCTCCAGACTAAAAATTTCCCTCCTGGGGGAGATGGGAGGCTCACGAACATTATAAGTCTCACAAGGCCCCTTCCTGTGGCTATACAAGTAATGAACAATTTCTGAAGGAGAGGAGACTCGGGAAGAGTGGCCTGAAAGTTATACAGGGATGCTGTAGTGGGCTTTGCAGTAATTCAGCTACCTGAATCACCCATGCTCCTATAAGTAACCGCAGCAAACTCGCTGGACCATGCTGGATGGAATTGTTTCTTTGCTTTGTCATTGCTCTATCTGGAGTAAATAGGCATTTATTTGAGAATCCCCAGGGAAAGTTCTACAACAAAATGTGTGACTGGGAGCCAGCCATCTAACCTGTCCCCAAGAACCAGAGCATCATTGCCATGGAAACTCCCTTTCTCCCCGGGTAGCTCTGGTGAGATCTTGGGTAGACAGGGATGGCAGGCTTGGTCTGGAGCTGGACCACAGCTTCCAGTTCTGGTGCCCCAGGGCCCTGGGGAATCAGCGCTGCTTTGCTGCAGGCAATCTTCATTCATCACTTCCTCCACGCTTTACCATTCCACAAGGGCTCTCTCACCCTGTGACTCTGGCTTTCCTAGGGCTCCCGGACTCTAGGGATAGCCAGGCTTAGACTGAATGGCAGCCCCACTCCGGCAGTGGCGGTTTCCTCCACTGCCTCCTGCCGCTGTGCTCCCTTTGCTGTCTGCCATCCAGACATTCATTAGTAACTCTCTGGTGAGGATAAACTGGCTCCCACGCTCCACACTTGCTGGGGGTTTATTTCCTCTGGCACTTTTATAGTTCAACAGGATTTGGAGAGAGGACAAGGAGATAACTATGTCCAGTCCTTAAATTAGATGCCTGCACTTTTATCTCATGATATAGCATCAGGGTCATTTGGCTGGACATTGGGACTGAAGTCTTTGTCCTAATCATATCACCATCATCTTCTTAAACTTCTTGCCTTTTACGGTGCCTTATACATCCAACAACATGCTCATGTCCTGTGAGGAGCACTTTGCTAACTCTGGGAGCCTCTTCTCTGGCACTTCCTCCTGGCATCTCAAAGGTTTTAAGCAGGAGAAGAATCAGAAGCAAAGTTTAATGAGAATTGAAAGCTAGGAATTTTCAAAATGATTCAAAGCCCTGTTACTCCCTTCCCACTTTAAATTCCCCTGCTAAATACAGATGCCAATCTTTTCTAAGAACTCTCCCTTCTGAAGACGCTAAACGGGCTTAAGTTCAGTGATTAGGAATGTGAAGTAGCAGAAACAAAGCTACCCAGTACAGCCACAGTGGTGAGAGTATATCCATCCATCCTCAGAGAAACCACTGCAAGTCCAAGGATACTTAAAACACAGCTTTGCCCTCCAGGAATCTGCAGTTTCGTCCACCAGGTTTTCAATCATGAAGCCAAATTGGAAAGGAGCACTCAAGTGTTCACTGCTTTAGATAAATGTGACGATGCATGAGATTCCACTTTGTGGAGAAGATGGCCTGGGGTATGCAGTCTATCGCTGTCAAAAAACTGCCAAAGATGGAGTAGAAAGTGTAAACGTCAAGAAGTCCAGGAAGGACACACATGGCACAGAGCTCAAAGTTCACCAGGAAGGAAGGATGCCAAGAAGGCCAGCCAAGGTGACAGAGGAAGACAGATGAAGATAGACTACTCGCCATGTCCCATTTGCCCATCCAGAAGGGCTGCTGAAGTTAGTCAGAGCTGACTGAACACCTGTCTGAAGATACCTGTCAGAAGATAGCTAGCTGTGGTGGGAAGGAAGACTGAGAGTGGTTTATTTAGGTTGGTCTTAGCTTTCGTTCCAGTCCTTTCTTGCTGGGTAACATACTCCAGAACCTGGATACTTAAACAAATATTTTATTAAATTGTATAATACTAAATTTGACTGACCAGTTCTCTCATTTCACCTCAACTGGAATTTCTTGGTGACCTTAGTGCTGGTATTATAATCTGGTACATGAGCTGCTCTTGAGGCATCCAAAAAACACCTTCACTCATGTCTGGTGCTGTGAGGTAGATGGACAGCTGGGCCCAGCTGGGGCTGGTGACAGCATGTCCATATATGATCACTCCATCCTGGCAGTCTGAGCACCATTAGACTCTTCCACTTTGGCTCAAGGGTCAAAGAGAAAGCATTGCAAGAGATAGAACGTGTGACAAAGGCCTGAGTTATAGCATCCTTCCCCCGCCTTCCACACAGTCATCAGCCTATTCATACTCAGGCAAAGGAGAATAGATCCCATGTCTTGAGGGAATCAATAGCCATCTTGAAGTGGTTCGGTATTAAAGGGGAGAGTGCTGGCGCATGCCTTTAATCCTAGCACTTGGGAGGTAGAGGCAGGCGGATCTTTGTGAGTTCAAGGCCAGCCTGGTCTACAAAGTGAGTTCCAGGACAGCTGGGGCTACAGGGAGACCCTGTCTCGAAAAGACCAAAAATAAATAAATAAAAAATGAAATAATAAAGGGAGAGTGCTATAAGTATTTAACTTATAGGGTAACTGTATAAGTCAAGGTTCTCTATGGAGATAAAACTAATAGAATATGGTGTATAAATAAATAACAGATGATGGATTGGATGGATGGATGGATGGATGGATGGATGAGATAGAGAGAGAGAGATGAGAGAGAAGAAAAGAAGAAAGAAAGAAAGAAAGAAGAAAGATAGATAATAGATAGATAGATAGGCAGAAGGTGGGCAGGCAGATAAGCAAATGAGAGGCTACTCATAGCAGACTTGTTCACATGATCATGGAGGCTGAGAAATCCCACTGTAAGCTGTTGGCAAGATAGAGACCCTGGGATTCTCAGTTTAAGCATAAAGGCCTGAAAACCCAGGTGCCCTGGGGCCACTGGAATACAAAGGAAATAGAGTGTGGAGTTCTGATGCCAGAAGGCAGGAGAGCACACGCCACCTCCAGGGACATTCACCCCTCATCTATGCTGTCCCCATCCCCACTGATGTCATGTACCCACTCACACTCAGGACAGATCTTTCCTCATGCACTCAGACTCAGGACACTTCCTACTCAGAACCAATGTGTGGTGGTTTGAATGTGTGTCCCCCATAGGCTCTAGATATTCACGTGTTTGTCTCCAGTGGTGGCGCTGTTTTGGAGTCTTGGGGTGTGTGGGCCATGCTGCAGGAAGTGTGTCACTGGGGCAGGCTTAGTGAGCTTAACAGCAAGCCTCATGGTCTACAGTTGCTTCTCTGTTTCCTGTTTGCCACTGCGAGTGTGACCTCTCGGTTTGCGGCTTCAGTCCACGCCATGCCTCCCCCATCAATGGACTCTAATTCCCTGGAACGCCAATCGTAAGGCTCAATAAACTCATTCCTTTTATAAGTTCCTTGGTCATGGTGCTTTATCACAGCAACGAAAAGTGACTAATACACAGTGTTTACTAGTTCTCTGACTATCCCTAATCAGTCAGACTGACACCAGGAATTATACAATCACTAGTAATCAGTCCTCTGATTTTCCCAGAGAAGTTTCTGAGGACTCTTGGGGCTGAGATCAAGACCATCCCACACAAACAGGGTCAGCAGATTGTCCCTTCTACTTGGCTCTACTCTCAATTCATTGTGACTTTGGTGGACACAGGAGTTCTTCCTGTTTTGGCCTGCTGGGGTCCTGTTGTAGATGTGTTTGTATGGCTATTGAGTTCAAGCTCTTAGAGACTGAATTAGCAAATATAGGTCCTTGGAAGTAAGGAGAAGAAAGGTAAATTAGGGAATGAGTCCCTGCCAGAGTCCATTGGAATCCTCGCATGCCTTGTATTCTGTTTCTTCTTCCCCTGAACTCTCCTGAGCCAAGTGTCCAGAGCTAGATGAACATTTCAAGGAGCAGCAGAGCAGAGATCAGGTTCAAGCTCGTCCTTTGCCACTCCTACTATTTATGTGACTTTGAGCAGACCCCTAAGCCTGAGTTCCTTTATCTTAAAAGCAGGGATAAGTGTATTGATTTGTCTATTTTTCCCCAGTATGGGATTGAACCCAGGACCTATGCATGCTAAGCAAGTATTGTATCACTGGCTATATTCCTAGCCCTTTAATATGTTTTTGAGGTGATGGGGAGATGGCTCAGTGGGAATCCCCACCACCCATGTAAAAATCTGGCATTGGTGGCTCATGCTTATAGCACCAGTGCTGAGGAGCAGAAAGACAGACAGGTCCCCAGAGATCCTGGGCAGCTCATCTAGCCACTGTGAGCTCTAGGTTCAGTTAGAGATCTTGTCTATAAGCAAATAAATAAATAAATATACATAACAAAGTGGCTAGCTTTAAGGAGATATCATATGCTGAATGGTCTCAACTGTACCATGTATGCACACTCACATACATGTACACACTGTCACACCAACATGCACAAACTGCAACACAACATGTCACAGATGCATGCACAAACTCCACATACATGTACACACATGAACAGGCAAACATGCACATAGCCCCCAAACAACAAAAGACAGAAAGGGACTAGAAAGATGCGCCCGTGGTTAGCACACTGGCTGCTCTTGCAGAGGACCTAGGTTTGGATTCCCAGCACCACAATGGCAACTAACAACCATCCATATCCAGTAGCAGGGGAACTGACACCCTTCTTTCCAACTCCACCAGGCACTGGCACAACACAGGTGCATCTTACATACATGCAGCAGTACACTCATACACATAAAATAAAAATAAAAATAAAATATTTTAAAACTTAACTATTTTTTTAAAAAGAAAGATACAATTTAAATTTTCAAGTAAGTTCTGTTTAAGTTGTCAGGGTTGTTCTCACTCAAACTCACTATGACGTCCAGGCTGGCTGCAAACCTTCTGCCTTTCCTTCCAGAATCCTAGTATTACACTGTTTGTCCACTTCTGATGGCTGGTGGGCACATCAAATGAGGTCACATATGTATTCAACAGCTTTATCAATGCCTTGGCTGTTCCCTGATGAAAGAGAATCTCGGGACCACATGCAGCGTGAGAAGGAACGCACTACATCAGATAATGCTCAATATTCAAAATGACTTCATGGGTTGACAGACTGAGATAAATTTAATGAGATGAACTTTAATAGAGAAAATGACAAATTAGAAACTCAAGTGAAAAGAGAAAAGCAACTCAAGTTCAGAACGAGGAATGTGTCTTAGCAGCAGCACATGTAAAAAGCCCCCTGGAGGCTGAGTTGACAGTAGGCGAGTTATGAGTCAATGGTTCCACAGGACTGCCAGACATGAAGCCCAAGCAGCCTGGTGATTGACAGGTATCTCGAATCCCATCAAGAGGTACTCATTACAAAATTTGAGATGGAGGAGTCACATCTGGAGTGCAGATTCATTTGCCCATTCCAACACTTTCAAGAAAGTAAAAATGATTTAGAGCCTGCTGAAAGAACATATAAGACAGAATGAGAGCCCCAAACTTGAACCAAAAATGTGGGTGATAGAGATCTGCACTCAGGTCTTCAACTGCAGTGACACTTTTAGCACTGAACCATCTTCCCAGACCCAGAGAGCTTTTATGAGAAAGTCTGGGTTGGGTCTGTTGTGGCCTAAAATAAAATAATATAAAAGAGAGACTTTGTAGCCAAAGCCCTATCAAGGAAAGATGGAGCGACACTGATATGCCCTGTCTCAATTTTGATCCATAGATCCCATGTGCAAAGTAAGTGGCTGCTCTTATGTTATACTTTGAGGTAAATTTGCGATAGTAACCAGTCTTGCCTAAAGAATATTTCAGCCTCCCAATTCCATTGAAAGGGTAGTGAGACAGAATGATGGGTGGGGCTGAAAAGACTGGGTGTCCCAAGGTGAGCAGGGACACTGGGAGAATGAAGTAAAGAGCAAGGCATAGAACAATTGGGATTGGAGGACACGGTATTAATTCTGAGAACTTGAGAGCTCTGAGCATGCAGTGAGTGGATCTATTTACCGGACAAAAAGTCTGGTGCTTTGCAGCAAGGAGTGGCTGAGACTCAGTAAGACAGAAAAGGTGACAGGAAGGTGACAGGAAGGCTGAGCGAGGATGTAGCAGCGGCTTGGATGCCAGGTGCTGGCTGGATGAGGTGATGAAATTTCGATCCTGAAATGCCAGGAGGGAGCTCTTAGAAAATGATGAGTCGCTGCAGATGACATCCATCATTCATGCATACCTGATGGGCCTAATGATAAGGAGCTTGCTCCAGGTACACAGGCAGCTGAGCAACCAACGGAGTTGTCTAATTCTTTTTTTTTTAAAGTTTTTATTTAGTGTATGAATGTACCTGTTTGAATGGTACCGTTTGTGCACCTGTGTTGTGCAATGCTCGAAGGTCAGAAAAGGTCTCCAATTCCCTTGGAACTGGAGTTCTCCTGGAACTGTGGAGTTTCAGACGTCTCAGTTGCCATGTGGGTGCGGGGATCGAAACCCGGATCCTTGCAAGGACGGTCGATGCTCTTAACTGTAGGCACGGCCATCTCTCCAGCCCAGGAAGTTGTATTCCAAATAGGAGATGGGGCCAACATAGGTCACATGGTTTGGGTGGCAAGACAAATCCCCACTGCTCTACCCATTGCATTCTGACCTCAGTTATACCTCAGACTTGAGGTATCAAGGAATTTTTGTGGTCTGGGAGATGGTAGTGGGAAAGCAAGCGTGAGGACCTGACTTCCATCCACAGCACTCACATAAAAATCCAGGGATGGCTGTGTCTGTCTATAATCCCAGCCGGTTTTGGGAGGGGTCAGAGATGGTGGATCTCAAGAGCTTCACTGTGCTAGCGTGGCTAGCCCCAAGCCTTGAGCTTCCTTCCTATTCGTAAGACTATGTCTAAAGGCACTTAGCTAGTGCATTAGACAAACATATCACATTCTCACAGGCACAACACCACACAAGGTATACCATATACATGACATAAACACAAAGTAAAAATGTTCCTAATAAAGGTGGATATCAGGTGAGGAGCCAGGGGTAAGGTCTATAGGTAATCAGATAACTCTTCAGCAGCAGTTTAGTGTATATGGTGATCTATAGGGAAGCAGATAACTCCTCAGCCAGGCAGTTAGTCTATGGTAAGTCTATAGGAAGCAGAAAGCTCAGCCGGCAGTTTCTATAGGGTAAGTCTATAGGGAATCAGAAAGCTCTTCAGCCAGGCAGTTAGTCGTATAGGTAGAGTCTATAGGGAAGCAGATAACTCCTCAGCCAAGCAGTTAGCCATAGGGATGAGGCAACCTTAGTTCATGGGGTTGTAGAGTAAATTACACATAAACTATACAGTATTAGGTAGCTGAGGAAAAGACAACCACCATAAAGCTGCTCTTGTCCTGGGCTTTCTAAATAATGCAATATGTTTCTATTGATCCACGTAGTACTATAGCTTTCAATTATTTTTAATTGAACTGACTTTTAACTTCTAGAGAGTATAAATCTGATATCTTCTTGTCCCCAGTGGTTAACACAGTATCTGGATGAGAGGAACAATTCAATAATTGTTTGATGAATGGGGAAATAGGGGAAATAGCTGGGGATAAAGAGGATAAATGGTGGGTGGGTAGACAACAAATGAATGAAAAACAATTCCTCTTGAAACCTTAAAGCTTGGCAACCACACCATATAAGCATGGACTTGCTGTTCTGGTCACCTTGACATTCTGAAAGGGACTCTGGGTTTAATTCTCTCCTAATGACTGGTGGCTAAAGGCTTGTTTTCTTTTTGAAGTTCCTCAGGTATGCAAACCCTAAAATCTGGGGTTAGGTTCAAGTAGCTTATTGTTCCTTGGACAAGGCAACTATGAGATGCCCTCTACTCACAGATGAAAGTACTAAGTAGTTACCTGGAAGGCACTGACATTCACCGAGAGTTTCCACTCTGTGGCATTACAATACAACACCACATTTTACAATACCTGAATAAAGACTGCCTGACTTTTTGCATCCATTTTAGCCAAGAGAAGACCCAAATTGGTACAGCCAGTTCCTTCAGAATTTCCTCAGAACTACTGCTTTTTAAGGAGCTTTCCTTTGTTTTATCTGAAACTGTATATCTCAGAATGAAACGAGAAAAGTAAAATCAGACGTATTATCGTAGGATTTTGGTCCCTCTATCCCTATGAACTAGAATAGCAACATACGCATACCACAAAGAACGATGTTATCAATTGAATTCTGTCCTATGGTTTGCAACATAATTGGGTTAAGCTCTGTTGCAAGAAAATATGTTTGCAGGATTTGTTTGATATGATATATACAAAATACACACACAGATACATATGTTATTCTGGGTCAAGAGAAGGCAGGTCATGAGGGAATACGATTATCCTCCCAGGTCACCAAGGAGCCTAAGGCTCAATGAGCTTTTATAAACAAACCTAAGATAGACTTTTTGGTTACAAGGTTATAGAAGTCATTTGTTCAGGGTATGTTCATATTATTGTAGATGTCGATTACCACATCTCTCAATTGGGCCTGTATTAGGTGGGGACAGAGAAGGCTAGAATGAACTATCTGTTTTTTGTTCTGCGGGGAGATTTCTTGATGGCAAGAGCATGAGGTCAACTGAGTAATGTCCATCCTGTTTAGTCAATTTGAACACCATGGGAGGGACACAATTTTATGCTCTCATTTCCGAAACTTTGGAGTTTTTCCTTCCTACCTGTATAGCAGTTATACTTCAGCTAATTCATCTCATGTCGTGTTATATATGTTTTTAATTTGAAATGTTACTCACTAAAACTTCTTTGCTTTTGCAAGTTTCTTTGTCTTCTTCCTCATTCTTCCTTATGCCACAGCATTGAAGAGACATGGGAGTGTCCTGTGATGACAGAGAAACTTTAAATGTAGAGGTTAAGAACTGAGAATAGGGCTGGAGATATGCGGCTAAGGTATGCGTTTAGAGCGTGACCGTTTGCAGAGGACTTCCGGGGTATCGTCCCCGCACCCCATGCATGGCGAAGAGAACCTCTGAACTCCAACTCCAGGGAAATCCAGCTCCAGGGATATCCGCGCCCACTTCTGACCTCCGTTGGCCATGCACGACACGAGGGTCAGCAAACTGCATGCAGACAATCATTCGTCCACAATACAGAAATAAATAAAGTTAAAAAAAAAAAAAAAAGAACTGAGAATAACTTACACAAGTTCACCCTCCAGGATGATCAGAATTCGAGTATCTAGGCCTCTAGTCTAGAAGTTGACAAGCCCAGACCACTTCCTGGTCTTGTAACTACAAGTCTAATAAAGATATCCTTAACACCCCAATATTCAGGTCCCCCAAAGACAAGGAGCCGATTCTCGATGCAAGTACAAAAGGATCACTTTATCCAAGGCTCAGCCTGGACTCACCACCTGTTCATGATACAATGGTCCAGGAGAGTGAGCTCGAACAAAGGCGTGGTCGGGATTTTATGGTTTTTAGATAAAGGGAGGCAGGCTTCTGGCAAAATGGTTACTTAATTGGTCCAGCGTTTGGCTGGTACTAATTTGTCTGTTGTGATTGGGTAAGCCTTCCTGGGCTTATGGGCTTTTGAGTACCACATTCCTTTGAGCACTACATTCCCTTGAACGTTACAATATAGATTTACATATTACATAAGGTATCTTTCATACTATAGCAGAATCAGCAGTTGCTGTAGACAACATATGTACAGCCCACAAAGCCAAATGGTTCATCTGACCCAAGTCATGGGAAATGCTTGCCGTGTCCTAGCTACTGATTTTTCTAGTCTCCTAATTCCTAAAAAATGTCACTTATATTTATATATAGTCACATATTCTTTTATATTATAATCTCTCATTTAGGCTTTGCCCATGAAAATATGCAGCGTTTGTAATTTTATAATGACAACATTAAGAAGATTAGTTGTAGGTGTGTGTCTGTCAGGTTTCTTGGTTGCTTTAACTTAAAGTGAGCATACAACTCTAGTACAGGATAACATGAGAGTACAAGACCACAGCTTGTATTAAATGGTAGTTTTCATGAAACTGTGATTTACTGAGTAATAAAACTGTGATTTACTGAGGTAATAACATAGATCTTTCAAGTTCAGCAGGCTTAGGAAGGTTTTATTTTAACACTTTCGATAGTTAAAGAAATAGTCCCCATCCAAACTTGTGGACTGAGCTACTACTGGGTTTCCACCCTCTCAGAATATAGACTGCCATTGGTTGGACTACCCAGGCTATTCTGGCGACCATACAGGAAGACAGACAGGATGCGGTGCCTACTGGACCTCATTCGTGCCCATGGGAAGGGACACCCAGTGTGAAACACAAGGCAGAGACTGATGGTGGTTTGGGCTTCAGGAGGGGCTTCAACTGACATCTTTCCCTAACCTAAAGCAAAAACACTCATAAGTACGATTAAAACCTCATGCTCCTTTGCGGCATCTAGTGCTATCATTTTGTTGTATTTTGCTTTGGTCGGCCATCCCAAACAACAATTCCCCCCCCACAACAACCACAGCCAAGCCTCCAAAACTTCGTCAACGACTGACTGAAACTGGTGAACTTCTGATCAAACAAGTAACTGCTGCATCAAGAATTTTGAGAGGGACTGAGAAAAAGATGAAAAAATGTTTGGAAGAATGCATGAGCTCTGGGTGGGGTCAGGGGGCAGGGAGGGTGGTAGGGGTCCTAGATTTGATTTGTATTTTGTATGAATGCACCAGACTTCAATAAAAATTGTGCTTTGGAAGAATAGAAAGAAAGAAAGAAAAAGAAGAAAGAAAGGAAAGGAAGGAAGAGAGGAAGGAAGGAAGGAAGGAAGGAAGGAGGGGAAAGAAAGAAAGAAAGAAAAAGAAGAGAGAGAGGAAAGAAGAAAGAGAGAGAAGAAAGAGAAGAAAGAAAGAAAATAATAGTACCAGTGAGGATTCAATGTATGAATCAGTCCAAGCAGCACCATTTTGTCTAAATTAGTATTAGGGTCACAAGGTTCAGATGGGTTTCTGAAAAATATATCAAGGAGTTAAAAAAGAAAGAATAGCAAAAACAGCACACATCCTTCATGCGAAATGTGTGAGTACTTAATATTGATAAGAATTACTGTTACATATAAAAAAAGTCCCATCATTATTTGCCTGCAGTCAGTCCTAATTGCTTACCCTCATTTAAAAAACATTTTAAATTACATTCTAATCAATAAAGAAATTCTGGATCTTTTAAAAAATTTTTTTATTACATTTTGCATGTGTATGAATGTATGTCTGCATGTCGGTTTGTGAACCCATGTCGTACAATGCATGGTGTTATATTGTTAGCCGGATTTGTGCTTGTTCAGAAGAGGGTCTCGCCGATTCCTCCTTGGAGCTTGACCAGTTTTCTTCTGGATTTATGGTAATTCTAGACAGTTCTAGCGCGCCGATCAGTGTGGCTGCTGGGATCGAAACCTACATGCGTCTCTGCAATAAGTAGCGTTGGTGCTTACAAACTTTATACTGTTTCTATGGTCACCTACTCTCAGATCACTCATATCCGATAATATGGAATATTCTTCCTGGGTTGACTCACTAGCTTCTACATGCTGAATACATCGCCTCCAAAATTCGGGTATTGAATCTAAATCTCCTGTGNCATCCGGGTTGAGGCGGTCCAATCAGAAGACCCTTTTTCTCTTATTTGTTCCTTAGTCCAGTCAAGTTGACACCCAGGATTAACCATCACACCCTCCAAAGGACATCTTAACCTCTTCCTTACATTAAGAGACATAAAATCTCTTGGAGGGATATTCTATTCTCAAAAATATCTATTAAGTATGTATCAAGGCCAGGTACTATACTGGCTAGGATTTCTCCCAACAGCCAATTACATGAGTAAAAAATATTACAGCAGGTGGCAGGGCGTGGTGGCACATGCCTTTAATCCTAGCACTTGGGAGGCAGAGGCAGGCGGATCTTTGTGAGTTCAAGGCCAGCCTGGTCTACATAATGAGTTCCAGGACAGCTGGGGCTACAGGGAGACCCTGTCTCGAAAAGACCAAAAATAAATAAATAAATAAATAAATAAATAAATAAATAAATAAAGGGGAGAGTGCTATAGTATTTAACTTATAGGGTAACTGTATAAGTCAAGGTTCTCTATGGAGATAAAACTAATAGAATATGGTGTATAAATAAATGACAGATGATGGATGGATGGATGGATGGATGGATGGATGGATAGATAGAGAGAGAGAGAGAGAGAGAAAGAAAAAAGAAAGAAAGAAAGAAAGAAAGAAAGATAGATAGATAGATAGATAGATAGGCAGGAAGGTGGGCAGGCAGATAAGCAAATGAGAGGCTACTCATAGCAGACTTGTTCACATGATCATGGAGGCTGAGAAATCCCACTGTAAGCTGTTGGCAAGATAGAGACCCTGGGATTCTCAGTTTAAGCATAAAGGCCTGAAAACCCAGGTGCCCTGGGGCCACTGGAATACAAAGGAAATAGAGTGTGGAGTTCTGATGCCAGAAGGCAGGAGAGCACACGCCACCTCCAGGGACATTCACCCCTCATCTATGCTGTCCCCATCCCCACTGATGTCATGTACCCACTCACACTCAGGACAGATCTTTCCTCAGTGCACTCAGACTCAGGACACTCTCTACTCAGAACCAATGTGTGGTGGTTTGAATGTGTGTCCCCCATAGGCTCTAGATATTCAGACGTTTGTCTCCAGGTGGTGGCGCTGTTTTTGGAGGTCTTGGGGTGTGTGGCCATGCTGCAGGAAGTGTGTCACTGGGAGCAGGCTTAGTGAGCTTAACAAGCCTCATGGTCTACAGTTGCTTCGTCTTTGTTTCCTGTGCTCTTTGCGAGATGTGACCCTCGGTTTGCTGCTTCAGATCCAGCCGCCATGCCTCCCGCCACAATGGACTCTAATTCCCTGGAACCGCCAATCGTAAGCTCAAATAAACTCTTCCTTTTATAAGTTCCTTGGTCATGGTGCTTTATCACAGCAACAGAAAAGTGACTAATACACAGTGTTTACTAGTTCTCTGACTATCCCATAATCCAGTCAGACTGACACCAGGAATTAACAATCACAGTAATCAGTCCTCTGATTTTCCCAGAGAAGTTTCTGAGGACTCTTGGGGCTGAGATCAAGACCATCCCACACAAACAGGGTCAGCAGATTGTCCCTTCTACTTGGCTCTACTCTCAATTCATTGTGACTTTGGTGGACACAGGAGTTCTTCCTGTTTTGGCCTGCTGGGGTCCTGTTGTAGATGTGTTTGTATGGCTATTGAGTTCAAGCTCTTAGAGACTGAATTAGCAAATATAGGTCCTTGGAAGTAAGGAGAAGAAAGGTAAATTAGGGAATGAGTCCCTGCCAGAGTCCATTGGAATCCTCGCATGCCTTGTATTCTGTTTCTTCTTCCCCTGAACTCTCCTGAGCCAAGTGTCCAGAGCTAGATGAACATTTCAAGGAGCAGCAGAGCAGAGATCAGGTTCAAGCTCGTCCTTTGCCACTCCTACTATTTATGTGACTTTGAGCAGACCCCTAAGCCTGAGTTCCTTTATCTTAAAAGCAGGGATAAGTGTATTGATTTGTCTATTTTTCCCCAGTATGGGTATTGAACCCAGGACCTTATGCATGCTAAGCAAGTATTGTATCACTGGCTATATTCCTAGCCCTTTAATATGTTTTTGAGGTGATGGGGAGATGGCTCAGTGGATCCCCACCACCCATGTAAAAATCTGGCATTGGTGGCTCATGCTTATAGCACCAGTGCTGAGGAAGCAAAGACAGACAGGTCCCCAGAGATCCTGGGCAGCTCATCTAGCCACTGTGAGCTCTAGGTTCAGTTAGAGATCTTGTCTATAAGCAATAAATAAATAAATAAATACATAAACAAAGTGGCTAGCTTTAGGAGATATCATATGCTGATGGTCTCAACATGTACACACATGCATGCACAACTCCACATACATGTACACACATGTACACACATGCACAACTGCACACACATGTACACAGATGCATGCACAACTCCACATACATGTACACACATGAACAGGCAAACATGCACATAGCCCCCAAACAACAAAAGACAGAAAGGGACTAGAAAGATGGCCCCGTGGTTAGGAACACTGGCTGCTCTTGCAGAGGACCTAGGTTTGATTCCCAGCACCCACATGGCAACTAACAACCATCCATAACTCCAGTAGCAGGGGAACTGACACCCTCTTCCAACCTCCACAGGCACTGCACAACACAGGTGCACTTACATACATACAGGCAGTACACTCATACACATAAAATAAAAATAATAAATAAAATATTTTAAAACTTAACTATTTTTTTAAAAAGAAAGATACAATTTAAATTTTCAAGTAAGTTCTGTTTAAGTTGTCAGGGTTGTTCTCAAACTCACTATGACGTCCAGGCTGGCTGCAAACCTTCTGCCTTTCCTTCCAGAATCCTAGTATTACACTGTTTGTCCACTTCTGATGGCTGGTGGGCACATCAAATGAGGTCACATATGTATTCAACAGCTTTATCAATGCCTTGGCTGTTCCCTGATGAAAGAGAATCTCGGGACCACATGCAGCGTGAGAAGGAACGCACTACATCAGATAATGCTCAATATTCAAAATGACTTCATGGGTTGACAGACTGAGATAAATTTAATGAGATGAACTTTAATAGAGAAAATGACAAATTAGGAACTCAAGTGAAAAGAGAAAAAAGCAACTCAAGTTCAGAACGAGGAATGTGTCTTAGCAGCAGCACATGTAAAAAGCCCCCTGGAGGCTGAGTTGACAGTAGGCGAGTTATGAGTCAATGGTTCCACAGGACTGCCAGACATGAAGCCCAAGCAGCCTGGTGATTGACAGGTATCTCGAATCCCATCAAGAGGTACTCATTACAAAATTTGAGATGGAGGAGTCACATCTGGAGTGCAGATTCATTTGCCCATTCCAACACTTTCAAGAAAGTAAAAATGATTTAGAGCCTGCTGAAAGAACATATAAGACAGAATGAGAGCCCCAAACTTGAACCAAAAATGTGGGTGATAGAGATCTGCACTCAGGTCTTCACCCTGTGCAGTGAGCACTTTAGCAACTGAACCATCTTCCCAGACCCAGAAGCTTTTATGAGAAGTCTGGGTTGGGTCTGTGTGGCCCTAAAAAAATAAAATAATATAAAAGAGAGACTTTGTAGCCAAAGCCCTATCAAGGAAAGATGGAGCGACACTGATATGCCCTGTCTCAATTTTGATCCATAGATCCCATGTGCAAAGTAAGTGGCTGCTCTTATGTTATACTTTGAGGTAAATTTGCGATAGTAACCAGTCTTGCCTAAAGAATATTTCAGCCTCCCAATTCCATTGAAAGGGTAGTGAGACAGAATGATGGGTGGGGCTGGAAAGACTGGGTGTCCCAAGGTGAGCAGGGACACTGGGAGAATGAAGTAAAGAGCAAGGCATAGAACAATTGGGATTGGAGGACACGGTATTAATTCTGAGAACTTGAGAGCTCTGAGCATGCAGTGAGTGGATCTATTTACCGGACAAAAAGTCTGGTGCTTTGCAGCAAGGAGTGGCTGAGACTCAGTAAGACAGAAAAGGTGACAGGAAGGTGACAGGAAGGCTGAGCGAGGATGTAGCAGCGGCTTGGATGCCAGGTGCTGGCTGGATGAGGTGATGAAATTTCGATCCTGAAATGCCAGGAGGGAGCTCTTAGAAAATGATGAGTCGCTGCAGATGACATCCATCATTCATGCATACCTGATGGGCCTAATGATAAGGAGCTTGCTCCAGGTACACAGGCAGCTGAAAGCCAACCAAGGAGTTGCTATTCTTTTTTTTTTAAGTTTTTATTTATGTGTATGAATGTACTGTCTGCATGCACGTTTGTGCACCTGTGTTGTGCAATGCCTCGGAGGTCAGAAGAGGGTCTCAGATTCCCTTGGAACTGGAGTTCTCCTGGAACTGGAGTTTCAGACGGTTCTCAGTTGCCATGTGGGTGCTGGGGATCGAAACCCGGTCCTCTGCAAGAGCGGTCGATGCTCTTAACTGCTAGGCCATCTCTCCAGCCCCAGGAGTTGCTATTCCAAATAGGAGATGGGGCCAACTAGGTCACATGGTTTGGGTGGCAAGACAAATCCCCACTGCTCTACCCATTGCATTCTGACCTCAGTTATACCTCAGACTTGAGGTATCAAGGAAGTTTTGTGGTCTGGGGAGATGGCTTAGTGGGAAAGCAAGCATGAGGACCTGACTTCCAGTCCACAGCACTCACATAAAAATCCAGGGATGGCTGTGTCTGTCTATAATCCCAGCGTTGAGGGGTAGAGATGGGTGGATCTCAAGAGCTCACTGGCTAGCGTGGCTAGCCCAAGCCTTGAGCTTCCTTCCTATTCAGTAAGACTATGTCTAAAGGCACTTACATGTGCATAGACACACATATTCACATTCTCACAGGCACACACACCACACAGGTATACCATATACATGACATAAACACAAAAGTAAAAATTCCTAATAAAGGTGGATATAGGTGAGGAGCAGGGGTAAGTCTATAGGGAATCAGATAACTCTTCAGCCAGGCAGTTAGTGTATAGGTGAGTCTATAGGGAAGCAGATAACTCCTCAGCCAGGCAGTTAGTCTATAGGTAAGTCTATAGGGAAGCAGAAAGCTCAGCCAGGCAGTTAGTCTATAGGTAAGTCTATAGGGAAGCAGATAACTCCTCAGCCAGGCAGTTAGTCTATAGGTAAGTCTATAGGGAAGCAGATAACTCCTCAGCCAAGCAGTTAGCCATAGGGATGAGGCAACCTTAGTTCATGGGGTTGTAGAGTAAATTACACATAAACTATACAGTATTAGGTAGCTGAGGAAAAGACAACCACCATAAAGCTGCTCTTGTCCTGGGCTTTCTAAATAATGCAATATGTTTCTATTGATCCACGTAGTACTATAGCTTTCAATTATTTTTAATTGAACTGACTTTTAACTTCTAGAGAGTATAAATCTGATATCTTCTTGTCCCCAGTGGTTAACACAGTATCTGGATGAGAGGAACAATTCAATAATTGTTTGATGAATGGGGAAATAGGGGAAATAGCTGGGGATAAAGAGGATAAATGGTGGGTGGGTAGACAACAAATGAATGAAAAACAATTCCTCTTGAAACCTTAAAGCTTGGCAACCACACCATATAAGCATGGACTTGCTGTTCTGGTCACCTTGACATTCTGAAAGGGACTCTGGGTTTAATTCTCTCCTAATGACTGTGTGGCTAAAGGCTTGTTTTCTTTTTGAGTTCCTCAGGTAGCAAACCCTAAAATCTGGGGTTAGGTTCAAGTAGCTTATTGTTCCTTGGACAAGGCAACTATGAGATGCCCTCTACTCACAGATGAAAGTACTAAGTAGTTACCTGGAAGGCACTGACATTCACCGAGAGTTTCCACTCTGTGGCATTACAATACAACACCACATTTTACAATACCTGAATAAAGACTGCCTGACTTTTTGCATCCATTTTAGCCAAGAGAAGACCCAAATTGGTACAAGCCAGTTCCTTCAGAATTCTCTCAGAACTCTGCTTTTAAGGAGCTTTCTCTTTGTTTTATTGAAACTGTATATTCAGAATGAAACGAGAAAGTAAAATCAGACGTTATCAGTAGGATTTTGTCCCTTCTGATCCCTAGTGACCTAGAATAGCACATACGCAGCCACAAACAGATGTTATCAATTTAATTCTGTCTATTGTTTGCAACATAATTGGGTTAAGCTCTGTTGCAGAAATATGTTTGCAGGATGTTGTTTGATTGATATATAAAACATACACACACAGATACATATGTTATTCTGGGTCAAGAGCAAGGCAGGGTCATGAGGGAATAAGATTATCCTCCCAGGTCACCAAGGAGCCTAAGGCTCAATGAGCTTTTATAAACAAACTAAGATTAACTTTTTGGTTACAAGGTTAGTAAATGTCATTTGTTCAGGGTATGTTCATATTATTGTAGATGTCATTACCACATCTCTCATTGGGCCTGCTATTATGGCCTGGGGACAGAGAAGGCTAGACCACACTCTGTTTTTTGTTTGGGGGGAGATTTCTTGATGGCAAGAGCATGAGGTCAACTGAGTAATGTCCATCCTGTTTAGTCAATTTGAACACCATGGGAGGGACACAATTTTATGCTCTCATTTCCGAAACTTTGGAGTTTTTCCTTCCTACCTGTATAGCAGTTATACTTCAGCTAATTCATCTCATGTAGTGTTATATATGTTTTTAAATTTGAAATGTTACTCACTAAAACTTCTTTGCTTTTGCAAGTTTCTTTGTCTTCTTCCTCATTCTTCCTTATGCCACAGCATTGAAGAGACATGGGAGTGTCCTGTGATGACAGAGAAACTTTAAATGTAGAGGTTTAAGAACTGAGAATAGGGCTGGAGAGATGGCCTAGCGGTTAAGAGCGCTGACCGCTCTTGCAGAGGACCCGGGTTCGATCCCCAGCACCCACATGGCGGCTGAGAACCATCTGAAACTCCAACTCCAGGAGAACTCCAGCTCCAGGGGAATCCGACGCCCACTTCTGACCTCCGCGGCATTGCACGACACGGGTGCACAAACTTGCATGCAGACAATACATTCGTACACATACAGAAATAAATAAAATTAAAAAAAAAAAAAAAAGAACTGAGAATAACTTACACAAGTTCACCCTCCAGGATGATCAGAATTCGAGTATCTAGGCCTCTAGTCTAGAAGTTGACAAGCCCAGACCACTTCCTGGTCTTGTAACTAAAGTCTAATAAAGATATCTGTAACACCCCAAATTCAGGTCCCCCAAAGACCACCAAGGAGCCGATTCCAATGTAAGTACAAAAGGATAACTTTATTCAAGCTCGAACTCGGACTCACCACCTGATCCGACCCATGGTCCAGGAGAGTGAGCTCGAACAAAGGCGTGGTCGGGATTTTATGGTTTTTAGATAAAGGGAGGCAGGTGTCTGGCAAAATGGTTACTTAATTGGTCCAGCGTTTGGCTGGTACAATTTGTCTGTATGTGATTGGGTAAGCCTTCCTGGGCTTATGGGCTTTTGAGTACCACATTCCTTTGAGCACTACATTCCCTTGAACGTTACAATATAGATTTACATATTACATAAGGTATCTTTCATACTATAGCAGAATCAGCAGTTGCTGTAGACAACATATGTACAGCCCACAAAGCCAAATGGTTCATCTGACCCAAGTCATGGGAAATGCTTGCCGTGTCCTAGGCTACTGATTTTTCTATCTCCTAATTCTTAAAAATGTCACTTATATTTATATATAGTCACAATATTCTTTTATATATAATCTCTCATTTAGGCTTTGCCCATGAAAATATGCAGCTTTTGTAATTTTATAAATGACAACATTAAAGAAGATTAGTTGTAGGTGTGTGTCTGTCATGGTTTTCTTGTTGCTTTAACTTAAGTGAGCATACAACTCTAGTACAGGATAACATGAGAGTACAAGACCACAGCTTGTATTATTAAATGGTAGTTTTCATAAACTGTGATTTACTGAGTAATAAAACTGTGATTTACTGAGGTAATAACATAGATCTTTCAAGTTCAGAGGCTTAGGAAGGTTTATTTTTAACACTTTGATAGTTAAAGAAATAGTCCCCATCCAACTTGTGGACTGAGCTACTACTGGGGTTTCCACCTCTTCAGAATATAGACTGCCATTGTTGGACTACCCAGGCTATATCATGGAGACCAATACAGGAAGACAGGACAGGATGCGGTGCTTACTGGACCTCATTTGGTGACCATGGGAAGGGAAAACCCCAGTGTGAAACACAAGGGCAGAACTGATGGTGGTTTGGGCTTGCCAAGGAGGGGACTTCAAACATGACATCTTTCAGCCTAATAAAGAAAAAAAAAATCATAAGCTGAAGATGCTAAAACCTATGCTATATGTGGCATGCATATGTGCATATTTTGTTGTGATGCATATTGGAAGGAATAACAACAATAACAACAACAACAACAACAGAAAGACTAAAACTTCGTCAAAGAACTGACTGAAATGGTGAACTTCTGCTCAAAACAGTAAACTCTGCATCAAGAATTTTGAGAGGGACTGAGAAAAAGATGAAAAACATGTTTGGAAGAATGCATGAGCTCTGGTGGGGTCAGGGGGCAGGGAGGGGGTACGGGTCTAGATTTGATTTGTAATTTTGTATGAAATGCACAGAGCTTCAATAAAAAATTGGCTTTGGAAAAGAAAGAAAGAAAGAAAGAAAGAAAGAAAGAAAGAAAGGAAGGAAGGAAGGAAGGAAGGAAGGAAGGAAGGAAGGAAGGAAGGAAGGAAAGAAAGAAAGAAAGAAAGAAAGAAAGAGAGAGAGGAAAGAAAAGAAAGAAAGAGAGAGGAAAGAAAGAGAAAGAAAGAAAGAAAGAAATAGTCCAGGAGGATTCAATGTATGAATCAGTCCAAGCAGCACCATTTTGTCTAAATTAGTATTAGGGTCACAAGGTTCAGATGGGTTTCTGAAAAATATATCAAGGAGTTAAAAAAGAAAGAATAGCAAAAACAGCACACATCCTTCATGCGAAATGTGTGAGTACTTAATATTGATAAGAATTACTGTTACATATAAAAAAAGTCCCATCATTATTTGCCTGCAGTCAGTCCTAATTGCTTACTCATTTAAAGAACATTTTAAATTACATTCTAATCAATAAAGAAATTCTGGATCTTTTTAAAAAATTTTTTTTATTATTTATTTTTGCATGTGTATGAATGTATTGTCTGCATGCAGGTCTGTGCACCCGTGTTGTGCAATGCCGCGGAGGTCAGAAGAGGGTCTCGGATTCCCCTGGAGCTGGAGTTCTCCTGGAATTGGAGTTACAGACTGTTCTTAGCCGCCATGTGGGTGCTGGGGATCGAACCCAGGTCCTCTGCAAGAGCGTTGGTGCTCTTAACTGCTAGGCTATCTCTCCAGCCCCGAAATTCTGGATCTTTAATTCCTGGGTTGACTCACTAGCTTCTACATGCTGAATACATCGCCTCCAAAATTCGGGTATTGAATCTAAATCTCCTGTGTAATGGCATTAGGAAGGAGAAGCCATAAGGGTGCAGGTAGGATTAAGGTCTTTATAAGAGAGGCTCATGAGAGCCAGAAAGAAGGCTCAGAGGATAAAGGTGCTGCCACCAAGCCTACCAACCTGAGTTCAATCCCTAGACCTCATGCATTGGAAGGAGAAAGCTAATTTGTCATTCTCTGACCTGCACATGCACAGCATGTTGCTGTGTGCCCCTATCCAAATAAAGATCTGTAAAAGAAAATGATGTATGTTTAATTTATGTATTATATAGTTTCCATATTACATAGTATATAAATTAATATATAAATATAATATGTAATTTATAGATCACATAAAAAGAAATTTATACAACATCGAGTCACTTACCTTTCTGCTTTCTGACATGAAAAGATAAAGTTCCTTGGAGGGCACAGCCCTCAGGAGACTGCCAGACTGGTTGATGGCTTAATCTTGAACACTCCAGCCTCCAGAACCAGGATGATAACTGAGAAATAAATTTCTGTTCTTTATCAATTAGTCCATCTGTAACATTCTGTTATAGTAGCACAAACTGGCCAGGACACTAACCTTAAACTACCACACAACAGGTGACCTACTGCAGAAGTCCAACAACAACCAACTGGTCTACTCCTGACTCAAGGAGACAAGTCTACTGCTCTTCCCTCCCTTTTCCTGTTTCCTGGACTCATGAATGCCTTTTGTTTTACTTTTAAGTACCCATCCTCCTGGCCAAGCACCTCATTCACTGGACTCATGCCTTTCTGTATGGCTTGAGTAATCCCAGCTGTTCATCTTTCCTGGTTTCTATTTACCTCCAACTCAAAAAGATAGCTCTAGAACAAGATAAATAAGAGGGATTCAGGGTCACACTTGGCTGCTGAAGCAGTGTCAAAAGTCTACAGTACTAGGGCGTGGTGGCGCACACCTTTAATCCCAGCACTTGGGAGGCAGAGGCAGGTGGATCTCTGTGAGTTCAAGGCCAGCCTGGTCTATATAAGCAGCTCCAGGGCAGCTGGGACTAAAGGGAGACCCTGCCTAAAAAAAAAAAAAAAAAAAAAAAAAAAAAAAAGTCTACAGTCTTTCCTAATGTTCTCCTCTAACTTTCTCTAAAGTATATAAATAGTATGCTTTTCTCCTTGTTGACCAGTAACTGGCTCTGATGAATACCCTAAGTGCACCTGAGTAAGCCTCCTTCGTTTTCCAACATGCACTGGTTAGTTTTGTTCCATGGGACGTTCCTCTTCCCCCTCCTCAGCATTGGTCTCCTGACTTCCTCTTTTCCCCCTGTGGAGCAGAACTGAACCTTTGGCACAGTGTTGTTAAGGAGGTTTTTTCCTTGATAAACTCTGCCTGTCAAAAATGCTGGCTCCAGCCTTTTGGGAATGATGGGCTGTGCCTGGCTCTCCCTGCTACTCTGAGCACTTACTCTATCTGAGTGGCATCTGCCACCTGGCCAGAGCAATGGGAGGGACTGTTGACATGGATGTGATTGGAAGTGCCACTTCCTCCTTTGGATCCACACTGAAAATGGATTTGCCCACTGGGTAGCACCAGTGTAGCCATGATCCTTCCTGTACTCTGTCACTACCTTCGAATCTACTTCCCCTCCACCCCACGGCCCAATTCTATTGGTTGACAGGCTGTCTTCCTCCTCCATCATCTCAGACAGAACATCAAACAGCCAGAAAGAGTACTGATTTGATGACTACCTTGCTGGAAAGTCTAGCTGTCTCCATCGACTCAGGAGTCCCTTAACGCTCCTAAGAATAGTCACACAGGCATTTTCCTGACTAGGAGGGATGGGTGCATATTTTAAAGAATACCAGTCCCATCTGAAGTGTTAATTGCTGAAACTTACTGTGAAGTAGGACTTTTCAAATGGATAAAATTTTAGTCTTGACTCCAGTTTGTGTTTAGGCTTTGATGACTAGGTTTCTCTAGAAGATTAATTATTTTGGGAAGAGTTTAGGAATAGAGCTGGCTTCATTTCATATCCAAGTCTACCATGTCATATCCTTTCATGTCAACTCTGAGCACCATGGTGTTTGAACTCTCCTCTGCTTTAAAGGCAAGAGGTGCCAACCTGGGCCAAGGCAGTGAGGCCCTGAAAGGAAGGACCTGGGAACACAGAACCCAAATGATATTTTATATACTTGGAAAGAAAACTGCCCATTTTATGGGGAAATCTAAAAAAAAAAAAAAAATTTAAATTACAATACTTTTAAAGAGGAAAGACATGTCTCATTAAATGAAAATCTTGAACAAATGCCAAGAGTCCTATAGTTTGACAAATGTAAAGGCTCTGTTTCTCAATCTATCGAAGTCGAGTATCACAAGAAAACTGAGACTCGCAGCTTTCAAAACAACTCAAATCTCTACATCCCCACCTTCTGGAAGCTTCTGGGCTATCAGCAGACCTCAGAGTGTTGTAAAGGTCAGTTTTCTCTTCCTGAGCCCCCTCCTTTGTGTTGAATGAAAAATCAAGATAGGAAAAAATGTGTTTTTCCCAGCTATTTTTTTAAAATTGAACTTAGATGTGACTGCCACTCACACCCCAACATGTGACTGACACTTTTAAAAAAAGTTTTTCTTTTGAAGCAAGGGTGACAATTCTGCATAAAATAAACCCTCTGCCAACGCAGAAGCACAGTTTCTTGAATGCTTCTGGCATGCTGCTTTGGGGGGGAGGGCAACCGAAGAAAACCAGTTCCTGCTGCACACGTTTGTCAAAGAAGCTCTCCAGGTCCCAGAGCTCCACAGACTCGGTGGGTTCCATCCTCACTCTGTTCCTGTATATTGGTTCAATGGCAGGCGATAGACATAACATGGGCCTTCAGCCAAGGCAAGATGCTGACCATCCAAGAAAGGGCAAATACTATTGGGTGTACTTACTAAGGCAAGAGATTAAACCTAGATATTTCAGAAAGAATTTCAACATGAAATAAAACTTTCATTCATGTTTATTAACAGATTAAAGAAACTAGAATCTAGATTATTAGCTCTTCTATAAAACGAAAATATTCTATTAGAAAGTTTGGGATCGATGTCTCCAAAAGACTTGCCATATTAATTACTTTTCTATTGCTGTGATTAAAAAAAAACACATGACCAAAGCAATTCCTACAGGGAAGTGTTTGTCTGACTTACCTACAGTTCCAGATGCTGAGTCCATCATGGTGGGAAAGCATGGTGGCAGGACATGGCCAGAGCACAAAGCCGAGTGCTCACATCTTCAAGCAGGCACAAGAAGCAGAAGGAGAAGCCAGAAGTGGGGCAAGGCTATGAACTCCCAAAGCTCACCCCGTGCTGTGCTTCCTTTAGCGAGGTCACACCTCCTAAACAAAACAGCATCACCAACTGGGGATAAAGACATTTTCATTCAAATCACCTCACTTAGTAAGAACCTAACTAGCCAAATGCAATGTCTGATGCTGGGAATACAAGCGATAACAAAACTATGTTCTGGATTCATAGGACTTACGGGTTAGATTAGAATAAAGTAAATCAGAATATAAATGCTGTACAATTCCAATTTGGGCAGGCATTACAAAGAGGAAGTATAGGATATAATATATATCCAGATATTAGAGATGATAGATAGATAGATAAATAGATAGATGATAGATAGACGATAGTAGATAGACAGATAGATGATAGATAGATAGATGATAGATAGATAGATAGATAGATAGATGATAGACAGATAGACGATAGATATCATGGGGGCAGAGCACTTAATCAAGGAGTCCTAAATACCAGCACTAAGTACATATGCAAAGGGGCTGAGAAGGGAAGAAGTCCTTCCCTTAGAGAAAAGGAAAGTAGGAAACCAAAAATAAAAGCAATGTAAGTAACAGAGAGGAGCCCAGAGACCAAGCTAGGACTTGGACAGAACTTTCTCAAGCACAGCAATGAGTTCATATTTTATCCAAACAGCTGTGAGAAACTATGACTAACATTCTATTTATCACTAACACCTGTGCCACCCTGCCAATCTTAGCAACAGAATGCCCAAATTCTAGGCAGGCATGCAGCTGCCTCAAGTAAAAACTACATTTCCCAGAATCTCATCTGATTCAATTCTACCCAGTGGGATATAAGCAGAGTACTAGAAGCAACTCAGAGATAGTGTCTTAAAGTACCGAGTGCATTCTTTGATTCTTCTATTTGATAGGATGCTAATAAGATCATAGGAGTTTGACTGGCAACCTTGGGCTGTGAGGCAAAAGCCATGTTCTGAAGATAGCCACTAAAAGACAATGGAAGCCTGACTGCCTGTGAGCATGGCAGGGAACATGACTCCTGAGTGGAGACATAGATTTCTTCATGGGAGAAAATTAGGCTAAATTACACTTAGCTTTAAACTGTACTTATTTGAGGCTTCCCGTCAGTCTCCTCTAAGGCAATTCTAAATTGATAGTGCACTTTCATTTCTTCAAAATAGAGTTATAGAAAGTTATATTAACGATGGGCTAACCCCACAAATTTCCACGGTTTTTATGACATTTCTGACTACATACTTAACATAAGAACCAAACTCAGGTAAAAAACTTGTTTGCATTTTTATTTGTTTAGTCATTACCTTAATCATTTGATATATGCTATTTATAAGGTATTCGCAGGTATTTTTTTAAAAAAGACAAAACTCACAAGCAATTTAATGTCTCCTCTAAAAGGACTTTGGAGTCACAAGCAAACTACAGGCCATGAGTGAAGGCAGTTGAGAAGCTGATGTTGAGGACATTGAAAGCAATAATAAAGTGATAATGCCCAAACAACTCTTTGAAAGCTGATGCGGCTTCCACAAGGCACAAGCCTGTATCCCTCCAGTCCAGTCCACAGGTTTTTTTGAGCAAACCCTAAGACTCACAGTTTTAGATCAGCAGGAAATCTTACAGAAAGCTTTTATTTGTCCAATTCAGTAATTAATAGGAGTCTGCTGACAGAAGCAGACAACTCAGGTAAAATAAACAGACAAGGATATTTTCCTCCTTTGAAATCAGGGATTAACTAAGAAAAACCCACTGAGCGCTGGGCTTCAAATGCCTGCTGATGAGATTTGCATACTTATTCCCACTACCAGAACTGTGCTACCATTCCTGAGATCTTACTTAAGAAAGAATCCTGGCTGGGTGTGGTGGCACACGCCTTTAATCCCAGCACTCGGGAGGCAGAGGATACTGTGTGTGGAGAAAAGGATATGTGCTTTTGTTAGGGCCTGTCTTCAGACTCAGGCAGGAAACTGAGAGCAACTGCAGGGAGTGTAGGGAGCGTGGTGCAGAGACTCCGAGTTCCCTCTGACCTGTCAGGACTGCTCAGATTGTCACTGTGATCACATCAGGTTTGTATGCCTTGAAAATTAAAACCAAGAAACTGGTAGAAGCAGATCAAGAAATTAAACACAACTGCAGTTAAATACGAAGGAAGTCACTCTTGGGAATGTGCAGTATACAACTCTTATTTCTTCTATAATGATTTCTGTTTCTGAACCCAATGCAGCTTCAAAAACCAAGAATCAAAATAAAATTAAATCAATTCTTGTATTCGATTAGTACTAAACTAGTTCCAACACCTGGAAAAGCAGCTAAAAAAATAAGGAAGGACATGATAAAACCAAGAGTCCACTTGTTTAAATAAATGTAAAGCCTAGCTGGTCAAAACCAGAGAGTCTGCACAAGAATATGATTTACAGAACTGAGCAAGTTTATTATGCTCAAAACATGGTAGTACAAGCCTTTAATCCCAGCACTCTAGGGAGGCAGAGGCAGGTGGACCTCTGTGAGTTCAAGGCCAGCCTGGTCTACATACATAGTGAGTTCCAGGCCCAAAAAAACCCAAAACAAACAATTAAACAAAAAACAAAAACCAATATGGAAAGACCAAATGGATCTAGCACAACTGGAACATATAATTCCAAGAGACACCACTGTGTGTGTGTGTGTGTGTGTGTGTGTGTGTGTGTGTGTGTGTGTGTGTATGTGTGTGTATGTGTGTGTGTTGACACAGGGTCTCTCTGTAATTCTTGCTGGCCTGGCTGAACTCACTATGAAGACCAGGCTGGCCTCAATCTTACAGAAATCCACCTGCTTCTGCTTCTGAGTGATGGGACCAAAGGTGTGCATGCCTATGCCTGGCAAGACACCATTTTAACAGCATAAAAGCCATGCAGTATTTTAAAGTAAATAAATCTACTAAAGATGTACAAGGCCAGATGGAGAGAACTTTAAAACTGTGAAATACTAAAAAGACAAGACTAAGAGGATTCAGCAAAATAATTTTGAGAAAAAAATCATAACAAGTTTTTGTTTCAGGTCAGCAATCTTTAGTCTAAAGTTTATGTGGAAGGGCAATGGGTGAAGAACAGTCAATGGGCTAGGGATATGGATCAGTTGCCTAGCACGCATGCGGCCCTACCAACTGGAGGGTGATGGGCATATGAAGTGTGGGGGTCAGTTACTCCCAGAAAAGGAGATCGAAGGACTTGCCTTACCTGATATACCTCTCCAGAAAATAGAGATACAACTGCTAAAGGAGAATAATGTTAAAAAAAGAAAATGCAAGTTTCAATACAACAGAATAGAGAGGCTAGACACAAGAGCTACACATAACCAGGAAGGAGACACAGGCCTAGTTTACGAAATACACGGGAGAATGGTTGGTTGGGCTTTTCTAAGAGCAGGGACTGCTGTAATCCCTCCCAACACACACACACACACACACACACATACACACACACACACACATTTAAATATAAAAGGCAAGAATTTAAACAATTTAGGACATAATTTCGGGTTACACCTTTATGACCTTGAAGTAAAGAAAGGATTGAATATTAAAAAATGGTACAAAATTATATAGCATGATTATAGATCTAGTTATATTATACATTTCTGTTCACCAAAAAGTAAAATACAGAGACTTAAAAAAAAAAAAAGAGGTTAGTATTTGGAAGTCTCTCAATATATACAATGGATAAAGTACTGGTATTCATATTATAAAGAATTTCAACAGGTCAATAGGATAAAGACACCCAGAGGGGCTGGAGAGATGGCTTAGTGGTTAAGAGAACCTGAGTTTGGATTCCCAACACCCATGTAAAAAGGCTTACAATCACCAATAACTCCAGTTTCAGAGTACCCAACACCCTCTTCTGGACTCCAACACCATCTTCTGGGCTCTCTGGGCACATGCACTCAGCTGTACATGCACACAGACACACACAGACACAGACACAGACACAGACACACAGACACAGACAGACACACACACAGACACACACAGACACAGACACAGACACAGACACACACACAGACACACACGCAAACACACACACACAGACACACACACAGACACACACACACAGACACACACACAGACACACACACACAGACACACACACAGACACACATACATATAATTAAAAATAAAATAAAATAATAAAAATAAAATAAAAAATTCTTAAAGACACATAAAACACAAAAATTCACCAAAGACAAAATGTATGCCAGAGAGAAAAAAAATGAACAGCTCATAAACATGTGAAAAGTTGCTGGATCTCAGTAGTAATCTGGGAAATGCAAATTAAAACCACAAATGCAAATTAAAATCACTCCTACAGGTTAGTATAAATGAGAAAGTTTGACTCTATCTAATGCCGCAGAGGACAGCAGGCGTTCTAGCACTGCAGGGGACTCTTGGCATTATCTAGAAGATTTGAAATTGTATATACTTGTGACCCAGAAATTCCACTTCTATCTATGCCCTAGAGAAACTGCTGCATCTGTGCATCTGAGTACAAAAATATTTACAGCAGCCTTGTATGTAATAGCAAAAGGGAAAGATGACCTAAATATCATGAATAGAAGAACGAGAAAATAAGCTGTGCTACATTCATGCAATGCTGTGTATAAAAATGAAAATGAATTTCAGGCACATATTTTAACATGAATCTCAAAGATGTTAAATTTAGTGAAATAAGGATCTTATATGTATGCCTACATATACCATACTTGTATAAAAAATTCTAGTAATAGAGACTGGAGAGACAGTGCATGGTTCAGAGTATGTACTGCCCTTCTAGAAGAGCCCACTTCACTTCTCTACACCCCCTTTGGATATCTGACACCACCTGTCATTCCAGCTCCAGGGGAATCCAACATCTCTGACTTTCTTGAGCACCTGCACTCACATGCATACACACACACACACACACACACACACACACACACACAAATAATAATAATAAATTTTTATAAAATCTTAAAAGAATTCTAGTAATTATTCAACACACGGAAAATAATTCAATATATTATTTATAAATATAAATGTGTTAATCATAAAAGGAAGGAAAATATGCACATAAAAAGATGATCATCATCATTAGTCACCAGGGAAATGTACATGAAAATCATAATTAGATACCATCTCATAACCACTGCTCTCAAAAAGATGACAACAGCAAGTGTTGGTACAGACTTGAAGAAACTGGAACCACCACGCACTTCTGGTGGGAATGTGACAGGGTGCGGTCACCTCAGAAAAGAGTCTAGGCAAAGTGGAAAATGCTTTGAAAAGCAGTTGCTCAAAAAAAATTAAATATAGAATCACCATATGCCTCAGAAATTCCCCTCTTATGTATGGAAGCACTCCAAGAGAACTGAAAATGTTAAGTCCACACAAAACTTCACAAGAAAGTTCACAATAACATTATTCATAATAGTCACAAACAACTCAACATCCATCCACAGATGACAAATACAGTATGAAAGTTCTATCCAGGGCTGGAGAGATGGCCTAGCGGTTAAGGGCGCCGACCGCTCTTACAGAGGACCCAGTTTCGATCCCCAGCACCCACATGGCGTCCGAGAACCGTCTGAAATTCTAATTCCAGGAGAACTCCAGTTCCAGGGGAATCCGACACTCTCTTCTGACCTCCGCGGCATTGCACGACACGGGGTGCACAAACTTGCATGCAGACAGTACATTCATACATATACAGAAATAAATAAATGCCGGGTGTGGTGGCGCACGCCTTTAATCCTAGCACTTGGGAGGCAGAGGCACGCGGATCTCTGTGAGTTTGAGGCCAGCCTGGTCTACAGAGTGAGTTCCAGGACAGCCAGAGCTACAGGAGATCTTCAAAAAAGACTCAAAAAAAAAAAAAAAAAAAAAAAAAAAGTTCTATCCAATGGGATATAGTTCAGCTATGAAAAGGACTATGAGACTGACACAAACTGTGGATGAAGACGCACTGAGTGAAAGAAACCTACAAAGAAGATGGCATTGTCTGATTCTCTTTCATGAAGTGGCCCCAAAAGGCAAATCTAAACAGACACAAAGTCGGTTCCGGGTGGTGGGAGAGAAGGGTGCAGTCACTGCAAAAGAGCGCCAGGCTCCTTAGGGAGGGGAAATGCTCAAAAGGGGACTGGGGTGATTGCACAGCTCTGAGCATTCTAGAGCATGCTGCATTGTGCATCTTAAATGGGTTCATCACATGGTATGTGAATTAAAATTCAACAAAGCTGACACCAGAAAACCGAGTAAATAACAAGGAATTATAAAATCAAGTTTCAGTGTAACGGGGTTGGGCTTTGTGTCAAAGGAAAAGACCCATAAGAGACAAAGACCTCTACATGGTCCAACTTCTACATAGAAGACCTAGCAATCCAGAGGGGAAAACAAAGAACAATTGTTGGGGAGGTAATAAATCTGACCAAAGCATATGATTTCAGTTATGGAAATTGGAAATGAAATTATGAAATGTTCCATAGGAGTATAAAATGACAAACGTTTTTCCAAGATGAAAACTAAAGACAGCAAACTCTGCCATCTGTCGGTCCTAGTCACTTTTCCTGATGCTGAGATAAAACACCCTGACTAAAGCAGCTTAAAGGAGAAAGGACAGTCCATCCCAGTGGGGAAGTCACAGTGGCAGGGCCTGGAGGCAGCTGCTGACACTGTATCTGCAGTTGGAAGCCAAGAGCAGCAAAGGCTTGTGCCCAGCTCACTGCTGCCTTTTCATACATCCCAGAATCCCAGCCTAGAAATGCCAGCACTCACAGTGCACGGCTCCTCTCCCCTCATCTGACCTAATCAAGTAGTCCCCACAGGCATGTTTCAAGGCCCTTCTCCTAGAGGATTCTAGATTTCACCAAAGTTGACCATTGAGATTAACCATCACACCTCTCACCAAAAAGTCTACAGTAACCATTCCCATTTATTGTCCAGCACACCAACTGTGTTAATCACATTTTATCTGGGGAAGAGGTCTCTCTGAACTTCATGCTGTACATAGGAGTTCCGGGTCCCCAGTCTATGGTAAAGTATGCAGGACCCATGTGTATGTCCTATTGATTGCATCTAACAGTTTCCACTTTTGCAAAGACCAGGAAACCAATAGGAGTCTGGTTAACACATTGTCACAGGACAAATGAGAAGTGGGAGGCAGCTGTGAGAGCGAGCAGATGAGGATCCCTGGGGAGCCAGAAGCACAGCCGACGAGAAAGGTCGCCTTAGACCTGGTTTGGAAGAATGCTCTGAACTGAAGAGTAGTCCACTCCCCCTAGGACAGGAACAGACATTTCTACCAAGAAGTTGTAGAAATGGCCAGTAAGCCATGGAAAGATGCTGAACATCATTAACATCATTAGAGAAAGGCAAGTCAAAACCACAATGAGATGATGCTTCACTTCTACGAGAGTGGTATTTAAAAAACAACCTCGTGGGCTGGAGAAATAGCCTAGCGGTTAAGAGCACTGACTGTTCTTGCAGAGGACCCGGGTTCTATCCCCAGTACCCACATGGCGGCTGAGAACCGTCTTTAACTCCAGTTCCAGGGGAATCCGATGCCCTCTTCTGATCTCCGCGGCAAAATTCTTCTGACCACCGCTGCATTGCACAACACAGGTGCACAAACCTACATGCAGACAGTACATTCATGCACATACAAAAATAAATAAAATTAAAAAAAAAACAACCTAGCAAAGCATTGCAATGATACGGAGAAATGGGCATCTTTATGCATAGCTGATGGGAATCTAAAATGTTAGCTCAGATGCAGAAAACGGTTCGGGGGTTCCCCACAAAGATGAAACATCAAATTACCAGCATCTCTACTTCTAGGTAGAAACCTAAAAGAATTGAAATCAGGAGTTTAAAGAGATATTTGTAGGGCTGACAAGATTGCTCAGCAGTAAAGGTGCTCTCTTGCCAATCCTAATGTCCTGAATTTGACCCACATGGTAGAAGGAGAGAAGCAATCCTTGCCAGCGGTCCCCTGACTTCCAAGGGCAAGCCAGCGTATGAGCATACTTGCATGTAACGCCCCCCCCCGCAATATAAAAATGTAATAAAAAGAGGTAACAACCCAAATACCTAGCCCTCACTGAATAAACAAAAATGCGCCATATAGATTCAATGAAATGTTATTCAGTTTTAAAAAAAGGAATGAATACATGAACAGGCATATTCATGGAAAGAATCATAAATATGAGGAGCTGTGGAAATGTGGGGAGTTAATGTTTAACTGACGAGTAGGTTGGGAGTGATGAAAAAGTTTTGGAAATGACAATGATGATGTACAACACTGTTTAGACCCTAATAGCAGGGAATTGTATGCTTAAGTGGATAAATTTATGAATTTTAGGTTACCTATATGTACACATATACATAGATATATCACCACAACGTGTTAATGTTCCACTACGTCACTCTGACTTCTTTATTCTTCATCCACTTTTTAAAAGCAAGAAATACATTCCTTTCTCACCCATGTATGTGGTCCCAAGCAAGAAGTGACCCACAGCAGTCATCGGTCAATATGTGCTGAGTGAAAGATAAAATAAAGCCAAAAGTACATTAAAGAAAGGTGAAGGATTAAAAGAACTGAGATGGATGGGAATACCTACCTTTGGTTAAGTAGTCTCCATACCTCCAAGCTGAACAATCTTGACCTGAGAATCAGACCAAGAAACTAAGAGTTAGCTTCCCCTGTAGATTCTGTCCCTCTCTTTTCTTCTCTGGGCCAAGTTTCCTACAGAACAGAACTGGGAAGAACACTATGTAATGCTCTTTAACAATGATTAACTCCTTGGAGAATCATGTTTTGTTACAGATTGAATAAAAGGAATCAAATATTTGAAATTAACATGGGTTAATTTGCATCAGTTAGAGTTCTTTCAGCTCTAAGAACCCCAATAAAAAGATCGAATAATGTAACCAGTTATACACTCAGGTTGATCCCCTGCTCTTGTCAAATGGTTGTATAATGTTCTATAATGCATTAGTAAAGATGCTAATTGTCTCCTCAATATTTGTGTGGAGTATAATCATGTACACAGGGCTGGAGCAGCTTGAACCAAGAGTGTGACTAATTCACTGTTTGGGGAGGGAGAGGTAGTCACTGACCCTACAGGTCCTTTTTTTCAGTACCCCATGATTAGGAGGAAGTGACCACAGTCACCAGTGTAGAGAATGGTCCGCAAGGAACACACCAGAGGTCTTCCTTGAGACCAGTTATATCATTATGAAAGGGTAATGGTTCTTGACTGGGGTAATTTTTTCCCTCCATAGATATTGTATAACATCTAGAAATTTGTTGTCACAGCTGGTGTGGAGGTGGGGTGGGAGTCTTCAGCAATGATGTGAGTCAAGGCCAGGATGCTCCTGAAGATCCTACGAAGTTTGGGACAGTACCCTGCCTCTCTAACAGGTAGTTATGTGGTCTAAAATGTTACGAAAGACAAGGTCGAAAAACCCTAGTATCAGATCTATATACTCATAAAAATAATATCTCACTAGGCATGATAACACATACCTTTAATTCTAGTACTCAGGAGGCAGAGGCAAGTGGATCTCTGTGAGATCAAGGCCAGCCAGGTCTTTTTGAGACAGGGTCTCCCTGTAGCCCCAGCTGACCTGGAACTCACTCTGTAGACCAGGCTGGCCTTGAACTCACAAAGATCTGCCTGCCTCTGCCTCCCGAGTGCTAGGACTAAAGGCGTGCACCACCACACCTGGAGCAAGTATTTTTCATATCTACAAGTTACTGTATAACTGACATTGATTGACAGAAAGCTCTTATTGCAAAAACAATTGCTTAAGAATGCAAAATATATTATTTAATTGGAATGAAATCTCAACCTGTGGATAAATGCTTCCTTGTTCAATTCCTAGAAATTAAGTCCCTCGGGGCTAGTGCGGCCTCTTCCATCAACTGTGTTACTAAAAAGTGATAAGCTGGACGTGGTGTCACGTCTTTAATCCCAGCATGTGGAAAGCAGAGACAAGTGGATCTCTGTGAGACTGAAGCCAGCCTCGTCTATATAGTGAGTTCTAGACCATCTTGGTTTACAGGGAGACCCTGTTTCAAACACCTCAACCCCTCAAAAAAGTGACAAAAGGACTGAAGATCTCATTTACCCAGGAGAATCACTGGTTCTCACATATCTCCACCTGACTGTAGAGACGTCTCAGGGATTTTCTGGTTAAGAATATTTTTGCTACCTTCTGAACCAAATCACCCTGCTTTCTGTATCTGAAATGAAGTGAGAACTATAAAACATGACGTTTCCTTTGTTTTCAAACCTGATCTTGTCTTCTTGGATATTCTTTCCAGTGGATGTGAAGAGAGGGCAATTGCACAATTCTAAATTTTCTGATTAAAATTACTGCAATATCTACTTATTTAAAATAATTTCCTGAACTGGAGAGATGCTTAGCAGTTAAGGCACTGCTTGTTCTTGCAGAAGACCCGGGTTTGCATCCCAGTACCCACATGGCGGCTAACAACTTTCCATAACTCCAGTTCCAAAAGATCCAATAATCGCTTCTGGCTTCTGCAGGCACTGCACAACAATGAGTGCATTTGTTTTTCTTTATTAGGCTGAAAGATGTCATATTTGAAGGCTCCTCGTTTGCAAGCCCAAACCACAATCAGTTCTGCCCTTGTGCTGCACAATGGGGTTTTCCCTTCCCATGGTCACCAAATGAGGTCCAGTAAGCACCGCGTCCTATCTTGATCTTCCTATACTGGTCTCCATGATACAGCCTGGGTAGTCCAACAATGGCAGTCTATACTCCGAAGAGGCTGAAACTCCATTAGTTGCTCAGTCCACAAGCTGGAGGTCTCAGCAGTCCCCATCTGGCACTGAAGTTTGGAGGATTCTTGGAGAGACATGAGTCTTCAGTCCATATTGGAAGCTTGAAAAGCTGTGTCTTCTCACGTCTTTGAAGGATGGCAAAAGCAGTGGCAGCCACAGGGTAGATGCACTTGCCAGTAAGACAGGCAAAACAACTGTGGTTTTTGTTGTTGTTACTTTTTGTCTTTTGACTAAGATCTCAAATTTTATACCTGAAGTATAATTTCTCAGGACTTATTATTTACTTATTTCTGGTTATACTTTCTTTTTGGATGTTTAAGGCCACACAGTTAGCCCAGATTAACCAAGGTTTTTGTTTTTCTCAAGGTCAGTTGGAGATCTGGTCCTTGGGTTTGTTTGGGTTTTTTTGGGGGGGTGGGGATCCCCTGGCTCCTTTTGGCTTTTCATTTACCAGTTCCATCCACTCGAGGACAAAGTCAGGTCTTGCTAGACCAGGCTTCCCTTTTTGAAGCATGAGCAGACTTTCCTCTTTGTAGACTGGAACAATGAGTGCATTTACATACGTGCAGGTATAACACTCATACACATAACATTTACATACATGCAGGTATAGCATACGTATAATATTTACATACATGCAGATATAACACTCATACACATAACATTTACATATATGCAGGTATAATACTCATACACATAACATTTACATACATGCAGGTATAACACTCATACACATAAAATTAAAAATTAATTAATTTAACAAGAACGGTTTTCTTTTGGTAACTTTACTTAAATGTTGTGACTTCATTTGTGGGTATTGTTGGTAAATAGCAGAGAACTTAAAAAATACAGAAGCCAAAAGAGGGGGGGCATAATAGGGATCATTCAAAATAGTAAAGAGCAAGCCAAATAGTCAAGTTCAAGGATTCAATTCAGTTGTTGCTCTTCTCTCCAAGACAGCATCTGGGAAGAGAAAAATGTATGGTCATCAATGCAGAGGACACCAGCTGGTCTCCTTGCTGCCCTCTCTAACCCACCCAGCTCCTCAGCTAGGAGGGTCGTGTTCTGTTCTTTGTACTCCTGGGGTCTTGTCCACTGCCTCCCTCTCCTACCCCAGCAGCTAACCTGATTTGTTTAGGGTACTTCCATATTAGGAGATGGGGGTACTAATTGTTCACCCAACTTCTGAGGATGCAACATTATTGCTTTGGTTTTAGCTCCAATCATGTTTCTTTACAATATTTTATTTAATAGTTTTGTTTTATGCCTATCAGTGTATTACCTGAATGTAAGTACACTTGTGTATTAAATGCCCACAGAGGTCAAAAGAAAGCATCAGATCCCCTGGAATTGGAGTTATAGATGGTTGTTAGCTGCCATGTAAGTGCTGGGAACTAAACCCGGGTCCTCTGCAAGAACTGCAAGTGCTTTTAACTGCTGAGCCATCTCTCTAGCTCCACCAGTCATGTTTCTTTATTCATTTCATTCATCCATTCTTTCATTTTGAGATAGGCTCTCACTATGTAGCCCTGGTTCCCCTGGAACTTGCTACGTAGACAAGGCTGGGCTTTAACTTACAGAGCTCCTCCTACCTCTACCTCTCGAGTGCTGAGATTAAAGGTGTGCACCACCATGGCTGGCTCTTCTGTTTATTAATAATGACTTTCAACACTGCTGGGAGAGTAACCTATTTTTCATTTTTACTTTCCTCTCTATTCTGCCCATTCTTGTACAAGTCATCCTAACCTTCTTCACAGTTACTCAGTATAGCATTTTCCTTTGTGAAGGGCCCTGAGGCTCTCAGCTGTAGTTTATTATCAGAAAGGATCTAAGCTTGGCTTAGCATGAAGGTCTGCCCCAACACTTTCTTTGAGTTAATTTCAACTACAACCTTTGATAGGATCCCCACAGGCTAACAAAGTCAGCTCAAAATAATCAGAATCTAACCCATGCAGCATCAGGATTCACCCCAGCGTTCTCCCTTGCATCTGTTGGCTGTGATGTAACAATGAGTTAGTGACTGTATATTTAATTTCCTTCTCGTTCCTCTGCATTTCATATGCAGTGAGATGACTCCGTTAGAGTGTGGTCTATCACTTTTAAATTCCATTGGAAGCTTCTACTTCCTCCAGTAACAGATCACAGCACAACTGTGGTTCCAAATCACAGGTAACTCTGTAGCCATCCAGAAATCAAAAGTTTACAAACCTGCCTTTCCCTGTTTCTTCTTCCCATGCAAATGCTTCAAAAAGTCAGGTTTGGGCCCAAGAATCCCACTTTTGACAACAACTGTGATCACTCCAGATTCAGAAGCACAACATCCATGAAACTGCTCTTCTTCTAATACCGGCTGCACGTTTGGAGTATGTCCTCCAAACACCTTCAAGCTTCATAATTTGTAGACTCACAGAACTCACTAAGAATACAGAGAAGGGATACATATTCAAATCAGCTAAGAAAAGAAACCCAAAGCATAGTCTGCATGGGTTCACAACGTGAAATTTGTATTCACCTCTTCCTGTAAGTGAGCAAGCATATATACTTCCCAGTATTGATATGTGACACTGCATAGAGGATGGCCAGGCAGCAGAGCTTACCTAAGCTTTGGTGCTCATTGTGGGTTTTCATTGTGTACACATGACTGACAGTTTACTATTGAACTTGGTCTCTATGTTGATTAAACTCTTTGGCCAGACTCCACTCTGAATCACATGATTAGCCTTTCTAGAGTGACCAATTGCTATCTCAAACAAGGACACTTCTATCATGTATAGCACAGACGACCCAGATAAGGGAAAAAGCTAGCCACTTCGTTGAATTGTTATCTATGTGGATCTGTACCTTACTCCATATACAAATAATTAACCCAAAGTAGATTACACGCCTGAGTTTAAGAACTAAAACTATACAAACCTTAGATTAAATACAGGTGTAAATTTTCCTGATCTTGTTTATGTCGGTTTTCATAGCTATGCCACCCAAAGTTCAAAAACGATAAATAGGACTTGACTAAACCTTAAAATATTCGTGTCTTAAGGAACATAAAGTGACAGCCTATAGAACAGGAAGAACTGTTTTTACTTACAGAAAGAATACAAAGAATTCTCATAACATAATAAGAACAACAACAAACTGTTTATACTTACAGAAAGAATTCTCATAACATAATAAAAACAACAACAAAAGACAACTCAGTTAAAAAATGGACAAAAGATTTGGATGGACATCTTTCTAAAGATGACAGGCGAGTGACCGATCAGTTCAAGAACAGACATTCAACATCATTAATCTCTAACAATATGCAAATCCAAACCACAACAAAATGGAAATGTAACTCAGAGCTAGAGCATTTTCCTGGCGTATATAAATGCCCTAAGTTCCATCCCCAGCTCCACAAAAAAGCAACACACACACACACACACACACACACACACACACACACAAAATCCCATAACATCCTACTTAGGATTGCTAAAATTAAAAAAAGACAGTATTGGTAAGAATATAGAACAATTAGGATGTTAGTAATGGGAATATAAATTAACACAAATACTCTGGAAAACAGTTTAGTGATTAAAAAAATAAACTAAATTATTATGTGACACGGCAATTCTACTCCTATGCATAAACCTGAAGAACTGAAAACATGCCCAAAGCTCACAAATAAGTGCTGAGCTGCACACAGCTGAACAACATCATTCACATCAGTCAATGAATTCAAATATTCATCCACAAATGAGAGGATGAACAACATAATCCAATGGATAACCATACAATGAATAATATTCTCCCATCCAATTATTAACCAGGCTCAGCCCAACCTCATTTCTCAGCTCAGATGAGATTAGATACATTCAGGGTTGGATAGACACAAACACAACACAATATTCTTTTTCTTTTTTGGTCTTTTTGAGACAGGGTCTCCCTTTAGTCTCAGCTGGCTTGGAACTCACTCTGTAGACCAGGCTGGCCTTGAACTCACAGAGATCCACCTGCTTCTGCCCCTCAAGTGCTAGGATTAAATGTGTCTGCCACCACGCCCAGCTACAATATTCTAAGGTAAGGAGGAGGAGAAAGAGGAGAAGGAGGAGGGGGGTGAGGAGGAGGAGGAGGAGGAGGAGGAGGAGGAGGAGGAGGAGGAGGAGGAGGAGATGGCTTAGTAGTTAAGAACATTTGCTGCTCTTGCTGAGGACCTGGGTTAGGTTCCTGGCACCCATGTCTAGCAGTTCACAAATGCTATAACTCCAGCTCCAGAGATCCAATGCCTTCTGGCTTCTGTGCACACCTGACTGTGTACATACCCACACATGACTCACATACATACACATAGCTAAAAATGAAATAAAACTTTTGTAAAAGAACATAATACCAGTCCTAAGTAAAAGAAGTCAGACAGAAAGGATTGCACATTGCATGATTCCAGCACTATGGAGAATAAATGTATCTATAGGAACGAGTGTAGGTTAGTGTCTCCCAAACAGGGGACAATGGGAAGAAGCTAGCTAATGTGCTTATACTGATTCTTTTAGGAGTGCTAAACGTGTTCTGAAATTGGATAGCTACAGAACTGTGCACTTTAAAAGGATGAATTTCATAACATATGGATTATATCTTATGAGGAGATTGCTGTTTAAATGTATATAATGAACTTTGAACTTTTCATCTTTGTTGGCTTCTTACTACATATATATTTATTGTACAATATATTTTAAAGAATTTCTAGTATACAAAAAAAGTGTCCAGTAGCAATGTCCACAAGAATTTGGGGATCTATGGAGTTATATGTCTGAAATTAAAATTTTATGAAAAACATACATTAAACTTTTTATATATTGTTTTTCCTTTTAACATATATCAAGGAGGTTAAAATTTTCGAGTCAGTGAGTATAACTCTACTTCCGTGTGTGTGTGTGTGTGTGTGTGTGTGCACATGCGCGTACATATGTATGTGCATGTCTATGTGCAGAGGATAGAGGTGGATGTTAGGAATGTTTCTCAATTGCTCTCCGCCTTTTTTTTTTTGGTTTTTTTGAGACAAGGTCTCCTTGTAGCCCCAGCTGTCCTGGAACTCATTATGTAGACCGGGCTGGCCTAGAACTTACAGAGATCTGTCTGCCTCTGCCTCCCGAGTGCTGGGTTTAAAGGCATGCGCCACCACACCTGGCTCTCTCCACCTTATTTTTAAGATAAAGTCTCCCACTAAAGCTGGAGCCCACCTATTCAGCTATGACGGCTGACCACTGAGCTCCAGAGATCCTCCTTTCTCTTCTGTCCCCAGCATTGGGATTATAGGCTAGCACCACTAACATGTCCATCTTTTAAATTTATTTATTTATTTATTTTTATATGAGTGTTTGGCCTGCATGTAAATATACCGCATGCATACAATGCATATGCAGGTCAGCAAAAGGCATTGGATCCCCTGGAACTGGAGTTCCAGTGCTGGGAACTAAATCTGGGTCCTCTGCAAGAGTAGCCAATGCTATTAGCTACTGAGCCATCTCTCCAGCCCCCAATTTTTTTAAAAATATGGGTACTGGGCATCCATGCTCAGGTCCTCATGTTTAAATGGCAAGTATCATGTCATCTCTCTGGCCTCTCTACCTCCATTTGAATTTCTATTTTATATTATACTGAATGAATATAAATAATTTATTTTACTACTCTATGGATCTATACTGGGGTGGTTTCCAGTATTTATTAGAAACATGGGTCACTGGCAATACTCTACAAGGAATTTTTATTAAAACTCACATAGAATCAAGTGATATGAAAGTGTCCAGAGATGCCTTTTTGTACACTTTGCGGGTAGATAGCATTTTGTCCTGCTCATTTGATTTCACCTTCTTTTAACAGGCCTTGCTTTTCTTCGAGAAGTTGTGTTTCTCTATTCCATGAAGTTCTGATGGCCCAGAGATCACAGTGTTGTTTTGCTTTGACCTTGGGGATTTGTCTGCAGGACAGCCTGGGATCCAAATGAAACCATTAGAGCTTTCTCTAGAAGGCTCTGATGCGGATCCTTGGGAAGAGGAGTCCATTTTTCACTTGGAGAAAGTTCCTGGTGACATAAGAACTTGTGATGGGGCTGGAGAGATGGCTCAGTGGCTAAGAGCACTTCCTGCTCTTTCAGAGGACCAGCTCGGTTCCCAGCACCCACATTAGGAAGTTCCAGGGGATTTTGCTCCTTCTTCTAGTCTCTGAAGGGACTGGTTTTTTTTATTAATTTTATTTATTTTTTATGTGTATGAATACACTGTCTGCATGTAGGATTGTGCACCCACGTCGTGCAATGCCGCAGAGGTCAGAAGAAGGTGTCAGACTCCATTGGAACTGGAGTTAAAGACGGTTCTCAGCTGCCATGTGGGTGCTGGGAATGGAACTTGGGTCCTCTGAAAGAGCAGTCAGCGCTCTTAACCGCTAGGCCATCTCTCCAGCCCTGGGACTGTGTTTATGTGTACATACCAACACTCTGACACACACACATACACATAAAAAACAAATCTTAAAAAAACCCTGGAAATCTATAGCCAGACTACCCCCTTTCTTATCCCTGTAGGGAGCTCAGGTAAAGCCAGAAAAATAAGTGAGACTGTAATGACTGCAGAGAAAAAGAGGCAGAAGAACAAGGAGCCCCTGATGGCCCCAGACTGTGCCCTGCCTAAGTAGAACCCAGCTAGATTCTTCCTATTACACAACATATTCCTCTTTTTGGGTCCTGTTTTTCTCTCTGGCACCAGAAATCTTACTAGCAGATCCATCAGCCAACGTCATTTTATACCCAGTGTCAGAGCCAGGCTTCCCACTGGCAGGCTGGCTGCAGCTTCTTCCGAGTTGGTGTTAATGTAGAAAGGCCCCAGGTGCCCCAGGAAACACCATGCAGCCCACACAACCCACACAGCTCTAAAGAAGCACTAGTGGCTGTTCAGTGAGACTCCTTGCTGGTTTCCTAGCAACTAAGCTCCCTAACCTTCCATACACACTCACACCTTTTGTGACATCTCCTTTTCAAGGCTGCCCCTTAATGTGCATGAGAGATTGGAAAGGAGGCCAAGAGAGACACACAGTGGAATTTATTCTGAGACTTAAGACCAGGAGCTAGAGGCTGCGTACAGACACATTCCGAGCATCCAATGGCAGAAAATAAATAGAAAGACAATTTGCTCTAAAACTGGTCTTAAAATTATTGCTAGCTTATGCTTAATTACATTTATAAAAAATAGTAGTACCTGCATTTAGATAGCGTGGACACCATTATGAAGTATTATGAAGTAAGTGGCTCTAACAACACAAATTACTTTCTTAGGGTTATTTCTCTAAGTTCTTGGAAAGAAGTCCAAGATCGTGGTTCTGACCTATCAGGTTTCTGGTGACATCTCTGTTCCTAGCTTGAAGACTGTCATGTTCTCAATGGCCTTTCTTATTTCGAGAGAGAGAGAGAGAGAGAGAGAGAGAGAGAGAGAGGTGGAGTATATAGACAGTGTATATGTAGAGTATGTGTGTCTGTGTATGAAGTATGTGGTTTGTGTGTGTATAGAATGTATGTGCTTAGAGTGTGTGTATTTGTGTAGAACATGTGGTATTTGTATAGAGTATGTCTATGGTATGTATGGAGTGTGTGGTTTGTAGGGGAGTATCTGCACTGTGTATAGTATGTGTATACAGACTTCAACCTCTCTTTTCTTACCAGGACATTAATCCCATCAGGAGAGCTCCACCCTCCTGACTCATCCCATCCTAATTACCTTCCCAACACCCCATCTCTGAATACCATCACATGGGATTGCAGTGTTAGTGTATGGATTTTGGAGGGACACAGACACTGAGTCCAGCATAATTCCTGAATATTACTAAAAGTTTTCCATATTTGTAATTCACATGAAGTTTGCAACAGCCTTGCGATTGTATAGACTCCAGTAATTACATTACGTATCAAGAAGTTAAGGGGTTTGTCCAGAGTTACACAATCAGAAGACCAGACACAGTGTTCCTCTCACTTCCGAACTAGCCTGCATGATCTACTGAGTCTTTAATAATTCTGTCTGTCACAAGCAATGTCATATGTGGCACAGCAACACTGGGACTGTGAGGTATATGCTACAGATACTGCTGTGAGGTGTGTGCTACAGATACTGCTGTGAGCTATATACTACAGATACTGCTGTGAGATATATGCTACAGATACTGGTGTGAGGTGTATGCTACAGATACTGCTGTGAGGTATAGCTACAGATACTGCTGTGAGGTATAGCTACAGATACTGCCGTGAGGTGTATGCTACAGATAACTGCTGTGAGGTATAGCTACAGACACTGCTGTGAGGGGTATGCTACAGATACTGCTGTGAGGTATATGCTACAGATACTGCTGTGAGGTATAGCTACAGATACTGCTGTGAGGGGTATGCTACAGATACTGCTGTGAGCTATATACTACAGATACTGCTGTGAGATATATGCTACAGATACTGGTGTGAGGTGTATGCTACAGATACTGGTGTGAGGTGTATGCTACAGATACTGTTGCTGCCCCTGTTGCTATTGTTTTTTGACAGCACACAAGACTCTGCCTCCATTTCAGTAGCAGACTGTATTACAGTCAGTTAATAAGCAGGTGGACATTGCAGCTGAGGTGGCTAGACACAGAAAATGACTTCACACCAGGACCAAAACATAATGGAATGTCAGGGCTGATTTCATTCTGATTTTCTGACACTGGTGGCACTGGCACCTCTGTCCAACCAATGACTCACCACAGAGTCCCCGCTGCCCTTTACCCCAGACACCCTCACACCTATCATCACATCACTGTCTCTAAGAGTTCTCCTCCAAAGCAAGCCTGCAGTCTGCCCTCTCTCTCTCTATCTCTAGGCCATCTTAATTGGTTTATCTGCTTTTATCCACCTATGGTTGTCAGTTAAATCTGGGCTTTGTTTAACAATGAACACTTTTGGAAGAATTGTTTGAGATATGTTTATTCATTGTTAATTTGAACTGCAAAATTGACTGAGCATCCTGTTTGTTGTTTTTTTTTTTTTTTTTTTTTTTTTTTGTTTGTCTGAGTTTTGCTAATTCCGGTGACTCTATCTCTTGTCTTCCTGTCTCCACAGCTGACCTGGTAACTTATGAGCCTGGGAAGCGGTCCCTTCACTCCCAGCTACTCTTCGACATTATACTCTTGCTCAGAGGAAAAAATTAACTTTTTAAAATCAAAACCTTCAAGGTAGGCTGGTTGGTTCATGGAGTAGAGCTGCTTGAAGGTCATTCCAAGCTTCTCATGCATCCAGATGCTAAGCCAATTGCCTCCTGTAATCCTATGCTGTGCACTCACTTGCCTGGACAGAGAGGGCAAAAGCTGTTCTCTTCTTCCACCCTGGCCTGAGACTTGCAGCTGCCATACCCAAGCCATTTTCTAATCAGTCTTAAAGGTGACACACTTGTTAGAGTCTTGACTCCTGTGTCTGTCTCTTTAGTTGTTTTTAAACCAAGGCAATTTCTAGGGTGGGAGGGAGAATGTTAATTATTAACCTTCTAAATCCTCAGTGGCATTTACTACAATTGACATTTATGTGTTTACTTGTGTTTGTTTAGCTGTCTAATTAATGTGTGGGGATGGTGTCTGTTTCAGTCAGTGCTCAGTGAAGGATGTTTCCAGTGTTTACTACAGGGCTGGGCATAGATTTCACTGTCAAGGTGACTGACTGAATAAGTGAATAAAAGAATGAATGAATATTATATAATGTATACTATACATAATATTTTTACTTTATATCTTTCATTTATTCTCATCATATAAATTTAAATCTAAAAATATAATACATGAATGACCTGAAAATAGATAAATAATAGAACTTGTTGGCTACCTCAGCGCCATCACCCACGTAACTCTGGGGAGGCACAGTGTCCCCTGCGCTAATGACTTCATCTTATCTCTGTTTGGAGCTCTGGCCTGAGAAGCATGCTGAGGCTGTGCCCAAGCTCATTGTAAAACTGCTCAGTGATCAATGAAAAATGTCTGCCACTCATGCAGAGAGGACTGCAGGACCACTTGCACAGATGTGTTCTCTTGGCTTGGAGACATATGGGGCCTGCCCTACTTGGGGCCACACTGTCTGCATGGGAGGGGTGCTGCCTTCTTCCAGCACTGGCTCTGACGTCTGGTCACCTTGTGAAGTCCTCCCAGGCTGAGTGAGCCTTGCAGATGCAGTGTCTCCTGGCTTCCTTCCTTTCCTACTGGCTCCAATAAAGTCAAAGGATTTGTGAGAGATGATGTCACAGCCCATAAACTTTGCAGCGTGGAAGGAAACAGGACACACAATGGCTTCAGCTGAGCCAAATAAAAAATAAGATCCTCCAGGAGACAGTCCATTCAGCTGTCAGTCATTCACTGATCCTTGGAGCTGAGCCTCCAGAAGTCTCCTCAGAAACCTGGCCCTTATGTTGTGTGGCTCACCTGCCTCCAAGGTCCGGCTTCAGTTGACCCAAGAGTTTTGCTTTGTTCTGTGTTTGGTCTGGTTTGGTGCTGTGTCTAGGGGAGGACACATCCATGTGTAGCTGCATCCTCCACAGTCACTCGGTCCCCAGTCTCCTCTCTGGAGCCTCTTCTCAACCTCATTCCGTGGTTGCCATCTTGACAGTATTAACTGCCAACCTTGTCTGTGTCTCCTATTTCTCCCTTTCCATTTTACTCCCTCACATAAACTCCATCACTCTCTACATTTCTGACCCAGGTAATCATGTGTCCCAGCCAGGGATACCTCCTAGCTCAGTGGTTCTCAACACTTGAGGAGCTTTGAAAACTCTAGGCCCGAGCAGGCAGCACCCAGGTAGGCAGCACCCTGCTTGTTCAACAACAGGCCCAGCTGCAGCCGCATCATAGGCATTTACAAATCACCACTCCAGTGAGTGGAACCATACCATTCTATGTCAAGGGTAAACCCCACTACTAAGGTTCAGAACACCTAAGGGGAATCAGAGTGGGCTGGATTAGGAACCTGAAAGGTGAATGCTAGAACCATAGACCTGCTGGATGCCCCACAACAAAATCTTTACACAAGTCTAGACAACACTCTCCCTATAAGCTCGGAGCTTTACAATGCAAATTAACCAGAGGCTCTGAGACTACCACAAGGCAAAAGGAGACAGCAGTAATCCATTTTAACTTGACCCTTGGGTTTCCCAAATTTACTGAAAGATACCTATTAACACCTCAGGAACCCTCTTATAAAACTCTTAGTCCAATCTTTTTGTTTGACCACGTGCTGGAGGTTAAATGGCTTAAACTCCCAATATTTACACAGACCTCCCTGCCATGAGTCTCTACATTATTAATGATGGGATTCTGCTGCTCCTTTAGACTAGTCCTTCCCCCACTTCTAAAGCCTTCCTTCACATACAACATGACAATTGAGGCTCAAAGGTACTAAAGGGACAATGCTGAATACCACTGCTGATTGAATATTAATCTGACATTTAAATAAAGTGCTCTAAATATTAGACTTTATTGACAGTTCCCTGGAGTCACATTCCCAATGCACATTCCGCAGGAGTCAGTGCAATACAGGAACTCCAGCTCCTCAGGCTCAGAAGTTGGAGCCCAAGGAACACCAGTCGTGGGCCAGGCACTCGGCCTTCACTGCTCGTCTTCACAAGAATCTCTTTGAGTTGGTGCCATTATCAGTCCCCCCAGATTCAGTCCCCCCACATGTGTACAATTGTATCAGGCAGGGTTTATTCTCCTGAGGAACAGAACCAATAGTTTATACATATATATGTATGGAGATTCAATAAATTGGCTTCCATGATAAAGTCTGCGTAGGCCAACAATGACCATTTCAATGCGGAGATGCGGAGACACTGAGAACCCGGTCCATGGAGCTACAGGTCTCAGCAGTCCTAATCTAGCACTCTAAGTCTTCAAAGCCCCTGGAGAATCAACTGGTATTGAGCCCATGTTGGAAGGCCAAAGAATCTGGAATCTGAAGTCAGCAACAACATCGGCACAGACACAGTCGCTTAGGAGGAGATAAAGACAGGTACATGTGGGTGCCGCGTTGCACAACACTGGTGCACAAACCTACATGCAGACAGTACATTCATACATATAAAAAAAAAATAGGGCTGGAGAGATGGCCTAGCGGTTAAGAGCACGGACTGCTCTTGCAGAGGACCTGGGTTCCATCCCCAGCACCCACATGGCGGCTGAGAACCGTCTGTAACTCCAATTCCAGGAGAACTCCAGTTCCAGGGGAATCCGACACCCTCTTCTGACCTCCGCGGCATTGCACGACACGGGCACACAAACCTGCATGCAGACAGTACATTCATACACATACAAAAATAAATAAATAATTTTTTAAAGGACAGGTACATGTACTTGTTCCTAGCCTCTTTTTATTTTGGAGGGTACCACCCACTTTGAAGGTGGGTCTTCCCCCCACAATTAGTCCACAGACATGCCCAGAGGTGTGTCTCCTAGGTGATTCCAAATCCAGTAAGGCTGAGTCAATGCCATTACTATATGTTCATACATATGTATTTGTGCTATAACTAAACCTCAGTTTACAGGATGAAGTGCATAAGACATGTCTTCCCCGTAGTCTTTACACCTCATTCTGCCTCATTTTGGAGCATTGTCTCCTGCTGTCCCTGCAACTGTGTTAAGGGCCCTGGGGACATGAGCTCTAACAGAGATTTTCCTGTCTCTGCTTCCCAAGTGCTGAGATTAAAGGTGTACACCACACCCTGTTTGCGACTTGGGCTTAATTGGTCAAAGACATTAGGGTAATGGGCAGCTAGTGTCAACCTCTACTTTCCCACACTAACTCCTGTGGAGACATTTGCTCTGCCTGGGTCTCTCCATGCTGTGGGACCCTCTGAGTCAAGCCTTTTGGTGACATCCAGGAACTTTCTGGGTACAAAGAACCAACTATAGTTCCTGTGTTATACAAGACATGGAACATTGCTCCTCTGCCTGAATCTCCTGCTTCCATGTCTTTGCTGCACTAACCACTAGTCTCACTAGGTTTTTACAGGTAAGTTCATTCAAAGCTTAAAGAAATTAAAATTCCATTTCTTGGTGACACATTTCAGCAGCTGCAGTGGCCAGCACACAGTACAGCACAGGCATGGAATGTTTCCACAGTGCCTTCTAAAGCCTTGCCCCAGGACCCTGCCACAGCATGCCTGTTGGGGGGGGGGGTCCTTTGCGCGCGCGCGCACACACACACACACACACACACACACACACCATGAAGGTATTTCTTCATAGGATTCTTGGACACCTCCAGTACTGCCCCAGGCCAAGCTTGGATCTGTTATGAAAATCTGAAAGGGAGGCTCCAGGCTCCCCCTCTCTGTTCCCTGGGCCTTGACCTAGAGGCACAAGGCCCTGGTCGGTTGGGTGAGTCCCTCCTACCTTCTTAGTATCCTGCCTGCTTGCTCATTAACATGGACAATCTCTGAGGCTTTGCTCATTCTCCTCATGTACCCCATCCTCCCAAACTTGTCTAAGCCAGCCAGGCCCTTCCAGGCAGGGTCAAAGCTTTAGACTCTCTAACGCCAGAAGCCCCCTCCTAGGCTGTCTATTCTCTCTGTGGGGCAGAAAGACTCATTCTCATCACAAGATTACACAAGGAATAGAAAGAAGTCCAGGAGCTCAAGGAAAGCCAAGGTAATGATGTAACAAGGGTCCTGACCTGGGGTAGGGGGGCTTCTGAGAAGTCTGCTCAGCTTCAAAGCAAATCTAGAGTCCTATCACTTATCCTCAACCCTGCGCAGGCTGCGGACTCCCACTGGCTTCCAGCTTCTGTTCCTGCTTGTGATCCACAGAGCAGCCCAAAGCCGTCTTCAGAACCATACGCTGACTCCTGTTCAGATCCTTCTTTGGCTCTCCTCCCTGGAAGGGACGGACTTAGCACAGCTCCCATCCTCCACGGTGGGTAGCCCCTCCCCCACATCCCCTTCTCACCCTGCTCAACATCTGGCCTTTTGCTCTTTCCTGAACTACACAGGACAGCCCTGCTCCAGAGCCTTTGGGAACAGTCATCCCCTCAAGCTCCAGGCCTCTGACCCGGGAAGAGCAGATCCTAGATTTCCTCTCTTTCTTCCAGCTCCACTCAAATGCACACTCAGCAGAGAACCGTTCCTGTCCTCCTACTTAGCACTCCCGCCTCTGCCCGGATCTCTGCTCCTCACACCAACTAGGGCTCCCTTCCTTGTTCCATACCACACCACAGCGCCACCTCCTGCTTCTGCTGTCGTTTTCTCTTCTCAGCACATGGGCCCCGCCTCGTGCTGCACTCTTCCATACCACTTTATGACTCCCTCACAAGAATATCAGTTCATAAAGAAGGAACATTTTCTATCCACTCATGCTTCCTGGAACACAGGTTCCATAGGAGTGAAGGGACCTCCTAGCACAGAAGAGGGGCTCAGAGGTAGACGTCCTGGCATTCTCATGTTAAAAAAACAGAAAACAAATGCCTGCACGAGTATCAGATGCTATAGTCCTTTGCATAGCAATTACATTCTATGCCTAAAAGGATATCTAAGCGATTCAAATAACTTACAAAATAAGGCAACTATAGTATGATTCATGAGAATATTTAAATATTCATAAAAAAGGCTATGCCTCAGGCAACCTCTGCCCGGGGATGAATTTTCTTTATGTGCACCTTTAATCTTTCAGTTCAAATTTCTATTCATTATAACTTCTAAAACCTACTTACAAATAACACATTAATTTTCCACAAACACAGACCTTATATTTTTATGCAATTGAACATCACAGGACCAGATTATAGTCTTGGTAATAGCTATGAATTCACTGACCATTAAACCATCTCTTGTGCTTTTTCAGGTAAAAAAAAAAAATTAACTTAAGATGGCTATCTAGGCTGGGTGTGGTGGCGCACGCCTTTAATCCTAGCACTTGGGAGGCAGGGGCAAGTGGATCTTTGTGAATTCAAGGCCAGCCTGGTCTACATAGAGAGTTCCAGGACAGCTGGAGCTACAGGGAGACCCTATCTCAAAAAGAACCCAAAAACAAAACAAAAAAAAAAAAAAAAAAAAAAAGATGGCTATCTAATTCTTTTTGGCTATCTAATTCTTAAGCCAAATATTCTATCTTTTAAGTTTTGAAGAGATTCTAAACCAGTCCTTTTACATTAATAATTTTTCAATATTAACCTGTGTGTAGCATTTATTTAAGTGAAAGAAGCTGCAATTACAGGGGAGTGGGATGTAGCTCAGGGCTAGAGCATTTGCCTGACATGTTCAGGGTGGTGGTTCTCTATCCCTGGGTCTGCTCCTCCTGCTTTTGTCATTTTACCTGGTGGTAGTCTGCACACTCTTTATTACCCAAGACCTTTCATCACACCATGCCCAAATTCACCCAGTGCCTGACACAGCAAGATCCCAATATGTGTGTGTGTGTGTGTGTGTGTGTGTGTGTGTGTGTGTGTGTGTGTGTTCAGCTGATCAGCCAACCTCATTGCCCTGTCTCACAGGTCTCCTGCCTTCTGTCCCTGGCAGCATGCTGGCCACTTCCCTGTCAGCTCATACAGTCCTGGACATACTCCCTCCTCACGCAACACGGGCTGCCACTGTGCTCCCAGTAGCCACTCTGTATACATCTGGTGAACCAGCCAGATGTATTTCATGTCATTACCTGGCAGTGCTGCCCCCAAGAGCAGTGCTTCCATGGGTCCCTCCTGCTCACTGAAGGAAGGCTGACTAAATTTCATGTCATTACCTGGCAGTGCTGCCCCCAAGAGCAGTGCTTCCATGGGTCCCTCCTGCTCACTGAAGGAAGGCTGACACCTTAGTTAAAAGTAGGGACTCTGGAATCAGGTTTCCTAGGTCAAATCCAGACTTCCACGTGGATAGTACAATGTGCATAGTATAATCATGTGACCCCTGACAAGTTACCTGATCTTTCTGTGAGTTTCCCATGAAAAGCAAACAAAGTCTACGGAGCACTCGTAGTGGCACAGTAAGCAGTCAATAAATGTCAGGAAGTTATGATACTGTGATGTGGGCGGAGTCCAAACTCCTTGGCCTTGTACAAGGCATTCTTGCCCAGGAGCCTCACATTTGAGGTTTTTGTTGTCCACATCCAGTCCCTAACAACCAGCTGATGCCCTCCACCTTCAGCTTTCCTACTTCCGGGATTGTGCTCACCTCTTTTCACCCCATTGGGAAGTCTTTTTATTCCTGTTTCCATTCTTTCCATCTTTCAGAGTGCATGATGAGTTCTATCATTTGCAGAAAACCTCCCTTGCTGTCCTCAGTCCCCGGCCACCTCATCCGCAGCTCTCAGACACCCCGTCCGTAGGCCCCAGTTAATAGTAATAAACAGGGACAACTCATTCTCCCTCCCACTGTTACAGGTTGTTTTACTTTTAAACATTGAACAAACAACTGAACTCATTTTCTGGCACCCTATAACTGATGGTCCATTGAAGAGCTTGAATACTATCTTATTGTATTTTATTATTTGCATATTTTACTTAAACATTCTTCCCTTTATCCTCCATTTCCAAACTCTAGTTATTTTTTCCCTAAACTTTTACTTTCAAGGTCTACCTATAATGAAAGATGGATACATAAATTTAGTTTATTTGTATAATAATTGAACAGTATTTTATTCTTTTGCTTATTTCATTGTGGGGCATGAAGACTGCTTCCAGCACTTTGTTGTGATGAAAATTTCTTGGATGGCACTCTTTACTTAGTTGTCACTTTGTGCACCTGCTCAATGCTTTATTTAACATAGATTTATCGGGCGCCTATTCTATGCTAAATATGATGAGGCTGGGAATTCAGCACAATCAAAAATAGACAATGCCCCCTATCATTTTAGTAGCGGGAGAAAATAGACTATAAATACATAATGCTAGATGAGTGAAAAGAAGAAAACAAATCAAGAAAAGATGACACGAGGAGGGGCGTCATTCAGCATTAGGAAAGGTCTTTCTGAGAATGTGCTGGCATTGAACAGAGGTTTGAACTGAGGGAGAGTGTGCCATGTTGCTGTCCAGAAAAGGAACATTTCAGGTAGAGGAAACAGACAATGCCAAGACCTGAGATGCAAAACATAAGCTGTGTTCCAGGAACGGCCATGGTGGGCTGGAGGAGAGCAGAGCAGAGGAAGAAACGATGTCAGGAGAGATCATGGGTGTGACAGCAGCCAATCAAATGGCACGTGACAGCAGCCAATCAAATGGCATGTGACAGCAGCCAATCAAATGGCACGTGACAGCAGCCAATCAAATGGCACGTGACAGAAGCCAATCAATCAAATGGCATGTCCCCTGCCATGTAAAAACTTTGGACTCTGTCCTGATTAAAGTGGAAAAGGTTTTGAAGGAAAAGAAAAAAAAAGTATGACTTAAGCAGCTTTTGGTTGTTGCTGCTGCTATTGTTGTCACTATTGCTGTTGCTGTTTTAAAGATCTCTCCAGCAGCTAAGTGGAGCAACATCCGAGAGGGAGAGAGCAGGTAGGAAGCCTTGTGAGGTCCTGGTGAGATGAAGGTGCATCTAGTAGGTCGCCATGGTGGAGGTGGGGAGAAGGAGGTGGGGAGAAGGGAAGGAATACTACAGATAATTCTGGAGGTGGGGCCGATGAGATTTGTTGATGGATTGGCCGGAATGTGAGAGGAGAGAAGCATCAAGCGACACTCAACCTTAAAGAGTTCCACCTTGGGGGCTGGAGAGGTGGCTTAGCAGATAAGAGCACTTCTGCTCTTGCAGGAGACCTGGGTTCAGTTTCCGGCACTCACATGGGGATGCACAATCATCTGTAACTCTAGTCCTGGCCTCCTCAGGCACCAGGCATACAAATGGCGCCTACACACTGTATTAGTCACTTTTCTGTTGCTGTGATAAACCACCATGACCAAGGGAACTTATAAAAAGAAGAGTTTATTTGAGCTTATGATTGACGGTTCCAGGGAATCAGAATCCATTGTGGCGGGAGGCATGGTGGCTGGGGCTGGAGCAGAAAGCCAAGGTTCACATCTTGAAATAAACACAGGAAGTCGAGAGAGAGAGAGAGAGAGAGAGAGAGAGAGAGAGAGAGAGAGAGAGAGAGAGAGACTGGAGACTGTAAGGCTTGTTTAACTCATTAACCCCGCCCCCAATGACCTACTTCCTCCAGCATGGCCACACCTTCTAAGACCTCCCAGAACAGTGCCACCAACTGGGGACAAAATATCTGAATACTTAAAGCCTATGTGGGACACTCTCATTCAAACCACCACACACACAAAAAAAAGTAAATCTAAAATAAATCTTTAAAAAAATGGGGGATTGGGGCTGGAGAGATGGCCTAGTGGTTAAGGGCACCGACTGCTCTTGCAGATGACCCAGGTTCAATCCCCAGCACCCACATGGCGGCTGAGAACCATCTGTAACTCCAATTCCAGGAGAACTCCAGTTCCAGGGGGATCTGACACCCTCTTCTGACCTCCATGGCACTGCATGACCCGGGTTCACAAACCTACATGCAGACAGTACATTCATACACATAAAAAATAAATAAAATTTTTAAAAATGGGGGATCTTTTTGAGACAGGGTCTCCCTGTAGCCCCAGCTGGCCTAGAACTCGCTATATGTAAACCAGGCTGGCCTCAATCTCACATAGATTGGTTTACTTCTGCCTCCTAAGTGCTGGGATTAAAGGTGTGTGCTACTATGCCTGGCTCTAATTTTTTTTTTAATTCTAGCTTGTATAGTTAGAAAGATGCAGTTAGACACATTTACTAAGATTTATAAGAGGGCAGGGTGGAACAGGTTTCAGCGGTCCATCAATAATTTGATCAGAACATTTAAAATCTGAAGTATTTATTAGATATCCAAGTGGAGTTGTTGAGCAGGCAGGTGATTTCCAGAATTTGGGATCAAAGTCTATGTGGGAGATAAAATTAGGATGTCATCTGGTACATGGGATACTTAAAGCTAAGATTTGGGAATGATCGATTGTCAACTGAAGTCAGGTGGAGGGACTGAGGCTTCAGGGAAGAACGGGGGAAGTCTGGAAGGCTGGAAATAACCACGGAACTACATGGGAGGATTCAGCAAGACCAAGAAGCTTCCAAGAACTTCAAAAAAGTTGAAACCATTAATTACGTCAGTGGAAGCTGATGATTCCAGTTCAGAGAAGGCAGAGACTCTAAGTAATTCTTTGGAGGAATTCTGCTGTAACGGAGAGGCACAAGGAAAGAGGTATAAAGGAGGGAACTTTTCTTTCCTTGTTCATCCTTCCTCCTCTCCCTCTCCTTTCCTCTTCCTTTACTAGAGAATTACCACACATGCTGATGAGAACGACGGGAGAGGGAGAGATGGATAATGAAGAAGACAAGGATGGCCCAGGGTTACATCCTTGAGGAGACCCTGCAGACAGGAAGCAGGATGGAGGAAGGCTGAGGACACAGGCACACATACAACTGCAGTGCAGGTGACGGGAGCACATGGAATGGTTTTCTCTTTGTATCTTCTCAATTCAGTAAATGAGGTCTTCCACTGCATGTGAAGAAGGAAAAGAAGTAGCAGAGAAGAAAAGCTCAAGCAGAGAGAGAGGGACTGGGCAATGTAGTAAGAGTGTCAGACTGAAGACTGGCTGGGGCTGCCAGGTGCAGTGGGGTGGGCGTTGAGGTGGACAGGGGCTTCTCACCTGAAGACTGAGCTTAGATGTAAATCAGCTGCTGAGTTCTGTGAGACGCTCTCCAGAATGGTGGCACTAGTGTCTCCACATTCTCACAGGTGCATTATGAAATCCATACTTTAATTCTGGGATGTATCTCATTGGTAGAGTGATTGTGCAGCACATGTGGAAACCTGGGTTTGATCCCCAGCAACACATGAACCTGCTGTTGCAATCCCAGCATTCAGGAAGTGGAAACAAGAGAATTAAAACTTCAAGGTTATCCTCAGAGTAACTTTAAGTCCATCCTGAACTATAGGAGACCCCTTCTCGAAAAAAATAACCCACCTTTTTAAATTTTTGCCAAACTTTTGGAGTAATTGGAGCTTCCCTGTATGGTTTGAACTTCTCTTGTCACAGGCGTCTCTTCTCATACTTGCCAGCTTTTGCTATTTCCCTTTCTGTGAAATGTTTATTTTGTTTTTTTGTTTGTTTGTTTGTTTTTAATTTAATTTTATTTATTTATGTGTATGAATGTACTGTTTGCGTGTAGGTCTGTGCACCTGTGTCTATTTTGATCTGTCCTAATTTGAGTTCCCTGAAAATGGATTCTGAGACATTGACTTGGATATAGGTCATTTATTCAGAAGCTAGAGAGTAAAAACAGCAAGGAAAAGAGAGAAACACCCCGGGAAGGGAGGAGGTGATGACGGTGCTGTCCTGCAGGGGACACAAAGGAACACTGCTGGCCACTCCTCAAACCTGCCATAACAGGAAATGAGCCAGCTGGACCTCCAAAAGTTGTCCACTGACCCTCAGTGGCAGACAGCTGCAACTGGGGAGACTACTACCAGCTCTTCCAGTTTGCACAGACCACAACTACGTGAGTGTGCTCCCACACCTACATGAGTGTGCTCTCACACCTACATGAGTACACTCCAACATCTACATGAGTGCACTCCAACATCTACATGAGTGCTCTCCCACATCTACATGAGTACACTCCCACATCTCATGACTGCACTCCAACATCTTCATGAGTGCACACCAACATCAACATGAGTGCACTCCCACATCTGCATGAGTGCACTCCAACATCTACATGAGTGCACTCCAACATCTACATGAGTGCACACCAACATCTACATGAGTGCACTCCCACATCTACATGAGTACACTCCCACATCTACATGAGTGCACTCCCACATCTACATGAGTGCACTCCCACATCTGCATGAGTGCACTCCAACATCTACATGAGTGCACTCCCACATCTACATGAGTACACTCCCACATCTACATGAGTGCACTCCCACATCTACATGAGTGCACTCCCACATCTACATGAGTGCACTCCCACATCTACATGAGTGCACTCCCACATCTACATGAGTGCACTCCCACATCTACATGAGTGCACTCCCACATCTACATGAGTGCACTCCCACATCTACATGAGTGCACTCCCACATCTACATGAGTGCACTCCCACATCTACATGAGTGCACTCCCACATCTACATGAGTGCACTCCCACATCTACATGAGTGCACTCCCACATCTACATGAGTGCACTCCCACATCTACATGAGTGCACTCCCACATCTACATGAGTGCACTCCCACATCTACATGAGTGCACTCCCACATCTACATGAGTGCACTCCCACATCTACATGAGTGCACTCCCACATCTACATGAGTGCACTCCCACATCTACATGAGTGCACTCCCACATCTACATGAGTGCACTCCCACATCTACATGAGTGCACTCCCACATCTACATGAGTGCACTCCCACATCTACATGAGTGCACTCCCACATCTACATGAGTGCACTCCCACATCTACATGAGTGCACTCCCACATCTACATGAGTGCACTCCCACATCTACATGAGTGCACTCCCACATCTACATGAGTGCACTCCCACATCTACATGAGTGCACTCCCACATCTACATGAGTGCACTCCCACATCTACATGAGTGCACTCCCACATCTACATGAGTGCACTCCCACATCTACATGAGTGCACTCCCACATCTACATGAGTGCACTCCCACATCTACATGAGTGCACTCCCACATCTACATGAGTGCACTCCCACATCTACATGAGTGCACTCCCACATCTACATGAGTGCACTCCCACATCTGCATGAGTGCACTCCAACATCTACATGAGTGCACTCCCACATCTACATGAGTGCACTCCCACATCTACATGAGTACACTCCCATATCTACATGACTGTGCTCCCACATCTACATGAGTGCACTTCAACATCTACATGAGTGCACTCCCACATCTACATGAGTTCTCTCCCACATCTACATGAGTACTCTCCCACATCTACATGACTGCACTCCAACATCTACATGAGTGCTCTCCCACATCTACATGAGTGCTCTCCCACATCTACATGATGTGCTCCCACATCTATATGACTGTGCTCCCACATCTGCATGACTGTGCTCCCACATCTACATGAGTGCACTCCCACATCTACATGAGTGCTCTCCCACATCTACATGAGTACACTCCCACATCTCATGACTGCACTCCAACATCTACATGAGTGCACTCCAACATCTACATGACTGTGCTCCCACATCTACATGAGTGTGCTCCCACTTCTACATGAGTGCTCTCCCACATCTACATGATGTGCTCCCACATCTATATGACTGTGCTCCCACATCTGCATGACTGTGCTCCCACATCTACATCACTGTGCTCCCACATCTACATCACTGTGCTCCTACAGCATATTCATTTTGTTTCTTACCTATGCAAAGCTCTAGGCCCTAAGCTGTGTGTGCCTAGAGAACCACCCAGCACCCCTGGAAATGAATGCAGACGGGAGGAGCAGACACATGGTGGCTAATGCTTTTTTTGCTCACCCTCCTTTTCTAGGCTTTCTTCCTATTGCTGTGGGAGCTCTGTATATTCCAGGGATTATTTCTTTGTCAGTTAATAAGCCCTTGCCACCTCCAAATCTATCAGCTGTCAACTTTTTCTGCAGAACCAGAAATCTTTATTTCTGGTACCACTGACTACATACTTGTCGCCTCTTTTTTCTTTTCTTTCCTTTCCTTTTCTTTTTTTTTTAAATTTTATTTATTTTTTATGTGTATGAATGTACTGTCTGTATGTAGGTCTGTGCACCTGTGTCATGCAATGCCATGGAAGTCAGAAGAGGGTGTCGGATTCCCCTAGAACTGGAGTTAAAGACGGTTCTCAGCCACCATGTGGGTGCTGGGGATCGAACCCAGGTCCTCTACAAGAGTATTCGGCGCTCTTAACCGCTAGGCCATCTCTCCGGCCCCTCCTTTCCTTTCCTTTCCTTTCCTTTCCTTTCCTTTCCTCTTTCCTCTTTCCTCTTTCCTCTTTCCTCTTTCCTCTTTCCTCTTTCCTTTCCTTTCCTTTCCTTTCCTTTCCTTTTCTCTTTTTCACCCTTTTTTGAGACAGGGGCTCACTATGTAGTCCCAGCTGGCCTGAAATTTACTACGTAAACTATGCCAGATTGGCCTTAATCTCTCAGTGATCCTTCAGCCTCTGCCTCCAGAGTGCTGGTATTAAAGGTGCCTACCCCACGCCTGGCCCATTTTCATTTTATTTATATATTTTTGTTATTTTTAATTATGTATATGTGTATGTGGGGGTTTGGGGGGGCGCTGCATAGCAGCGCAAGTGCCTGGGAGAACAGAGATATCAGATTTCCTGGAGCTGGAGTCACAAGTGATCACCCTGATGTGGTGTTGGGAATCTAACTTGGGGCCCCTGCAAGAGTGTTCCATGCTCTTAACTGCTGAGCCCCTCTTTCTTTCTGTGACAGTTCTTGAGATTGACTCTGGGCTGTTCTGCATTGGCAGCAAGCATTCTACCACTGAGCCATGGTCCCAGTCTTACTTGATCTACATTTTTGGCATCTTAAGAAATTATTCTCTATGCCAATGTAAAATATAGATTTTTTTATTTTAATAAATGTATCACTTTTTATTGAGGCTTTTAATTTGTAATCCTGAAATCTGTGTAAATAAAAGAAGGATTGAATCCTAGTTTTCCCACACAGTGAGCCAGTTTTCAAAAGAACAATGAATCCATCTTTTTCCCTTCCAGGTATGATAGTGCATCAGTACACCAGGCTCCCATGCACGTATGGCTCTATTTCAAGATTCCAGTCATTTGACTTCCATTCAGTTCCTCATTCTTTATACTGGCAGTTATATTTTTATTTTGATAATATTTATTTATTCATTTATTTGCAGTGCTCATGATTGAACCCAAGGTCTTGTACATGCAAGGCAAGAGGTCTATCACTGAGCTGTGTCCTAGACTTCATATATCTTATAATAATAATATAATTTTCATAACCCGGTCACTATTCATTTTCCATACACGTAATACCTTATTTAGCTTAATAGTCCTTAATAGTTTATATCTCTTAGTAAATTGTGCTACGATTTTTGACTCTGAGCATACCTTTGGTCCTTTGTAACAATCAGTCCCCTCTGCTTTTGAGCTCCAACTTTGGGAAGCAGGGAGACCCATAGCTAAGTATGTGGGAAAGAGGTGAAATGCCTCCCATTGCTGAGAGCTAGTCTACCAATGGCCAAGTTTAACAACACTCCATTTTCTCTTGGGTGCCCTGAGGGTACTTACTGCCTTCTCTCTTGCTGCTTTCTAAGCTTCAATGCCCTACCAGGCCAGCCCCCCTTGCTGATCCATAGTGATGTTCCTCAGCCCAGCCTGGCTTTTGCCTGTCATTTCTAACTACCTTAATGCCTTACTCCAACCCTAGACTTCTCTTCTCCAAACGAATTGCATCAAGATTCTCCAGTCATTTCTTGTGGTATGACTTTCCATGTCCTGATCAGTCACCAAGGAGACCATTCTCATTTGTCATTGTCTTACTTAGGATGCTGTGCTGGAACCAAACACAATTTTCTGAGGGTTTGTCCGAAAACCTTTGGCTAGGTTAATTCCAAACCTGCAAAGATTCTTTCTGTTTCCTCTACTGAAGCCGGGAAGTTTTCAGCAAAAAGAAATCAAGATGCAAGAAAATCATCTCAGCAAAGGTGAGTGAGGTAGTCAGGATCACACAATGGACTGGAGAGGAATGGAGACACAAAATGGAGAAGAAAGAATGAAGATAGGATGATTAAAGGGACAACAGGGACCAACATGAGCAAAGAACATTGACTACGTGTGTATAAAATACCACAAAATTTTATGAAATGATTTTTTACACTAAAACCTTAAAAAGCTTAAAAGTAATGTTTATAAAAAGAACCACATTAAACAGTCATCTTCATCTTAGATAAGTGTGACATCATTAGTCAGACCTACGAGTGAAATCACATGAAGACTGAGGAGTAGTGACATACAAAAAGGAATAAAAGCTATGTATGCATAAATGAGGATAAGGAAGATTTTGGAACTTGGGTTTCTCAAGAAACAATAATATAGAAACATGAAACTTAAAGACATTGGAAAATTCATGTCATTTCCTTGTTCATTTCCAAGGGCACGCTTAAAAGGGGAAAAAAAATGAAGGATTGTGTTTTCAAGTGAGTTAGATTTATAATATAAATCATTCATATGTTGCTACTCAGTCTTTGGTCTCTAAAAATTACCTCTAAGACCTATATAATAAGGACATTTGCATGTGAAGCTGTCTATAGTTAGTCTGGCACTAAATGAGGGGGTGTTTTCAGCAGATAAAGCCAAGTGGTTTGAAATTCAAGAACATTTTTATTTTCAAGAATAGAATAAAAGGTTTATTAAGAACTGGAAATTTTTTACTGCTAGCTAATTCATGCTAATCCCTCTGTTGGATTCAAGGTTCAAAGTCGTGGGTGCTTATATGTATTTGTGGAATGAAAGAACGACAGAAAAAACAGCTAAGTGAGAAATAAGATGAATGAAAAGAAGGTGGTAAAGATAAGACGGAGCTATTGGAATTGGGAGCTCAGTGTACCGCAGAGCCCTGCAGCCGTGTCCCTGTGGAATCAGGGTGACAAGCTCAACATTCACAGGCCTGTAATTTGGTCTCTTGTGTTCCTCTACTTTGGAAGGCTCAAGAAAAAAATGGCCAGTATCTGCAAATATGTCAGACTGCATGATGATTAGGAGGGAGAGGAGGGGGAGGAGGGGGAGGAGGAGGAGGAGGAGGAGGAGGAACATGTCAGCATCAGGTACTACTCCTTTCTCTGCTCTTCTTTCTATCAGAATTTCCTGGAAATTTTATTTTCTGTGTTCTCCTCTCCTCTCTTTGCTCGGTTAAACCTTTCTGAAAACATTCTCACAGACACACCCAGGGTATGTTTCCATGGTGATTCTAAACCCAGTCAAGGTGACAATGCATTTTAACCATCACATGTGTCTTCTTTTTCCATCTTCCCTCAGTAAAGATCTTGAGTTTCTGTGGAAATTTTTCATTCACACCTATCTGCATTGTCTGGTCCCCTTGGTAACTAAATGGAAGTGTTTTAGAAAGCTCTGGAACACAGCAAAGGTAATTAGACCCTAGAGTGGGGACTGAGGGCTTAACCTTGATATCAGCAGAAATAAGTGGTAATCAAAAGGCTCCATTAGCTCAAGAAAAAACTATATAACCCTGTAGAATGCTAATAGGCTGATTCGCAAATGAATTGGCTCTCTAACCTCTTATCAAGTACGAACTTCATGTGGTACTCTGAAAATTGATAACTAGTTTTTACTCAAAGGGAAACAAAGCTAGGAAAAATTACTTTAAAAAAACTATATCCTATGTATACTTTTATGAAATTCTTACTTCCATGATGTTTGGACTCAAAAATGGCACCCAAAATTATGGCACTTTAGGATGCTGAATAGTTTCTATTTGTGTCTTTGTGTTATGGTGCTAAAGATCCAGTCCTGGCCCTCCTGAGTGCTAGGCAAGAGCTTTGTCACTGAGCTGCACCCCTAACCTGTGCTGAGTATTCCAAACTGAAGGACACTGGAAAGCCTCAGAAGTAGCCTCAGGAGCAAGTTCTGTCTGACCTTCTCTTGTCTTCCTAATTGCCTGTCTTCTTCCCCTGAAGTAAGTCAGAGACCAGAACCCCTCTTCCTGAAGGTGGGCCTCAGAAACTAGGAATATTACTTCTTTTGTTGTTTTCATGTATAAGAACTGGCCATATCCTATCTGGTAGGTCATAAGGCTCTTGATCTGGAGGAGTCCCTCTCTGTACCTCAGAGGAAGGAATGGTACCCAAAGAGGCAATGAATCTGAGTGGTCAGGCACTGTGAGAGCTTCTCCATCAGTGTATGACTGCTACGTCATGCACATTCTTTTTTGTCCAATCACATTTCTACATGGTTGTCCATTCTTCACCAAAACTAACCAAAAAAACAGAACCTACACTGAAGGGCATTTGGGAACACAAACCGGACTCATTACAGAAATGTGGTGGGGGGCTAAAGGAGGGAGGGTGCCGATGTGGAAGGGGATCAAAATATAACAAAAATATGACCTAAATATGATCACTGTATGATTCACCAAAACTCAGTTAAAAATTTTAAAAAGAAGGTCCCCAAGTCCTTCGTTCTTTATTCCTGAAGGCTCCTGTGTCACAACTTTGATTACATAAGTTTGTTATGCTTTTCTCTAGTTAACCTGTCTTTTGTTAAAGAGAGGAATGGGTAATATTGTCAATTTGAGAGGATCTAGGTTACTTAAAAGACAAGACTGGGCATGCTTGTGAGACACTGAATGAGGGGAGCCTCTGGGAGAGTCTGTGAGGGGTTATATAGATTAGGTCAGTTGATGTGGAAAGGCCTCCCCTAAATGTGAGCGTACCATCCTGTGGGTTTGGGGCTGGGACTATAAACAGGGCAAAGCCAGGCAAAGAGACCTTCCTCCCTCTCTGCTTCCTGACTCTGGGTGAGATGTGACCGGCAGCCTCAAATCCTGCTTCCTTGACAGTGGAAGCAGCAGTGAAAACACATTGAAAACAAAGTAGGGGTGCCTAAGGGAGCAGAGCTTTGCATGTCTCAAATTGCTGCCTAGAGATGCAAACTTTGGTCAGTGCCACCCTTTGGCTGCAGGCATCTGGGACCAACCAGAACAACTGAATAAGCACATTGGACCCCAGGCTCAGGATGCACACCAAGACTCTTGCTTTATGGACATTTCTATTTGCTTTAAAATAAATTGTTTTAAAATCTTCATTCAGTCATGTAGACCTTGTCAATAAGAGCTTGAATTCTTTCCCAACTTCAACAAGAGTTTCTCCTCAGTTTTAGTTACCCTAGAGTGAGTGATTTAAGGGGGTTTGCCCATATTCGCCCCCTCTTTCCCTATTGTGAGAGTTAATTATCAACTTGATTGGATTTGGAATCACCATAGAAACCTGTGTTTGGTTATGCCTATGAGGATACCTCCAGAAAAGTTTAACTGAGGAAGGATGATCCACAGCGAATACGGGCAGCCCCAGACTGAATACAAAGAAGAACGTGAGCTGAGCACCTGCAGTCTCTTTTCTCAGCTTACTGAACATGGATACGATGTGACAAGGGACCTCACACTCCTTCTGCCAGGCCTTCTCCAGCACGATGCCCTGCATCCCTCGAACCCTTCCATCCTTAAGCTGCTTCTTGTCAGTGCCTTGGTTGCCGAAACCACTGCCTTGGACAGCAACTGCTCTTGGACTTGTTTTCTTTTCTCGTTCCTACTCTGGTCAGGCCAGAAAAAGGGGGAAAGCCACACTTCTGTGACCAATAGGGAAAGGCCAAGGGAATCTAAGAGACTTTGTCTCTACTTTCCTGAACTACTGAATCCATGCTTCAAGACTATTCAGTTCCCAGAGAAAAAAAATAAACCCCTAATTAGTGGAACCTCTGCTGCTTAGGTTCCTATGTAGTCACCAAATGCAATTCTGGATTGGTATAAAGAAAAAAGGAAAAACTTACTAGAGGTGGCACAGACAAAAAGGCAAAAATAAATAAATAAATAAAAGCAAAATCCTCTATTCTCTAAGAAATCAGACTCTTAACTGCTGGGAGCCCAACCTAGTAACTTGTGATATCTTATTTCTGTTATGTGTATGTGTGCACATATGCAGGTGCCCACAGAGGCCAGAAAAAAGCATCAGATCCCCTGGAACTACAGGTGCAAGCAAAGGTAAGCTACCCACCAACGGTGAGGAGAACTGAACCTGGGTCCTCTGCAAAAGCAGGAATCGCTCTTAATAACCAAGCCGCCTCTCCAACCTCTTGGAGAGTCTTACACAAACACAGCCTAATTTCTAATGACCCCTGGTTTCTGATTCCAAATGACCAGTTTTGGGAAGGACAAATGGTGTTATAAATTAACCACTTAACAAGATACTGAGCTGTCTACCTCTTATCTACTGAAATATGACCACACAAATGGCCCATGAGAAAAAGCAACACCGCCTCTCTTAAGAGCTATAAAGGACCCCATCCCCTCTCAGAGACTATTTTCTCTTTGGGAGTCTCAGAGCATCTCTTTTTCTGTCTTTCTCTAAGAATTTATCCACTGCGTTTCTGTCCACAGTGTGTATCCTTTATTAAAGCTTTTGTATCAATCCTCATCTGGTAAATGCTACCTCTCCCCTGCCTTGAACTCAGAAATCTGCCTGCCTCTGCCTCCCGAGTGCTGGGATTAAAGACATGTGCTACCATGCCCAGCTTAATGTATTTTAAAAAATCAAGTTCTATACTTTAGGATTTGGTATGGACGTTAATGCCAAACATTATTTGAATGCCAAACATCTTGGAAATCCCTAAGAAGCTAAGTTCTGTATGGATTGTGCATCATTCGCTGACTGTAGAGCTTTAAAAAGTATAAAAAGAAGGAAAGGTAAAATCCACACCTTTCAGAGATTTTAGCTGGACTTCCCTCCCTGTAACAAACAACAAAAGGTAAATTAAAAAGGTAGGATAAAAGCAGGAGTTTAATAATACAGAGAACTCTTTTATGTGGGTGAGGGAAAAAGTACATCTCCAGAGTAAAGAGGTGGTCTTAGAATTCAAGTTTAGTTGTCATCATTTTCAGAAGTTAAAAAAGAAGGCTTTGTGAATGGGGCTTCCATTAAGATGAGGTAACCAGAAGAAACAGTGTGACAAGAGTGAGATTTGTTAACACGTTTAGATAGATGTCTTCATTAAGAATCTCTGGATTCTTAGAATCTTTGGATTCTTCAGCTGGAGGGCTAGCTCAGTGGTCAGGAGTGACCTCTTTCATACATAGAGAATAAATGTCTGCAAAATGCCTAACCCTAAGTGGCACATCTACAATGGAACTTCTACACATAAGGCTCACAGAACACAGGGGAAGGAGAGGCAGAGAGAATACCAATGCATCTCTCTACTCTCATCAATGAAGCTCCCTCATACAACAGAGGGCAACAAACATAAAAGGCCAACAAATGGCCAAAGCGTAGAAAATGAGTCTCCAGAGTGTAGGTCCTTGGACAGAACTCCTATATTAAACTGCAACCTCTCAGGACTCAGAGATCATTGCAGAAGAGAGGGGCAGAAAGATTTTAAGAGCTAGGGGAGGGGGTTCATGACCGTATGGAAATAGTCTTACAGGCTCTTGGGACCTTGCTCATATGAGTCTATAGCAATGGATTCAGCATGCACAAGACCCATGCAACTCAGGAGAATGAGCAGTAGGCCCCAATCCTGGCTGAAGAACTATTGATTACTTCTGTGTGAGGGAGAGCTGATCTTAAAGGGAGCGCCTCTAAAGAGGCTGACTAGATCCCAGTGGATGAACTTGCACTGAGGGACATCTGGGTACACTAAGTGGACTCAGAGACCTTAATGAAATAAATAACAGAATGCATGAAATTCACTGAGGTAGCTTTGAGAGAGTGTGGATGGGGAGGGGTAGAAAAATGATTAAGATGCTATTTATGAATACACAAAATTCAATTAAAAATTTTTAAAAAGAGTGACTTCTTGGGGGCTGAAGAGATGCCTCAGTAGTTAAGAGCACTGGCTGCTCTTGAACAAGACCTGGGTTTGAATCCTAGCACCCACATGGCAGCTAACAACTATCTATAAGTCCAGTTCCAGGGATCCAACACCCTCTTCTGTCTTCCATGGGCATTGTACAACACAGGTACACTTACATGTAGACATGATACTCATACACATAAAATAAAAATAAATCAATAAAAAATATTTTAAGAGTGACCTCTTGTAGAGGACTCAAGTTCAGTGCCCAGCACCCATGCTGTGGCTCACGACTACCTGTAACTCCAGGGATCCAACGCCCTCTTCTGGCCTTCAAGAGCACTGCATGTGGTGCACTTAACACGCCATCAAAATACTCATGCACATAAAATAAAAATAAACCTTTAAAAATGTTTAAGAAAACTCTATTGTTTTTTTTCATCTTTTTTTATTACTTGTATTGGTTAGTTTTTTTTGTTACTGTGACAAAAACACTTGACTTTGTAAACGACTTAAAGAAGGAAGGATTCATCTGGACTGACATCTCGAGGGTCTGGTCCATGGCAGTAGAAGGAAAACAGAGCACAACAGGAAGGGACAGTAATAAGTGACGCTCAAGGAGCCGCCCACTGGTTAGTTCTACCAGCCAGACCCCACTTTTACATTTCAAGAACCTCTCAAAATAATGTTGCCAACTGTGAACTGAGCATTCAGAACATGAGCCTGTAAGGGACATCTCAGGTTCAGACCGTAGAACTGGGATGAATTCCTCAGGACAGGGTAACAACCCTTGAGAATGCTTATTGTTCGGCAAAAGGGTAGTCAAGATAGAAAGTAATGTCAGTCAGTAATAGACTCCAGATGGAACTGCTCAGGGCCCCAAAACAGGACATAAGAGAGAATGAGTGATAAGGGTCCATGCCAACTAGGTCACATTAAATCAACTTCAGCACTTCCTCTCCAGGGCAGCATGTTCAGAGTGCTGTTGCCCTTTCCCCTAGTAAACTTTTCCATTTTTTCCATTTTAGGGGTACCTATGCATATTCTTACTTGGACTGAATTCTGGATAAAATGGACATCTGAGAAAAGCATGCCCTTTTCCTAGAAGTGTCCATCAAGAGAAGTAGAAACCCCACGCCTGATGAGATTGAGGCCATGCTACCTGGCCCAGCCCTCTCTTTTTGTTGAGTGGATTCTTGCCTTTTTTTTTGGCTAGTTCTAATTAAACTCTTGACTGATTATTTTACTACTGTGTCCTGTCCAAATTCTTCATCTGAGGGAAGCATATATGTGAATATATAATTATAAAACAAATACGTAAATAACAAAAATATAAAATTTATAAAATATACAAGCTCCGAAATGCCTTTGTGTGAAACGGACATATTCGAGGTGGTGCAACTGGGTCCCTTGTGGTCACATTTCAAAGAACAAGCTTTGTACTTCACCAGGACAGATCTAAGTGGTCAGCCCTAAATACATTTATATATGACCAACACTAATGGGTTCAAGTTTTGTACGTGAGTGTGTGTGTGTGTGTGTGTGTGTGTAAAACAATAACAGTTGCAGAAGAGGAGGTACTAAATCTGAAAGGGGGCTTGGGAGACATGGGAGGAGTTAGAGTGGGCAGAAGAAGTGGCTGAAATTATGTAAAGACAGTACTCATGTATGACATTCTCAAAAAATAGAAATAATTTAAATTTAAAAAATAATTGAGCTCTGGCCATGTTGTCACAGAGACACCAAGGACACCATGACTGTGCAATCTACACAGGGCTTCTGACACCATCCACAAATTTGGGGGCCTTCAGGCACCCTCATTTCTGATCAGCTGCCTAAAAATTTAGAGATCTCTCCCTCATGCTTACTAAATTGTTAAAATGGCTCACTGAACTCAGGAGAGTGCAATATTTATGATTGTGTTTTATTATCACAGAAAGATACAAATCTGACCCAAAGAAAGAGGTGCACAGGCGAGAACACAGGACTAGGAGGAGTCCAAACAGAAAGCCTCTGGGGTCCGAGGACACAGTGCCTCCTGGCATGTGCACAGCAGTGTGTGTGTGGAGTGTTGCCACCCCTGGAGGCTCACCCAAGCATCAGAGTGAAGTTTTTATTGGCGCTTCATTATTCCAGTAACTGAGTAATTTCCCAAGTGGTTGAACTCAATCTCTAGCTCCCTCCAGTCCCCAGAGACTGGGATGACAGAACATGGCTGAGATCCCGGCCCTCTAATCAAGTGGTTAGTTTTTCTGGCATTATTCAACACTAAAGTGAGCCATCTCATTAATATAAACTATCAGGAGTCTACTATGAGTCATCTCATTAGCATAAACCATCAGGTATGGCACAAGGGGCCCATCATGAAGTGAGTTAACAAAGACAATCCAGTAAATTCCAGATGCTTAGAGGTTACCCTGAGTCTCTTAACCCTTCTATCCTGTAACACAGGGGAGACATTCTAAAGAGACACTTGTATTCCTCTCTTTGGGTATCAGACTATAGGAAACAATGATCCCCAATGAATTTTAAATTTCCCTAGGAATCTCAGACTTGGAGTAGGGAGTGGCTGGAGCCTGGCTCCATCCAGAGAAAGAACGTGTTACCCAGGAAGAAATTCACACAATTCTGACAAACTATCAGGCCACTTTGCAGAAAGACTAGAGCCTATGCAACGATAGGTCAGCGACAGGTAGGATGACATCTTGACCAGGACTCCTTAGTAAAAGTGCATACCACATGCTCTCTATTTAACCCTAACCCACATGTCAGTACCCCCAAAATGGACTTGAAGGTCAGTGAACTGCCTTGTTCCTCTTCCCAGTGTGAGCACATTGGATAAATATATTTCTCTATTTTCTCTCACTATTTTTGAGAATGGGTGACTGAGCCTAGCTTTTCAGGGCTTCTAGAGCCCAGGCTTTGACCCTGAAAACCCCACTCACACCCCTACTAGGAGCTAAGGTCAGACTTTTCTTTGAGTAACCTTAATCCTCCCACCCCTTCCACACACATGTAACTTCTTGGGACCGCACTTTTCTGATTATGAAATGAAATTTAAAACATTTATTTTGCTGTCTTGTTAGGATTAAGAGACAAGCACAGATGGAGCTCCTAGCACGATGGTACTTTCCTCCTCCTCCTCCTCCTCCTCCTCCTCCTCCTCCTCCTTTTTCTTCTTCTCCCCTGCATGACTAGGCTGCTTCCAAGAAAGAGAGCATCTGATGCATTGACTAGCATATATATTTAGGTGGGGGATTACATTCTCAGAGCTACTGGCATCAGAATTTTTATATTTTGCTTGAGAAAATGCTTTGATAAACTCCTGGAGGTTAACATGTGTGGTTCACCTTCTGGAACATGGTAGAATGAACTAGACCTCTTGAAGTTCAGTATGGACATAAGTGGAAATGACACACAGGAGACATCAGTCAGGAAGCAAATCAGCTGCATCCTCTTCCTCATGTTATGCTGAGGGTAAAGCAGCCATCAGTTTCAGCCTTGAAAGAAGATGGGGTAGAACAACGCTCAGTTGACCTATAATAAACTACATCACAAACAAAAGAGAACCAGTGTAGATTTCATCCATTAACTTCAGTGGGTTGTTTGTGACTTTAGCATAACCTAGACTATGCTGACATCTGATGTCAGGTATGATTCTGAGTTTAGACACAATAGGTCTGTATGGGAAAAGAAAAGGATATTTGGCTTCTTTGTTAGAGGGAGAAGAACAAAGAAGTGAAGCCACAGAAAAATGGGCACAGGCTCTGCCATCCCAGGGAGATAGTATATACTGCATAATTTCACAGCACTGACTACAGAACAAGATTGCAGCTTGTCCTTCACAGAAAATTGTTCCTCTGCTTTTCTTGGGCAAACACCCAATACTCAAATTATAATTAATCACTATAATGAGTGACCTACATTGCTCAGGATAGCCCAAGGGCATCAAAAGCATTTCAATTTATAAAATATTGAATTGTCATATTCAGTCTCATTAATGAAAATAATTATTTGGTGTTTATAAGGCTTTTCATTTTGTAAACTGACATAGCTACATAATTACAAATTTGTGACAGCTGATGCTAGATTGATTTCTCACAAGTTGATCAGATCTAAAAGAGGTAAAAAGAAACAGATGGCTTTTCAGGGTAGGAGCTCCCAGCCTCCCTAAGCCAGGGAAGGTAAGGCTCTCGCCACTTCCAGCTCTAGAGCCACAGGCTGTTGGCTTTACAGCCACGGAGACAAAAAGCCCAAGAAGTTCAGAGCCTGGACACTACACTTAGAGGACTGGGTTCAGTCATGTGCTTCAATCTGCCTGGGTGACTAAACCAGTTAGTTCTACTTTTCAGTCTTCAACATGTGAAAACTAGCTCCCAACAGACCACAGAGGACTTGTTAGATAGAATAAACTATTCTATACAAGCCCAGCCACACATAATGAGTGGAACTTATAGTTAAGTCTCAATAAGTGACAGCTACCAATTCTTTTAAAGTGATGAGGGGTGCTATTTGATGGGGGGGGCTGTTATTTGATGGGTGGTGTTATTTGCTAAGTAGAATATACCATTTTGTTGTTTTGATCATATTTCTGTTAGGAATTTTATTTACACAAAATCAACTAATAGATGAGTCAGGCCCAATTTTTTCAAAGCCAATTTTTATTGAAGCTCTGTGCATTTCATACAAAATTATAAATCAAATCTAGACCCATCCCCCTCTTCCCCCCCCCACCAGAGCACATGCATTCTGCCAAAAATGTTTTTCATCTTTTTCTCTGTGAGTCAGGCCCTTTTTTTTTTTTTTGAAACAGGGTCTCCCTATAGCCCCAGCTGGCCTAGAACTCACTCTGTAGACCAGACCGGCCTTGAACTCAAGGAGATCCACCTGCCTCTGCCTCCCAACTGCTGGGATTAAAGGCGTGTACCACCACACCAGGCTTAAAGACGGTTCTTAGCTGCCCTGTGGGTGCATGGGATCAAACCTGGGTCCTCTGCAAGAGCAGTCAGCACTCTTAACTGCTGAGCCATCTCTCCAGCCCCAAGTCAGGCCCATTTTTAAATTCACAAAGGAACCATAATGAGGGGCTGGAGAGATAGATCAGTCATTAAGACACGGGCTGTTCTTGTAGAGGACCTGGGCTCGGTTCCAAGCATCCACATGGCAGCTAACAACCATTAGTAACTCCACTTCCAGGGGATCTGACACTCTCTTGTGACCCCCATGGGCACTGCATGACATGGGTGCATATATATATATATATATATATATATATATATGCTAGCAGGACACTCATACACATAAAATGTTTTAGACAACAAAGGAGCCACAATGTGAGATTTGGAGACAATGCCCTAAACTTAACAGCCCCTCTACTCTGACTTTGGTATCTTCTGACCTTGGTATCTTCTGACCTTGGTATCTTCCTTACTGCTACACCTCATCTCACATACCAACTCACAATCTGTGCTCAGCACACAGATGTGACTGACACTTGATAAGGCTTTTCTTCAGCAAGTCTTGCTTCTTCCCAGGTACCTGCTTGCTCTGTATCTAGAATTTTCTTACATACTCTGTTCCCTTCACTGACACCCACATGGCCTTCAGAGCACAGCTTAGTTCTATAGGATATTTGAGGAACACTAAAGACTGGCTGGAGAGGAAGGGGGAGCTTCTGAGAAATCAGGACTCTCAAATTGTACCTGATCTTGATAAGGGACAGAATGAAACATGGGGGGAAGTTGTATGTTCTATAAGGGCACAAATGCACTTCATAATCTAGAAAATTATATATATATATATATATATATGTGTGTGTGTGTGTGTGTGTGTGTGTGTGTGTGTGTGTGTGTATTTCAATCACGTGGCTCAGCTATTTACTGCTAGGGGGTGTTTGTTCTGAGTCAACCTCTAGCCCAGGTGGCACTGCAGGATGAGTGCAAGGCTCAGCAGCCTTGGGAGCATGCAAACCCAGCCGCAAGAGAAATAGCAGTGAGGGAGAAATACAGGTTGTGACGAGAGGGACGCTTCAACACCATGAACCTCAGGAACAAGGCTGGCCGCCTGACCAATCTCTCCCTGGGAACCATCTGTCTTCCTCGCCGTGATGTCCACCTCAGTACCTAGCACAGAGTAAGCTCTCAATAAATAAGTACTGAATTGACTGAGTGACTTCCCAAGTCCACGATTCTTTTATCAGTCACAATCAACTTGGATCTTATAACAAACACCTCCCAAATCTCAGTGTCTTCAAACATCAAAGATTTATTTCATTTATAATGTGTGCATCACATTCTAACACCAGGGGCCCTTTTCCTCAGGTCCACTTCAGGACTTTTACATACCAGACCATAAACTATAGGCTACAATTCTTTCCTAATTTCCAGACTATCATTTCCAAATGTGTACTAGACAGTTAAACCCAGGCTGATCCTCTAGTATGTTGTTTTAGAAACTGAACTTTTTCCCCTATAAAATTATTATTAATATTGTCTATTAACTGTATGTTAATTGGTTTCACTGTAGCATTTCCATATATACATATACCAGGCTCTGGTCACATCCATCCTCCCAACCCTTTCTCAAAATCCTCTCCCCTCCTCCATCCACTTACAATTTCCTAGTAGGATGGGGCATGAATGTCTTGGTACAGGTGTGGCAATTGGAGGACAACTTTGTGGAGTCCATTCTCTCCTTCTACCTTTACGTGGGTCCTGGGCATTGAGTGCAGGTCCAAGTGCTGGGATTTCAAGAATGCATAACCACACCAAAATTCACTATATCTTCTCAATTGACCATGGTTGGGATTTGGGGTTATATATCACCTTCAACTAAACTAAGGTAAAGAAGTTTAGAGCTTCTGTGTAAGGAGGTAGGCTTGGAAAATTGTGGTCACTTAATAAGATTTTTTTACATTTAAGTCAGTGAAGAGCTGAGTCTTCCTTTTCAAGGTAAGGAAAAGAAAAGTATCCTTTATAAATTTCCTTTACACTAGGGACACTTGTGAAATGCTTTTTGAGCTTTTCCCACATCTGTTAGTTTTATTTTTTTAATTTAATTTATTTTTTATGTGTATGAATGTACTGTCCGCATGTAGGTTTGTGCACCCATGTCAGGCAATGCCACGGAGGTCAGAAGAGGGTGTCAGATTCCCCTGGAACTGGAGTTAAAGACGGTTCTCAGCCGCCATGTGGGTGCTGGGGATCAAACCCGGGTCCTCTGCAAGAGCAGTCAAGACTCTTAACTGCTAGGCCATCTCTCCAGCCCATCTGTTAGTTTTAAATGGCCTGTAACTCAAAACAGCCCATATGCTAAGCCTACACTAAAGAGATACATTTTGGGGTGGCATAGTCTGATATTCTTTAGAGATAATTATGCACCTGTCCTTTCAAAGAGACTGAAAAAATACTCACAGGAAGCATTTCCCTTATTGATTACTTCATCAGATATCTCAAGAAATGGACCATTGTTTAGTCTGCTTTGAGTCCCCTTACCATATTCATTCCACTGGCTCCTCCTTAACATCTCAGTTCCCAGGGGACTTCCAGACAGCACAGGCTAATGCCACACTTTCTTCACCTCCTCCCCTGCCCACAACCTTCTCTTTATTCTCTTGACCCCCTACTGTGCCCTCCAAGAAAGGAAATAGACTGGTGCTAGCATGAAATGAACAGGTCCCTGGGTGGCCTAATTGCAAGCTGAGCATTCCATTTGCAGCTTCCACTGTCTGCAGAGCAGAGGGCTTTTGTTTCAGATCTCATGGAATGTATTTTTGGCTCTTCTGAGCCACACCTAATCCAGTCATCACTCTTGCTCCATGACAGCTTCTAAGGAGTAGCTGAGGTCCCTTAGGTCCTCAGCTTACTCCTGAGTCACAGCCTGCTCAATTTCCACAACAGCTGAAAGGACTGAAGAGCTCTTTTCTTGTGTCAACAATGTCCAACCAAAGCCTTTAAGATTTTGTCTTGCTTTATTCTAATGCAACACATTACAAACTTTCTGCTACACTGTTTTATAGCAACAAGAAAAATGACCAGAGAGTCCAAGAAAAGATTTAAGATTTCTGTTTATTATTGTCAGTTATGTATGTGTCCATATGAGTGCAGGCACCTGCAGAGGCCAGAGACATCAAGTTCCCCTGGAACTGGAGTTACAAGTGGCTGTGAGCCATCTGACATGGGTGCTAGAAACGCAACTTGGGTCTTCTGCAAGAGCAGTACATGCTCTTAATGGCTAAGCCATCTCTCCAGTCCCAAGAAAAGATTTTAAATGGATAAAGTTGAGCTAACTTCTATGTGTTTTAGCCTTGAATTTGGTAGGTACTTACTATGGGAACTCATGATTTATTATCTATGAAGGCCTGGGTTATATTCTAAAGGAAGGGTGCCAAGATGCTAAGAATGTAGTTCAATGATGGAGCTCTTACCTAACAAGAGCTGGGTTCAGTACTTAGCATCACAAAATAAGAAAATAAGAAACAGAACACAAACATGATGAGAATATAGAAATAAGCATAGATTTTATACAACCTTCAGGTTCAAGTTACCATGAGAACTCTTTATCTGACATAACATCTTTTTTAACTATCAAGTAAATCCATTGGAATATACTAACAAACCACTAGCTTACACCAACCCAGGCTAAGAATGTCATCAGAGAGAATCTAAAATCTATAGTGAAGATTTCTCTGCTTTGTTGATAACCCACTCATTTCCATCAATATAGTTGGTAAATAATTGACTTGTTATCATCTTTTGTTATTCTTTTCTATTGTTCTATAACTATAAAGGTTCATGTAACTGTTTCTATGTTGTAACATGTTGTTCAGTACAACCTAATCTATGTTGCCAGACCATGGCAGTCAGGTTTGGCTCAGAATAATGTACCCCTTTGGAATAAGAGCTGTTTCCATTGACAGCTCTCTTTAGCAAACCATTAGTCTCTACCAAGCCCAGAGTTTAAAATGTCATCAGATTACATCTGAAACCTACAGCAGAAACTTCCTCCCCTTATCTGAACCTGATGTATGCCATCATTTCCATAGTGGACCAGGCCATGCAGACACATGGCAGGACATAAATACAAATACAAAGTGGCACTTTATTCAAATGCAGCAGATCATTATACAGACAGCCTGACATCACCTCCCAGGGACCAATCCTAGACCTTGTATCATCACATCCCAATTCATGGGTGTTACAGAAGAGGTACTGTGACTCTCACCTGTACCTCTGGGAGGCACTGGCTGGAAATGTTACCTCATGAACACCTAAGCTCAGATCAGACACGCCCACATCTCCCTCTTTTTATATTAACTTCCACAAGCTCAGATAGCATTACAGAAATGGTGGGGAATTCCCTTTGTCTGGCCCAAATGGCCATGATTGCTCTGTAAAAATACAAAGACTATCTGAGATCTCCTGAGATCAGTGGAAGTGCAGGGAGGCAGGTAGGAACTGGGTGCTTCAGCAAGGCTGATTGTTGATTGACTTAACCTAGCTAATCCGTTAATCCAGTTGTCTTTGGTTTAATTGGCTTTTGTGGCTGTGGGGACAGTTATCCTCCCAGCTGGCATTAAAGGTAGGATTGTATGAGTCTTGAGATCTGAGATCTCCTGAGACCAGCGGAAGTGCAGGTACTGGGGTGCAGGCTGAAGAGCAAACCCTCCCCTCCACCGCCAACTGGGATTAAGAAGGCATCTGAAGGAGGCAAGCAAAGCAAGCCTTCAACACAGTGAAGAGGCATTTAGGACTCACATTGGAATACAGGCAAGGAGAAGCCCACATGCCAGGAACACGAAGAAGAGACAACACAGGAAAGGGGCAGGATAATCCTGCACCAAGCTCTACCAACCCTATGGAAGATTCCCACAGTGGGATCTCTCTGGGGATGCCCCAGCACACAGATATCAGAAACACAATTGGGAACATATTTAAAATTTTTTTTATTAATTTTATTTATTTCTGTATGTGTATGAATGTACTGTCTGCATGCAAGTTTGTGCACCCGTGTCGTGCAATGCCGCGGAGGTCAGAAGAGGGTGTCAGATTCCTCTGGAACTGGAGTTCCCCTGGAACTGGAGTTCTCCTGGAACTGGAGTTTCAGACGGTTCTCGGCCGCCATGTGGGTGCTGGGGATCGAACCCGGGTCCTCTGTAAGAGCGGTCGGCGCTCTTAACCGCTAGGCCATCTCTCCAGCCCTNCCAAAAATATGTGCTCTAGGATGATGAATCTCCAGCATTTGGTCTGGGGATGGAGCCTATCACTTCTTAACGTTTACTACTGATTGCTAGATTTCTGCATGGGGGATGTAATATTAAGAAGTTCTGTGGGGGGAGAGTAGAGATTTGAGATTGGGGTTATGCCTGGGGATGCAAAAAAACTACGCAGTTACATATGGCATATCATAGCATTGTGCGTGGGTTCGCGGTAGCGGTGGGAGGAAAGCTTAGCAAGCGGTCATAGGCGCTGAAGAGGTCTTGAAAGGGTTGGACGTAGATACACGAAAACTAATATAAATAATCCTAAGTCCTATGGAGCACCAGATTTATGCCTGGTTGAGGAAACTTTAACAAATAAAAAAAAATACAAACATAAGATAAGTGACGCGCGTGATAGAGAGCTCCAGCAGGGACGGACATGGGGGTGAGAAAAAATGAAGACGCAGAATAATACTCAATACCTTACTTCCTAAGTCTCTGACTAGCTTTCAGATTCTGTGGTGAAGCCCAACAACCAAAATCTTCTCAGTCCTTTCTGAAACTCCAGCACCAGATCTCTCCAGCATTTCCTGCCTGATGGTGAACTGGTGGTGAGCCCCAAACCAAACTCCTAGTCCTATCTCCATATGAGATTCAGACTCTTCTCCGCCCTGGTGTGAAGCCCAAAGATGTAATGACAACCACACACAAAAAATCACTACAGTCATCTGAAATCCCAGACTTCTGACTGCTGATTGAGCCCAAACTTCCTCAGTCATCTGAGCTCTCTGAGCTCTCAGATTTATGACTGCGTGAGAGCAAACTCCTCAGTCCTATGAGCTTCCCAGATTCTGCCTCGGTGTAGCTGGGTGAGTGCACCTGGTTTGATCGGTGACCGCCTCTTTGGTGAGCCCAAACAACCACCAAACTCTCAGTTCCTCTGAGCTCCAGTATTCTGCCTGGTAGCCCACCCCCAAACACCCCACCAAAAACACCACAAACTCCCACACACTACCCCTCACCTAGGTCCTCTGGCTCAGTCTTTCTGCCTGGTGGTCATGCCCTGGTGTGAGCCAAACTCCTTCAAGTTCCCTGAGCTTCGGATTTTCTGCTGGTGAGACCCCAAAATCTCAGTCCTAGACTTTCAGATTTTCTGCTGGTGAGGAACAAAATACTCCCGGTCTCGAGCTTAAGATTTTTTGCCCTTTGCATTGGTTGAAGTGGTGGAAGAACAAATTACCAAACAAAAACTAATAAGTCATCCCTTTACATTCCTAGATTCAGATTTTCTGATGTGGTGAGCCCAAAAAAACTCCTCAGTTCATCTCTGAGCTTACAGATTTCTGCCTGGCATGGTGAGGCAAAAAACTCCTCAGTCATTGAGCTTCGGATTTTTGCCTGATGCGAGGCCAAAAAAATCTCAAGTACTCTGAGATTAGGCATCTTATGACTGCCCTGGTGTCCCTGGTGAGACCCACAAACCAAACTCATCCCCTTTGATGCTGGTGAACCTGGGAGCAACAAAAATACTCCCGTACTATCTGAGCTTAAGATTTCTGCCTGTGAGGTGAAGGCACACAAAAAAACCAAACCCAAACAAAAGTAATTTCTGAGAGCTTCTCAGATTTCTGACCTGGTTGGTGACCCACTGTCGTCCCCTGGTGAACCAACCACCAAAACTCCACTTCAGTCCTATGAAGCTCCGATTGTATCCGGTGAGGCAAAATCCTCAGTCCTCTGAGCTCCAGGATTTCTTGCTACTCTGGGTGAAGCAAAAAACTCCTCAGTCCTCTCGAGGCTTCGGATCGCCTGGTGAGAGCCCACCAAAATCTCCTCAGTCCTCTGAGCTTCGGATTTCTGCCTGGTGAGCCCAATCTCCTCAGTCCTCTGAGCTTCGGATTTCTGCCTGGTGAGCCCAAACTCCTCAGTCCTCTGAGCTTCGGATTTCTGCCTGGTAAGCCCAAACTCCTCAGTCCTCTGAACTCCAGATTTCTGCCTGGTGAGCCCAAACTCCTCAGGCCTCTGAGCTCCAGATTTCTGCCTCATGATAACCCACAACGCCTCCCCTCCACCCAGGCCTCACTGTCAACCTCCCTAAAATTCCCTGGACACCTTCAATTCTTTAGTAAATGTGCCTATCGTATTTATTGCCTCCATCACCCTCACAACCAAAACTTCTATATAAGTTTCTCTCTCAAATTCATCTTAAAACCCTACAAAATTCTGCAAAACTGTACACAGGTAACTATCTTTTCAAGCTACTGCCTTCTTCATAGCCTCTGCTGTGCCTACCTATAGAACATCTTCATAATCATTTTATTTTTCATCTCTTCTTTTGAGACAGGATTTCCCGTAGCTCCAGTTGGCTCAGAACTGACTATGTGCTTGAGGCTGGCCTTGAACTGAAAAGCGATCTGCATGCTCTGTTCCTGAGTGCAGGGGGGATAAGGTGTACAACACCACTCCTGGCTATAATCAAATTCATTGATTATCATGTTTTAGGTGTACCTAGTGTTCATATAATTATGCCATATTTGTTCAGGACCATTCCGTTTTTGGTTTCTTTTGAGACCGGGGTCTCCCTGTAGCCCAAAACTGTCCTGGAACGTCTTAGACCAGGCTGGCCTCCTTGAACTCACAAAGATCCACCTGGCCTCTGCCCCCAATGATAGGATTAAAGGCATGCACCCCACGGCTGGTCAGGACCATCATTTTTTCTAGTGTTAAGAAAATTTCCCTGAAACTCTGATTTTTATGTTTACATTGTGTTAAGATTTGTAATGGGACCCCAAAGTATAGGAGACTCACTTAAGTATGTATATCTACTATCATCATTGTTTCCTGCATTCTGTCTCACAAATGTTTTTAAAGCTTGTGGCCCACTTCCATTTTTCGCCCTTATTTTTGTGTTGCACAGCCCTTATAGTTTAATTTTAGGCTTGCATGCCTAACAAGTTCCGGTTTTAATGGTACATTCAAAAGCCTTAGAAACCCAGGTACCCTAAACACCTTTAAATATATTAAACAATGTCTCTAACTATATTAAATATTCCACAAAACTTCTAAGTACTACTTGTTTATACAAAACAGTAACTAAACTGTTTATCTAAAAATCTTATTTGTTAAATACGTGTTAGATTGGGGTTTCTCTCCAAAATAATTGTTTTATGGTATGTCCTTTGTTTACTGTGAAGGTATTCTTGTTTTGACATTCAAATTTTTTTTTTTTTATTCTTCAGATCTAAAGGTCTGATCGAAACCCTTGATGTTAAAGATTAATTACACAGGGTATTTTCTTTTCTTTTACTTTAAATGGGCTCCTGTAGATGGCCATGTGGCAGCTGTGCTTCGTTCTCTGGGCCAGGGAATATGTAACACTACTCGACCATCCTACCCTGGCACTTGAGTCAGCCTTGTAACATATGGCTTCTCCAAGGGCACTTATAAGAACTGATCCCCAAGATGCCCTAAGACAATCTCTTCCCTCCAACAAAACAGCCTAAAACACACAACTACAATGTGAAAATATAACTACCTTTAAAAAATTATTCTGTTATATTATTTTATAAAATTATTACATGCCTTTGGGTATATACCAGACAAACTCTAAACATCTCAAAAATTAACAAAATACTATTCTCTACAATGTGTCTTCTTAGACAATGGACTATAATGTAATTTTATCATGGGAAGGCCTTGGAGATCCACTAAAAGAAGAAAACTCAAGGGCCAGTGTCCAGTCTACAGAGAGGAGGGTCAGCACAGAGCCAAACAAAGCCCAGGTCAGCAGGACCTACTGGCTTCTCCTTCCATAAGTGTAAAAAGACTGAAGAAGAAAAAAAAAGCCAAAGGAGACAGGGCCTCCTCCCCAAACGCCTAAGTGAACCCTGAGGTTCAAATCCTTACCCCACCTTAACAGAAAATTGAATTAATTTATCTGAGCCACATGTGTGGTTTTTAAACACCCCATAGGGGGCTTGGAGAGATGGCCTACGGTTAGAGCCCGACGCTCTTACCAGAGGACCCGGGTTCGATCCCTCAGCACCCACCATGGCGGCCTAGAGAACCGTCATGAAACTCCAATTCAGGAGAACTCCAGTTCAGGGAACAGTTCCGCGGATTTGACCTCTTCTGACTCCGCGGCATTGCACGACACGGGTGCACAAACGCTACTGCAGACAGTACATTTCATACAAAAAGTAAAAAACAAAAATTAATAAATAAATATAAACACCACACTAGGAAAGCATAATCAAAAACTTAAGTAACTTATAATCTTATTACCTCAGAAATAGGTGACATCTGCACAAATAAAATAATAAACTTTTTCCAATTTCTTACAACAGAGAGTACAGTCCTCACATTTTCCAACCTCACTCAGATTCAGATATGGAGCAGGAATCCAAAAAAGAGCGCCTGATGACGAACTGTTGGGACAGCAGTCCTGGATTTAGGAGTATTTTGTGCATATGCAAGCACAATCTGCCTAGGCAGTCCTATAGTACAGGGCACACCCTATCACCTAATGCTAAGGAAAGCACTCACTGATTGCCAGGAGCTGGACTTGTTGTTTGCCACACCCCTTTCTGGGTACGCCCATGGGCTGGGATGATGTGTAACACTATAGAGGTCTAGAATTGTTTGCTAAGAGGTGGGCCATGTGATGTAAAGGCTGCCCCACCCCCAGATCTATATAGCGCTTGTTGCAGAGAATCAAATAGATATGCAAAAAAATATGATGTGGTCTCTGGATGTTACTGGAGTAATCCCGCACACACACCCTCTTCGGCCTGTTTTGTTTGCAAAAAGACAATGCCCACAAAAGTGGTGCCCAAGCAGGGACACCTGAAGCAACTGGCTAGTCTGGATACATGAACCCCTATGATATGGAGTCTTCCCCCCTCTTCTAGGGGGTGTCTTCTTCAGGCTGAGCAATTTGGGGACACTATCCTCCAATATGTCCCCAACTCTCTTTTATTAACCTTATCTTCTCCATTATAAACTATTCTCCTCCAATGTTTGAACCAGAAAGAGGCTAATGTCCTTAATATATTAATGGGGCTTTAATAACAAAAAATGAAAGTGACAAATAACCCTCCCACGCATATTTGGTTGCTGCTTGCTGCTTACAGATTGAGGCTTTGGCCCCGAAGCCAGAATCCATCCCTTTGATAGATCTTAAGGCTTCTCAGGACCCCACTCCCCACCTGCAAAACCCCCCCTCCCAATCTCTAATCCCCCACATGCTATCTCTCCTCTTTACCTGGTCCTACCAGGGGCTTCAGCTCTTTCATATGGTTGGGCAATGGAACGAAAAGAGGCAGGGGTTGACCCCATGACAGCCCAACCCACCTTATGGCTTCCACCCCTTTGCCTCCGGAATCCACAAACTGTTCTTTGGTCCTTAAACCTAGGACAATCCACCAGCAACTCAGCTTTTGTGACTCTCGCGCTCATCAAGGACCATGAGGGCGGATTGTCCTCACCCTTCCCCACCCCTTAGGGCTTTTCTGTTAAACATGTGCCACCCTGAGGGTGCACACTTCCTTTTGTATCTTCATGACTCTAATACCACCATCAAGGACCTCCATGAAGCCATTTCTAGAGATGGTCCACACTCTCTGTAAGTAAAGAGCCTATTAGATATCTTTTCTTTAAGACTCAATACCCCTCATGATTGGAAACACATGGCCCAGGCTGTCTGATCACCCAGTGATTTCTTGAAATGGAAGTCTTTCTTTATGTTCAATGTGAACAACAGGCAAAGCATAATTGTTCAGTTGGAGTACAAATTTCTCTAAGCATCAGCTCTGGGAGGAAGGTCAGTTCTGGATCAATCCAGTGGATCAAGCTTGTAGTCCTAAAAACTTTGATCCAATGTGCTCTTGTGCGATGTGGGCTTGGTGACAGGGCTTCACCATTTTCGAGGGTCTGCTTTCCATTTCCCAAACTGCTAGCCAACAGCCAAAGGAGATCATTCCTCAGTTCCTTGCCCAGGTTATGGTGGCAGTAGAGGGGAAGGTCTCCCACGGGGAATATCCGGAGACCTTAATTAAGGAGCTGGTATATGAGGGCCCTAATGCTGACCAAACAGAACAGAGTCATCTTACCAGTGCACTCTACCACTTAAGGACTGGATAACAGCTACACAAAAATGTCAGCAAAAGGGCTTCTGATGTGACTGCTTTGGCACTGGCCTTATGCCTCACAGAGGGCAGCCCCAAATGCTAGGGGTATGGTCAGACAGGTCACATCTGAGCATCGTGCTGTTCTAACAGCCATGCCCCCATCCCACCCCAAAGCAAAACTAAGTGACCCTCAACCTACCTTGTCCAAAGTGCCAAAAGGGATTCCATTGGGCCTGAGACTGCGGCTTCAAATACTCTAAGCACAGCACCCCAATTGATGAAGCATTAAACTCTGCCTGGGGCAGGTCCCAGCCCAGCAGGAAAGAAAACCAGGGCCCTGTGGGTCCTATCTCTCACACTTCAAATCAAATGGGAATAAAGGGACCAAGGATCTTTGGGACCATCCCATTTGAAGACACTTACAAGCCCGGAATGCAGATTGATATAGTGGATAAGCTTTTTAAATGCCTCCTAAACAATGTAGCAGACAAAATCTCCTTTAGAGTGGAGGAGGGAGTTCCAAAGGATTGGAGTCTGACTGAAGGGCCTTTGGTCCAGAGTGTAGAAGGAAATGTGGCATCTAAAACAACTATGTGGCACATGGTTTGGAGAGACCTAGATGGGGGACAGGGGACCATTAAGCCTCTCTTTATGCCTGGCCTGCCTCATAATTTGTAATGCAGCGATTTCTTCAAAGGCTCAGGGGCAGTCCTAACAGCAGACAATAAAGCCTCTTATGAATCAGCAGTACACTAGGTTGGCTACAGAAGGCCCACATTCCTGCTACTCTGTCCTTTCACAAGCTCCTCGCTTACACTCACAATCCACCAGCACATGGCCTACACCAGATGTTTTGCTCCTTGATGGTGGACCAATGCAAACAGCTGGTCTGTACCTGCAAGACCTGTGCCCCATTTCTGCCTTTGAGTCCTCTCCATCCCTTGAGAGTTAACCTTAGTGGTCTAAAGACTAATCCTCTTTGGCAGATGGATGTTACTCATTATTCTTCCTTTGGCTGTCTCAAATACTTACATGTTACTGTGGATATCTATTACCATGTTCTATTTGTCTTCCATTGCTGCGACCACAACACTCTGACCCACACCAACTTGGGGAGGAAAGGGTTTATTTCAGCTCACATCCCTTGGGTCACAGTTCATCATCAGGGAGCCCAAGTGGGAATTCAGGGCAGGAAACCTGGAGGGAAGAGCTGAAGCACAGCGCATGGAGGAATGCCGTTCACTGGGCTTGGTCTCCTTGCTCATGTCCAGCCTGACCTTCTTATACGGTACAAAACCACCTGCCCAGTGTGGCATTATCCTTGTGGGCTGGGGCCCTCCCACATTCCTTGACAATCAAGACAATACTCCACCGGTGTGGCCCACAGGCCAATCCATGGAGCCAATTCCCCCCATTTGAGCTTGCCTCAACCCAGGTGTGTAAGTTGACACTGAAGCTATCCAGCACATTCCCACTATGTAGTGGCTACTCCTATGACAGGAGAATCTGCATCCAATGTTTGCCAACATCTGCTTTGTGGCATATTGACAATGGGTGTGCTGGAAGCTTTAGTGTCAACTTGACACACCCGGGTTGGGGGAGCCTCGATCCTCGATTGGGGAATTGGCTCCATTTGGATTGCCTGTGGCCTCATCTGGGGAGTATTGTCTTGATGGTCAAGGACTGTGGGAGGGTCCATCCCACAATGAGTAGTGCCCACTTGGGCCAGTGTGGTTGTGTATGGTAAAGGAAGGAGGTGGGAGAGGCCAGCGGAGCAAGCAAGGGAAACAGCTTCCTCCCATGGCCGTGCTTCAGTCCTGCCTCAGGTTCCTGCCCTGAGTTCCCGGCCTTGGGATCCCTGCGTGATGAACTGTGAACCAGGGGATGTAACTGACTAACATTCATCCCCAAGTTGGTGTCGGTCAGGAGTGTTTTCATCACAGGCAATGGAAGACAAAAATATGACAATGTCCCAATGGCGTATCTGACCATCAATTAAAACTGGGTCATGTCCAGATTTATACCAATGACTGGTTTTACTTATTTTAATCACTTCTGCACTTTTTGGAATATCTCCCACATAACTGGTATTCCTTATAATCCCCAGGGCCAGGGCATTGTTGAAAGAATACATTAAAGATCTGAGATCTCCTAGGGACCAGTGGACGGAAGAGAGGACGGCAGGTCAGGAAAACTGGGTGCCTCCGCCAAGCCTGATTGTTGATCCATTAATCCAGCTTTCTTTGGCTTAATTGGCTCTAGTGGCTGCAGGGACGGAGTTATCCTCCCAACCGGTATTACAGGTCGGTTTCTGTGAGGTCTTGAGGATCTGAGATCTCCTGAGACCATTTTTTGTGTGTTTTGTTTATGTTGTTTTTGGGGTGTTTTTTTTTTTTTTTTCAGAAGTTTTTTTTTTTTTGTAGTTTTTGGTTGTTGGTTTTGTTTTGTGTTTAAAGTTTTTTGGTCTGTTTTTGTGTTTGGGTTGGTGGTTTTTTTTTTGTTGTTTTTCTTTCATTGTTTTTTCGGTTTTTTTGTTGTTTTATTGTTCATTGTATTTTTTTTTTTGGTTTTTTTTTCTTTTGTGTTTTTTGTTGTTGTTTTTTGTTTTTTGGTTTTTTTGGGTTTTTTTTTTTTGTTGTGTTGTGTTTTTTTTTTTCTTTTTTTTTTTTTTTTTTTTTTTTTTTTTTTTTTTTTTTGTTGGTTTGTTTGTTTTATTTTTTTTTTTTGGTTGGGTTGTGTTTTTTTTTTTTTTGTTTTTTTTTGTGCTTGTTTTCTTTTTTCTTTTTTGTTGGGGTGGTTTTGTTGTTTTTTGATTTTATTTTTTTTTGTTCTTGTCTTTTTTTTCTGTGTTTTCTTACTTCACTTCCCTGGCTCTTACAAACTTTTTTTTTTTTATGTTTTTTGGTTTTTTGTTTTGGTTTGTTTTTTGTTTTTTTATTTTTTTTTTTCCCTGTCTGTTTTTTTTTTGTGTTTTTTTTCTTTTTCAGAAGCTGTGGTGGTGTGTTGTGTTTTGTTTTCTTTTTTGTTTTGTGGTTTTTTGTTTTGTTTTGGTGTTGTTGGTGTTTGCTGGGTTTGGGGATTTTGGTTGTTTATGTTCTTAGTGAGACGTCTTTTGTCTTGTTTTTTTGTTTTGTTTCTTTTTTTTTTGTGTTTTCTGTCTGCTGTTTGTTTTGTGGTTTTTTTTTTCAAATTTTTTTTTTTTTTTTTTTTTTTTTTTTTTTTTTTTTTTTTTTTTTTTTTTTTTTTTTTTTTTTTCAGTTGGTTCTTTGACCCCATCTTTTTTCTGATTTGTTTTTTTTTTTTGTTGTTTTGTTGTGTTGGTTTTTGGTTGTTTTCGTTTTTCTGTTTTTGTGGTTTTGCGTTTGGGTGGTGTTTGATTGGGTGTGTTTCAGAAGGAATTTTTTTTTTGGTGTTTTTCAGTTTTTTGTTCCTTGTGTTTTTGTTTTTTGTCAGAGGAGAAACGCCCAAGGCTAGGTGGGCCACTGTGTGCCTCAGCAAGGCTGATTGTTGATCCGTTAACCCAGCTGTCTTTGGCTTTCTCTTGATTGTTTTTTGTGGCTGTGGGGGCAGAGTTATCATCCCACCTGGTATAAAAGGTTAGGTTGTGTGGTGGGGAAAAACCTTTTTTTCCTTGAGATCTGACATCTCCTGAGACCAGTGGAAGGAAAAGCCCCCAAGGCAGGTCGGACCTGGGTCTCGGCACGGCTGATTGTTGATCCCATAATCCAGCTGTCTTTGGCTTAATTTGCTTTTGTGGCTGTAGGGCGGAGTTATACTCCTAACTAGTATTAAGGTAGGGTTGTGTGACTCACCATCTGAGATCTCCTGAGAACAACTCAGGAAAGTGCAGGTGGAGGCAGGGTCAGGCGGAGCTTCAGCAAGCTGGATTGTTTTGCCTTAACTCTAGCTAATCCGATTAATCCAGTTGTCTTTGGTTAATTGCATTTGTGGCTTCGGGGTGGAGTTATCATCTCCTCAGCAGTGGATAAAGGTGGGTTGATTGAGCTCTTGAGATCTGAGCATCTCCTAGACCAGGGAAAGTCAGGTACTGGTGCTAGAAGAGACACTCCCCGCCACTGGGATATGAAGGCGATCTGAAGGAGGCAAGCAACACAAGCCTTCAACAAGTGAAAGCGGATTTAGACTCACATTGGCTACAGGGACAGGAGATGCCCCCCCATACTGCAGGCAACATGAAGATGACAACACTGGACAGGGGCCAGGATAATCCTGCACACAAGCCCCCTCTACACAACCCTATGGAAGATCCTTGCAAGTGGGATTCCCTTGGGGATGCCCAGCGGCACAGATATCAGAAACACAATTGGGAACAATTTAAAGAACTACAAAATATAAAGAAGCAAATCAAAGAAACTGAGAAAAGAGAATGAAGATACTCAAGAAGGACCTAGAGAAGAGAAATGACAAACTCTGGAAGGAGTCGAAAACACTGAAAAATCCCACTGCTGATGAAAAAGATAAGGGAAACCAACCAGTGAAGCTAAAGCCCTCCCGGAAAGAGATTGAGACTGCTTCAACAAAATATGGAAATATGTAGAAATCTAGCTAGAGGGAACTGATGAAGCAAAATTAAACGGAAATTTCAAAACACTCATCCAATCAAGCGGAAAAGGAATGGAAGAAAGCCTACGAACGCAAATGGAGGATACCAAAACAAAGAATAGCAGACCTGGAAAAAGATAACACAGAACAACTAAAAACCTCAAGGAAAAGATTATGAAAAATTTTAAAATACACCAAAATTCAAGGTTGGAACAACAACCAGGAACTGTGAGACACTGAATGAAAAAGATCAAACCTCCCACATCGCATCATAGGAATAGAGGAAGGAGAAGAATCCCAAGAGAATGGTATTGATCAGATCTTCAACAGAATAATAGATGAAAACTTCCCCAAACTAAAAAAGGACAAACCAATACCAATACAAGAAGCACATAGAACTCCAAACAGACAAGATCAGAAAAGAAATTCTCCACGCCACATCATAGTTAAAATGCTAGACACCCAAAACAAAGACAAAATCCTTAAAGCCACAAGAGAAAACCAACGAGTGACCTATAAAGGGAAACCTATCAGAATTACAACTGACTTCTCAATGCAAACTATGAAAGCAAGAAGAACCTGGAGCAAAGCATTCCCAGTATTAAAGGACAATAGATGCCAACCCAGGTTACTATACCCAGCAAAAATGTTAATTATAGTTGAAGGAGAGAAAAACCTTCCATGACATAAATAAGTTGAAAGAATACGTGTCTGGAAAACCAACCCTTCAGAGAATACTTGAAGCAATTCAAAGGACAGAAGAAAGCAGCAACCAACACCAGGCACCTAGAAAGAGAAATCAATAAAAGCATAACTGCAGAAGTAGAAACCTAAACCCAAACTACAAATGGATAATAAGGCAAAAGGAAGCAACACAAACCTATCAGTCATAACCTTAAATATTGATGGACTAAATTACCCAATCAAAAGACATAGACTGGGAGATTGGATTAGGAAACAGAATCCATCGATATGCTGTTTACAAGAAACACATCTTACCTTCAAGGACAGGCACCACTTTAAAGTGAAAGGATGGAAAAAAATGTTCCAAGAAAATAGTACCAAAAAGAAAGCAGGTGTTGCTATTTTAATATCAGACAAAATAGTTTTCAAAGTAAAAGAAATCAGAAGAGACAAAGAAGGCCATTACATTTTTATCAAACGAACAATTCACCAAGAAGATTTCACAATTATGAATATATAATGCCTCAAACTCTGCTGCACCAAACTTTATAAAGACAATTCTCCAGGACCACAAGTCACACACCAACCCCAGTACACTCATAGTAGGGGATTTCAATACCCCACTGAGTCCTTTGGATAGGTCAACAGGACAAAGAATAAACAGAGAGACATCTGAAATGAAAGATATGATACACCAAATGGACCTCATAGACTTCTACCAAATATTCTACCCTAATACCAGGTAATACACTTTCTACTCAGCACCCCATGGAACATTCTCCAAAATTGACCCCATACTGGGACACAGAAGAAACCTCCACAAATACAAAAAGATTGAAATAATTTCGTGCATTCTATCAGACCACAGTGCAATAAAGCTCAACATCAACACCAGGATAAGTCCTACTGCCTACAAGAACACATGGAGACTAAACAACACACTCTTAAATAAAGAATGGGTCAAGGAAGAGATAAGAAAGAAAGAAAAACATTCCTGGAACTGAATGACAATGACAATACAACACAACAAAATCTATGGGATACCTTAAAAGCAGTCCTAAGAGGGAAGTTTATAGCCCTGGGTGCCTACATTAGAAAAACAGAAAGAGCACAAGTGAATGATCTAACACTACAGCTAAAAGCACTTGAGAGGCAACAACAGATGAACCCTAAATGCAACAGACAGGAAAAAATAACAAAAATCAGAGCAGAAATTAATGAAATAGAAACAAAGAAAACAATCCAAAAAAATCAATGAATCCAAAAGTTGGTTCTTTGAAAGAATAAACAAGATAGACAGACCTCTAGTTCAATTAACCAAAAGAAATAAGAAACAACTCCAAATCAATACAATCCATGATGAAAAGGGAAATATCATAACAGACAAGGAAAAGATCCAGAAAATCATATGGGAATACTTAAAAAACCTATACTCTACCAAGTTTGAAAACCTAGAAGAAATGGATGAATATCTGAAATCCTGGGAATCAGCAAAGCTAAACCAAGAAGAGATCCACAGCTTAAACAGACCCATAATACATGAAGAAATTGAAGATGTAATAAGAAACCTCCCAACTAAATAAACCCCAGGCCCAGGGTTCACGGCAGAATTCTATAAAACATTTCAAAAAGACCTACAACCATTATTACTGAAACTGTTTAGAAAGATAAAATCAGAGGGAATTCTTCCAAATTCCTTCTATGAAGCCAGCATCACTCTATTACCAAAACCAGGCAAAGATCCAACTAAAAAGGAGAATTATAGACCCATCTCCCTAATGAACACAGATGCCAAAATTCTAAACTGGATACTGGCAAATCGCATACAGACCCACATCAAGAAGATCATCCATCATGACCAAGTTGGATTCATATCAGAGATGCAGGGATGGTTCAACATATGAAAATCAATAAACATCATGAATGGAATGAAAGACAAAAACCACACCATCATCTCAATGATGCTGAAAAAGCCTTTGACAAAATCCAGCATCCCTTCATGCTTAAAGTCCTAGAACTGGATTGGAGGGATCATTCCTCAATGTAATCAAAGCCATATACAGGAAAACCACAGCCAATATCATCCTAAATGGGGAAACGACAGAAACATTCCCTTTAAAGGTAGGAACTCGGCAAGGCTGCCCCTGTCACCACTCCTCTTCAATATAATGCTTGAAACACTTGCTAGATCAATAAGGCAAGAAAAGGAAATTAAAGGAGTACTAATTGGAAAAGAGGAAGTCAATCTATCCCAATTTGCTGATGATATGATTGTTTACATAAGGGATGCTAAAAACTCCACCAGAAAACTCCTAGAAATGATTAACAGCTTCAGCAAAGTGGCAAGATACAAAATTAACCTAAAAAAATCAATGGCCTTCCTTTATATCAAGAACAAACAACTGAAGAAAGAATTCAAAGAGACATTCCCACTCACAAAAGCCTCAAAAACAATAAAATACCTAGGAACAAACCTAACCAAAGACACCAAAGATCTCTACAACAAAAATTTTAAACCTTTAAAGAAAGAAATGGAAGAAGACATCAGAAGATGGAAAAACCTCCCATGCTCATGCATTGGGAAAATTAACATTGTAAAAATGTCCATTCTACTGAAACTCTTGTATAGATTTAATGCAATCCCAATCAAAAACCCCAAGAGTTTCTTCACAGGCTTGGAAAAAAGTCCTTAAATTCATTTGGAAAAACAAAAGACCCCGAATAGCCAAAACAACCCTGAGCGAAAAGAGCTACACAAGGGGGATCTCTATACCAGACTTCAAACTGTACTACAGGGCTATAGTCATAAAAACAGCCTGGTACTGGCACAAAAACAGACCTGTTGACCAATAGAACAAAACCAAAGATCCAAACCTGAGCACATACAATTTCAGCCATCTCATATTTGACAAGGGCACCAAGAAGACACAAAGGAGAAAAGACAGCATCTTCAGCAAGTGGCGTTGGCAAAACTGGATCACCACTTGTAGAAGAATGGAATTAAACCCCTACCTCTCACTCTGTATAAAAGTCAACTCCAGATGGATTAAAGACCTCAATGTGAAACCCCAAACTCTGAAGGTGATAGAAGATAAAGTTGGCAGCAGACTACAAGACATAGGCGGAGGAAAAGACTTCCTAAATCAGACAGC